>CM046894.1:4116807-4278901 GCA_025688845.1 Cucumis hystrix | reverse complement strand
GGTCTCAAAAGTTGACATCTAACTACTGGGTGGTCTCAATTCGAGTAATATTAGAGTTTTTGGCCCACAAAAGTCGAACAGCGATGCCGCATACTCAGTTTTTTAGTTTTGTCCTGAAACGTTGAAAAAAGGGTCAATGTTATGGCCTAGAAAGAAACTAACCAACATAGAAAAGTATCAAAGTTCTTGAAACTTCACATCTAACTACTGGGTGGTCTCATTTTGAGTAATCTCAAAGTTTTTGCCCATAAAAGCCGAACAGTGATGCCCAGACTCAGTATTTTAGTTTCATCCCAAAACGTTGAAAAACGCGCCAATGCTATAGCCTAAGCAGAAACTACCCAACTTAGAACAGTGTCAAAGGTCTCGAAAGTTCGAATGTAACTACTAGGTGGTCTCATTTTGAGTAATAGTAAATTGTTTTGACCACAAAAGCCTAACAGTGATGCCCAAGACTTGTTTTTCTAGTTTCGTCTCAAAACGTTTAAAAAAGAGTCAATGGTATAGCCTAGATAGAAACTATCCAACTTAGAACACTATCAAAGGTCTCGAATGTTCACATCTATTAGATGGTCTCATTTTGAGTAATATTAAAGTTTTTTGCCCACAAAAGCCGAATAGAGATGCCCTAGACTCGATTTTTTAGTTTCGCCCAAAAACGTTGAAAAAAAGGTCAATGCTATAGAATTGAAAGAAACTACCTAACATAGAACATTACAAAGGTCTCGAAACTTCACATCTAATTACTAGGTGGTCTCATTTTGAGTAATATTAAAGTTTTTTGCACACAAAAGCCAAAGAGTGATGCCCCAGACTCGGTTCTTTAGTTTTGGCCATAAAATTTTGAAAAAATGGGACAACTCTATAGCCTAGAAAGGAACTACCCAACTTAGAAATGTGTAAAAGGTCTCGAAAGTTCACATCTAACTACTGGATGTTCTCATTTTGAGTAATATTAAAGTTTTTTGCCTAAAAAGCATAATAGTGATGCCCTAGACTCGATTTTTTAGTTTCGTCAAAAAACGTTGAACACAAGGCCAATGTTATAGCCTAGAAAGAAACTACCCAACTTAGAACGATGTCAAAGGTCTCAAAAGTTCACATCGAACGTGGGCATCGCTGTTCAACTTTTGTGGGAAAAAAACTTTAATATTACTCGAAATGAGACCACATAGTAGTTAGATGTGAACTTTCAAGACCTTTGACACTATTCTAAGTTGGTTAGTTTCTTTCAAGGCTATAGCATTGACCTTTTTTTCAACGTTTCAGGACGAAACTAAAAAACTAATTATGGGGCATCACTGTTCGAATTTTGTAGGCCAAAAACTCTAATATTACTTGAAATGAGACCACCTAGTAGTTAGGTGTCTACTTTCGAGACATTTGACACTGTTCCAAGTTGGGTACTTTCTTTCTATGTTATAGAGTTGTCCCATTCTTTCAAAATTTTATGACCAAAACTAAAGAACTGAGTTTGGGGCATCACTGTTTGAATTTTGTGTGCAAAAAACTTTAATATTACTCAAAATGAGACCACCCAGTAGTTAGATGTGAAGTTTCGAGACCTTTGACACTGTTCTAAGTTTGGTAGTTTCTTTCTATTCTATAGCATTGACCTTTGTTTCAACATTTTTGGGCGAAACTAAAAAATCGAGTCTGGGGCATCTCTATTCGGCTTTTGTGGGCATAAAACTCTAATATTACTCGAAATGAGACCACCCAATAGTTAGATGTGAACTTTCGAGACCTTTGACACTGTTCTAAGTTGGGTAGTTTCTGCTTAGGCTATAGCATTGGCGCGTTTTTCAACGTTTTGGGATGAAACTAAAATACTGAGTCTGGGCATCACTGTTCGGCTTTTATGGGCAAAAACTTTGAGATTACTCAAAATGAGACCACCCAGTAGTTAGATGTGAAGTTTCAAGAACTTTGATACTTTTCTATGTTGGTTAGTTTCTTTCTAGGCCATAACATTGACCCTTTTTTCAACGTTTCAGGACAAAACTAAAAAACTGAGTATGCGGCATCGCTGTTCGACTTTTGTGGGCCAAAAACTCTAATATTACTCGAATTGAGACCACCCAGTAGTTAGATGTCAACTTTTGAGACCATTGACACTGTTCTAAGTTGAATAGTTTCTGTCTAGGCTATAACATTGGTCCTTTTTTCAACGTTTTGGGACATAACTAAAAAACTGAGTCTGAGGCATCATTGTTCAGCTTTCGTGGGCAAGAAACTTTAATATTACTCAAAATGAGACCACCCAGTAGTTATATGTGAACTTTCGAGACCTTTGACACTGTTCTAAGCTGGGTAGTTTATTTCTAGGCTATAACATTGGCCATTTTTTCAACGTTTCGTGATGAAACTAAAAAATCGAATCTGGGCATCACTGTTCGGCTTTTGTGGGAAAGAAACTTTAATATTATTCAAAATGAGACCACCCAGTAGTTAGATGTGAACTTTCGAGACCTTTGATACTGTTCTAAGCAGGGTAGTTTCTTTCTAGGCTGCGAGAGCCTCAATGCGATATTACTTACATAAACAGCCCATGATTAAGGCAACCTTCTCTCAAAGTGTTTAGACACCCACTTGCTCACCTTTTGGGATGCAAATGACTGTGCTTGATTATGCGAGATGTATATAAAAGATTTCACTTATAATACTTATAGAACTTCTCGTTTAAGGACAACAACCTCTCAGTGCCAAATGTCCACACTTGTTTGCCTTTCGGGATACAAATGTTGGAAGTTATATCGCTAAGGTGGAGTTTGTTAACTCCTCCTTACACTCATTAGCCTTATCCTTACTACTTGCTCTCTCAAGTAGTTGGTGATTGACATCAGCCAGGCGATGAATATAGCTCATCTAATGCGATAAGCGTTAAAAGCTAGACTCCTTATCAAGAACTTATCACAACCATAACTACTAATAACACATTGACAAATGAGAAGTCAATAAATTATGGATTGAAAAGGTATAAACATGTAATATATGTATAAAGAATGTAGGCATTTGGCTACTGTACAATATAAACAACATATATTACATGGAAGTGCAAAAATGGAAAGAAAGAAGAGTCGAAAAATATTACAAGTTAGGGGGGAAACGAGGGATGGACACTTCTTCTCTCAAATTCTCAGCTTTTGTTTCAAAATCTAGTCGAAGAAGATGAAGAAGTTTTGTACACATGGTGGTGAGGCTAATCCTTGCCACCAACTCTCTAAGTTTTTACCCACGCGAGTCTCCTCTACCCACTCAGGCTTGGCACCCATTCAAGCTTTGCGCCATTTAGGTGTTGCACCCATTCAGGAATCTCCATTTTTGTTGTGGAGGTGGATTTCATTTTATAAGCAACTTTCAGTGAGAAATTTCTATTCTTATGAGCATGTCAGCGCTGCCAACCGAAACGTGTTTGTTGCGAGTCACATCATCTCCAACTATCATTCTTGTCTTCTAGTGAGCCTTCCTCCAGTGATGACTTGATTGCTCGCCTGGAGACGTTAATCACCAGATGAGTTTCCATCTCATAGTTCTTGCACGAAGTTTCTTCTTTGCTTCATTAGTTTCTTCCTTTCTATTCATTCTACGTTTAGACATGAAAACCACGTATAACAGGCATAATGCTTATGTAAAGTGTATTTCTAAATACTTATGTATTTCAAACGTAAGTTATGTGTTCTAATCATTTTCTTATGCGTTTTAATCACATTATGCTAAAAAAAGAGATTGTACTAACGGGTATTTATACACGTTATCAGCATCCTCTAAATTATAAGACCTAAGCTATCTATATGTCAATCTATAGATTTTGAATAAATTAACTTTTTTGAAATTCATGTGCTAATTTAGATGACGTCGACAAATTCGAAAGCCACCAAGCATCAGTGGACAACCATTGAGGATGAGACATTAGTTGGGTGCTTACTATAACTAGTGGAGGAAGGTGGCTGGAGGGCTGATAATGGGACATTCAAATTAGGATATTTGGTACAAGTACAAAAACTAATGAAAGAAAAAATTCCTGGAAGCAACAGACAAGTAACTCCAAATCTAGAGTCAAGAGTGAAAATTTTGAAGAAGCAATACACTGCCATAGCAAAGATGATGAGGCCAGTGTTTAGTGGGTTTGGCTAGAATGAAGAATGAAAGTGCATTGAGGCAAAGAAATTCATGTTCGATGACTGAGTTAAGGTAAAACAATGAATATAATTCATACTTTCTATAAAAGTAAAATATAATGTACTTACATTTGTTAACTCCATGAGGTACGCCCCAATGCTCGAGGCCTATTAAACAAACCATTTCCTTACTTCTACTACTTGAAAATTGTGTTGGGTAGAAATAGAGCTAGTATTGGTTGATGTAAGACACCCATTGAAATGAGCTCACAGACTGCAAAAGATATTGAGGAAGATGACATGGACATTAATCTCAAATACTTTGATATTCCAAATCCACATGGACTCGAGCCACCATCGAGGGAAGACATATCATCCACTCCAACAAGTATGACACATGATGTAGATCTAGGCCAAGTAAGAAAAGTAGTCATATTCAGGGGACCTCATGGACACATTTCACACAGGTATTCCTACACAAACAATTATATATTGAATTACAGACTATTTCTGGAATGGATGTGGACAAATGTTTAATTGTAGCTGAGTCTCTATTACCTGATCCCACAATGTTGCACGTATTCCTTGACTACCCAATAGAATGGAAGTGCATAAAATGCATGCGTATCTTAGGAAGACAACCATAATCATCACTAAATGTAACTTTATTTGACTTTCACTTTTGTTTGACCCTTTTGGTTATGATTACTTTTGAAACATACTAAACCCTTTTAAATGTTGCTTAACTAGAACTTTTGTAAACCCCATCAAATTAAATAACTTGTTATATTTTTTGGATGGTTTGTAATATTCTAATTAGACCATTCATGTTAATACAACTTAAATCAAAATTATTGTTAATTGAATGTTAAAATTTCTCGTTTTTATATTATTGTCATGAAATATCAATAGAGTAAAGAAACCGAATCAGAGGTATAAAATTTGAAAAAACATTTCAATTCAATAATTGATAGACGATAAAATTTAGGATGTTCAATTCATAAAAGAAAATACTAAATAGACTGGCTAAACTTAACTATGCAAAACCAGAATCCAAACGCAGACATCAAAACCCAGATTTTCAAATCTTCCAAACACAGACATTTCTAATTTTCAAGCATCAAAACTCTATCAGATAAGCCTACAAGCATTTAATTTTCAGACACTTAATTCTGAACTTACACACCAAATAACCCATTTATGACATTTTTTTAGGTTTTTGGATGGTTTGAAACATTTTTTTCGTCTTAAAGTACATATGTCATTTGTTTTTGGATGTTTTTACACTTTATAGGTCATTTGTCTTAAAGAATGTAATTTTACTTTATTTATTTTGATACATGATTCATTTGAAACTAGTTAGGATTTAACATGTTCTTATTCATTTTAATGTACATTTCTCAGGTCTATGTCGTTTGAAAGAGCGAGAAAAGACTATTTTTTTAAGACTTTCTGATTAAGTTAACCATTTTTTGTGTATTTAATATATTTTTATTTTGGTATGCCAAAATAAAAATTAATATAGCACATGTTCCTTAACACACTAAAGAACTATGGTTTCATATTTTGACAAAGTAATAATGGTTGGAAATATTTTCATTTTTAAATTTATTGTTGCAATATTCGATATATTTTGTTATAGCCAGGAAAATTATTATATATTTGAAAATTAATCTAGAAGCATACAATATTAATAATAAATGTGAAATTAAAATCGTTTTTGCCACTTTTTTTTATGTGGCTAGAAATATGTTGGCAATTAGAAAGCTCTAGCAACATTTTGTGTGTGGACAAAAAAGAAACAAATATTATCTACCGATGCATAATTCGTAACCAACAATCAAATTTCTATCTAAGAAAAGTATTAGACACATGCATATATGTACTTTTACCTACATATTTAGCATGGGGAGATAATTTCTTTTTGCTGACAAAAGTCTTTTCATTGGCAGAAACCGTTTCTGCCCACGAAACAAATGTGGCCAGAAAGTCTACTTTTGTTGATGTGATGATGATCATGGGTAAAAAGACCTTTCTGCCAATGTTTTTTCGTGGGCAGAAATGTCTTTTCTACCCACGGTTATAATTGGCGTGGACAATTCTGTAAACCCCGATTCCTGAGTCTTTGGGGAATGTTCAGTATCCATTAATTTTTAAAATTTCCAACAAGCTTAAGGATTTACTAGGAAAAATTGAAGAAAGAATTTGTATCGAGTTTTTTAGGATTTATTGTCATATCAAAGAGCTTGTAAAAACCCATTTAAGACAAGACGATGACTTGAATAAAAAAGAAAATTTGTTTCAAGACTTGGTTAAAAAGTGCATTTTAAGCAATGTTTTCCAAATGTCATAGAAAGTGCATTTTAAGCAATGTTTTCCAAATGTCATAGAAAGCACGTCGTTATAAAGAGTACCATGTTTGGAGTGTCATGAAAACTTAAGAGAGAAGAATTTAATCAAAGAAAGGGGCTTGGTGATAAGAAGGAATGGGGATGGCATGGAAAAAGAATAAGAAAGTCAAAGAAAGGGGCTTGGTGATAAGCATGGCATGCCAAGATGTTTTGTTGTTATTAAGAAGTAGATGGAGGGCATCCAAGGCACCTAAGACATGCCTAGGAAACTAGGAGAAGGTGTCAAAGTTATGCAAGCATGAGGTAGGTGTTAGGTGTCAATCTTAAAAATACAACCTCATCTATAAATAGGTTAATTTTGAAGAAGAAGTGCATCCAATCCACTCATGCCATTTCTTTACTTCCACTTGTTACACCTCTTAAATTGAGTCTAGTTTCTAGACTAGGGTTGCTAGACGAATTTGAGCAAAGGAGGTTTGAGTTTGTGTTGAGGAAAGGGAGAAAGGTTTGCTTTCGGCGTAATCTAAACAAGGTGCATTCTGTAGAGTTACATAGCACATCGTTTGGAATTTAGAGCTAGAAATTTGAGATACGGTACGTAAGAAAATTCTAAGATATTTTATACAAGGAAGTTTTATGATTTGTGTGACGACCCGGACTTTACAGACCTTGTCTAAGTCGTTACGTTTACTCAAAATCGTTTGTTGACAAAAGACATAGCAAAATTCAGTTGAAACCGTAAGAAAAAGAAGGAAAATTTTAATCGGGCCCTATTTCCAAAATACAAAATTTCAAATGCTGCTTACAGAAATTTTTTTTGACTATTTGTAAACTTAGTTCAATCAAAATATTTTCAATCCGTCAGCGGAAGTAGTTAGAAGACAGTCCCCTATGGCAAATCACTATTCCTTCTTGTCCCTCGTCGGTCTGCTCCTCGTATTACCTTTGCCTGAAAACTTAAAGATAAAAAGGGTGAGTATTAATATACCCAGTAAGAGACCCACTACTGGTCCTGTTAGGGGAAAAATTAATTATTAGCTTGCTATGGAGTACCCCGCACAATAACAGTCTTGTGATCCCGTAGGATGCACATAATCAGTCTAACGTCCAAGGGACGTATGAATCAGTCTAGTGCTCCTGAAGGATGCACAAAAAGATGATAATCCCGTAGGGCACCCGCAAGGTAACTACCCACTAGGAGGCCAATAATTTACCCCTCAGTCCCTTCTATACATCTTAACAGTCAATTTACAATTCAGTCAAACGTCCTCATCACGTGAACTTTCCACTTAACCTCAAACAACCATTTTTATTCTAATCTAACCCAAGGTCCGTCAAAAACACGTTAGTACATCAGTCGACAACAAAACCAATCATAACATCCACCTCAGTCTAAAATGGCACGACCATGATGTCTCTTCCGTTCACAATACACTACCATAGTCGTCTACCATACATTCGATTTACACAACAATCTACCAATTCAAGCCACACATTATATAAGCAACATCTACGAGATTCAGTCATTCCCACATCCTTACATTTGTACATATACATACCCAGACAGTCATAACATGCAATCAACCACAAGTCCACATCCAAACATATACATCATAGCCGTCATCCCTACTCAATCAAGATATAACAATACGATCTATACAGTCAATACACCCAAATATTTTTATTGAGTCCAGTAGAAAGTCCCTTACCTTAGCGTTGGGTAAGCTTCTTAATCGAACCGAATTCCACGAAACAAAACCTAATCAAAAGGGCATGGGACTCAATTATCTCCACGATAAACTCCCACTTAGTTTTCCTCAAGGTAAATTCTAACTTACCAAGGTATTGGCGAACCAACTCCAAAAATTCACAAATTGGTTGTGAATTCAAGGGACCCAACGTTACTTTCAACACCTTCAAAAATAAATTAAAAAAAAATTAGCCAATCCTTCCAACCATATCGCTTGAACAACTTTACAACAATTACAACCCATATTTAATTTGTTACCAACAAAGCCACCTCGACAAAAATACTGTAAAACAGAGGCAGTAGCTATCCAATCTACATGGAAAATTCGTGCAAACTGATCAGGGTAAATTGATTTGTGATCAGCGGCTGGAAGGAGACGTGCGCGCTGCCTCAAAATAGATCGGCGATCTGACGCGGCGACTAGGCTTCACGAACGGAGACCGGCAGCTTGCAAACAGAAGATTCGCGGTGGAGAAGAGGCGTACGACGTGCAGCTAACGGAAATGATCGGCGGCTGGCTTCGTGAACGATAGAGGGACGGCCGGCAGCTGCGTTTCGTTCAATGGCGGTCGGCGACGAAGTCTGGGCGTTCGAAACGAAGTCTTAACGGCAAGGCAAACCCAGATCGAGAGAACCCGACGTTTGCTCGAACGAATCGTCAAGGAAGGTGCAAGATCTCGTGACCGAACCGTGCGATGGCTGTGCGCGAACGAGGCAGAGAAGGGCGAACGGAGAAGAAGAGAGGAAGAGGAAATTTGGTGGGACGGCCAGCGGCTAGGGCAAGGAGAAGGAGAAAAAGAAGAAGAAGATGGTGAGAGAGAAATTTTTTTTTTATATATAATAATAATAATAATAATATATAATATAATTAAAATAATAAAAATACTTAATATTTTCACTATAACCTATTTATCCATACTTTTCTATTCCCTTTAAATTTCTTTATTCCCTCCAACAACAAATTCTCTTCATAAACTCCCAACATTATTCTATATAAGAAAACCAACAATTAAATTGTGAGAAAAATACCTCAAAATTCGGGGCGTTACAATTTGAGTTTTGAATTTTGAGGTGTCATCCTCCAAAGTTGAAAGAAGGATTCTAATCGAGAACCCAGTTTTTGGGCATGACATAGGGAGGCCAAGCAACAGGGGCCACCAAGCCTGAGGCCATGCACACGCACCACCAGGCGCACGACACCATGTGTGCGTGCTAGACCCCTCTCCCTTCCCCGATCGTCCATCCTTGTACACCAGCCCATCTAGCCGCACATCCTTGCGTGCTAGACAATGCCAAGGGGCAATTTAGGGCCATTGTTTTTATATTTTTGTCATTTTTAAGTAACGTTTTGATATTTTATGATTAAAAGAAATTAAATGGAATTATCTCCTATTAATTCAAGTCAAGAGGAAATCGGGCCAATTTACAAGTCGAGGGTTTATGCTACCAAACAATTTTAAGTTAGTTTTCTAAACATGATTTACTATCAAATGTTTAAAGCACAATTTGATGATTGAATGCTTAAGTATACTGATTTACAAAGTGTTTATATGCATGAATTTAGAGATGCTTTGACAAGCATGTTTTTGTTAACAAGATTTACAAGGCAAATATGTTTATGATAAGCTTCCAAAGTATTTAAGTTAAAGAATGATTTTAACATGTGTTAGACTATACCTACAATGTTCTAAGATATATATATATATATATATAGCAACCCTTCGAAGGTTATTGCTTGTGCACAGAGGTTCCTTTGATAAAGGTATTCAGTAGATTCCTAATTTCCTATCACTAGGACAGATTAATAAGATGAAGGTCTACAGATGCCTAGTTTTCCATCTCAAGAGATGAGAGCTTGTAAAAATGCCTAGTTTTTCATCTCAATATAGCTATAGAGAGATAGAGCACTACTGATTCTTAGTTTTGTCTCATAAATATCATATCACAAGATAAGGCTTTCATGGAGCCTAGTTTATTGTTTTCATCCCGATGGTTCTCCCAAGTATACCAACTAAATGAGTAACTTTGAGATAAACATTTCAAGTTTGATATACTTTTATGTGAAAGAGTAAATTGTTTAAAACTTGCTATTTCAAAAGTATGTTTTTTAAAACTGTCACTCACTAGGCTATTTAGCTCACCCATTCCAAATGGTTTTTCACTTTCCAAGAAGAGATCATGATCAAAGAGCTTGATCGCTGTCTCTATCATGTTGTGCTAGTTTTGTTAATAGGTTTTGTTACTTTTGGTTACCACTTAAGGTTAAGCCATGTAATGTACATTTGTGTAATGATTAGTTAGTGAAACTGTTTAGTTTTCTTTTGGTTTAAATGTCGTCTGTACTCCTCAACTCATGAAAGTGAGAAGTATAACGAAAAATCAATCTTTGTATGTGAGCATTGTAAGAAACAGTAGCACACCAAGGATCAGTGTTGGAAACTCCATGATCTTCCTCAAGGAGGTAAGAAACGTTCCTCCAACAATAAACATATCTCAAGGTGTGTTTATGTAAGTGATACTGATAACACTTCTCAACCATCTAGCCCTACTATAAACCAAAATGGTCCACCCTCCACTCTAGAAGTCATTGCTCAATCAGGTATATCTCAATCCCTTGTGTTGGATTTATTTTAAATATAATATTATTATTAATGTGGCCCATATGTATTATATGATATTTTATCTCTTTCAGGCCTATTATTTTTTTAGGCCCATTTGATAAAATGATAATCCTCTAATTAAACACCATGATGGGTGGTGTCTATAAATAGAACCTTAGGGATTGGTCCTCTCACTGCCTTATTAAATAGTTTATTTTTTTCCATCAAGAAATCTAATTAAGTTCTAAAGTAAGTCTAAGTGAGAGAAACACAATTCCTTAAGAAGATTATTCGTGGATCAAGGTATGTTATTCTTCAACTAAATTTAATTTGTAAAATCATCTAGTTCAAAAATCTTGGCACTTATTATTTTATACAATATTAGGATTTTATTGTGTAATTATGAAACTAAAGTTTATATATGGTATCGAAGCCTTGATGGTAAACTTGTGATTTTACATGAATGATTTATTTTAATTTTTTTTGTATGTTTATGCTGTATGTTTAAAGAAGTTCTCAATCACATAAGAATTCATTGGCAATTGAGTATTTTTTATTCTTCCTTTTTTTTTAATTGATAAAGATCTGATGTTTAATTATCAATTTGAATTAAGATTGATCGACGGAAGGAAGTAAAGATTTGGTAAATTGATAAAAATTCTTTTTAAAATTGATAAATTCAATACCATCGTCGGCCACAATCCACTTCCATTAAATTTCATTTTTTTCTTTAAAAGATATTAAGTAGATTAATAGGTAATCAAGAATCAAGAAAGAATTAAAATCTATTTACCGAAGGATATGTATGTTACTAACAATCTAATTAAAATTTAGATTTCAATGATCTTTCGAAAGTTAACTATATATTCAGTATGCATATATATAATTTAGGTTCAAATTGATAATTATGTATTAATTATATTTTATGTTTTATGCATATATTATGTTTTAAAGTACCCATTTATCTTTGAAATTTAAAATATACAATTAAATTTAGAAAGATAATGTATGATTGTATGACGTTTTGATGAAATTATTGCAATATCTAACTGCAAATCGTGATGTAAATCACGTGAAATTGTTTTACCATAATGTCTATGGTTTGTTAGTCACCAAAGTGGTCAAATTGGTAAATCTTTAGACATCAAATTAAAGTTCGTTCAATTACTCATGTTCATTTGATGCTAATGAATGAGATGATATTATGAAATATTAATGATTTTTCATGAGTATATTGATTTTGATTATTATAAAACATTTAATTTGCCTAAAGGTAATTAGTAGTTTTGTAATTTTGAATTTTATTGTGGTTAATTGAGATGTTTGGTTAGACATTATTAGTATATCCAAAGATAACTAATGTATTTAATTTGGGCATTTAAGTTACCAATTATATGAAACAAAATCTAGCATCAGTTAAGTATAAATATTGAACATTGTTGTGCCTTCCAACGATTATATTATTTAATATTATCTTAATATATGTTGTATCTTTAAGTTTATTTCTCAATGCAATAATATATAAGCATATTTATTTTGTAATTGCATTATCTGCTCTCGTTTCTCTTTATTCGCATGTCACGTCTATAATCAAGTTTAATGGATTCAATTCTCTCATTGGTGCAAACAAATAAAATTCCATCTTGGAGTTTTGGACCTTGATTCGACACTCTTAAGTGAAAAATACACTGCAATTACTTTTGCTAGCAGTGATGAGGATATATCTTTCTATAAATCTTGGGAAAGATCAAATATATTGAGCTTAATGTTTATGTGAATGATTGTAGCAAACAATATCCATTCCACAATTAAGAAAACTAAAGATGCTAAGGAATTTATGAAATCTGTGGAAAAATGTTCTCAGTCAAAGTCGGCTGATAAGTCATTGACTGGAACACTTATGAGTACTTTAACCAACATCAAGTTTGATGGTTCTTGTATTATGCATGAGCATATTCTTGAAATGACGAACTTGGGAGCAAGATTAAAGACCAAGGGAATTTGTTAATGATAATTTTTTTTGTAACGTTTATCCCTAATTCCTTACCTTCAGAGTATGGTCCATTCCACATGAACTATAACACTCTAAAAGATAAATGGAATGTGTATGAATTACAAGGTATGTTCATTTAAGAGGAAGTGAGCCTTAAGAAACCAATAATTCACTCTGTCAATCTCATGGGTCACAAAAAGCTGGAAAGAAACCTAAAAAAATGGTGGAAAGGCCGATCATCGACAATTAAAGAGAAAACAATCATATGGCCCAATCCATAAAAAGGAATAGATTAAGGAGAAGTGTCGTTCTTACAACAAACCTGGACACTATAAGAAAGATTGTTTAAAATGCAAAGCATGGTTGAAGAATAAAAGTAAGAATAATGCTTTAGTACGTTTTGAATCAAACTTGACTAAAGTTCCTTATAATACATGCTGAATTGATTCTGGTTATGCAATTCATGTTTACAATACGATGCAGAGATTCCTTACGCCCTGAATCACAAATCCAAAGGAGTGATTCATCTTTACGGGAAACAGAGTCAAAGTTCCAGTTGAAGCTGTGTGAACTTATCATTTAGCTTTAGACACTAGACATCATTTAGACCTTTTTGATACTTTTTTTGTCTCTTCTATTTCTCGTAATTTGATTTCCTTATCCAAACTTGATACTTCATGTTATTACTCTAAATTTGAGAATGAATGTTTTAGATTATTCAAACAAAACATTTTTATTGGCTTTGGTATTCTTTGTGATGGCTTATACAAATTAAAGCTTGATAAAAAACATTTTTTAGAGTTTGTTAACCCTAAATCGTAATGTTGGTACTAAACGTGGTCAAATTAATGAATCATCAGCTTACTTGTGGCATAAACGTTTGGGCCACATATACAAAGAAAGAATTAAAAGATTGATAAAGAATGAAATTCTTCCATATTTAGATTTTACCGACCTTAAAATTTGTGTGGTTTGTATTAAAGGAAATCACATAAAACACACCGTTAATAAAATAAAAAAAAAAGCCACAAGAAGCTCACATCTTCTTGAAATTATACACACTAATATTTGTAGGCCTTTTGATGTTCCATCTTTTGGTGGAGAAAAGATGCCTTAAAGGTGTTTATAAATGAAGTTGAAAGGCAATTAGATAAAAAGGTGAAAATCTTAAGATTTGATAGAGGTGGTGAGTATTATGAAAAATAGATGAGAATAGACAATGTCGGAGTCCATTTGTTAAATTCCTAGAAAGCCACGGCATATGTGCCTAATACACAATGTTAGGAACACCACAACAAAATGGTGTTGGAAGGGTGTAATCGTACATTAATGAATGTGGTTAGAAGCACGTTAATTAATTCATCTTTACATGTGTCCTTATGGATGTATTCATTAAGAACCACTTAATATTTATTAAATAGGGTTCCTAGTAAGTCAGTTTCAAAAACACCTTTTGAACTGTGGGTAGAAAGAAGACCTAGCTTAAGACATCTACATGTTTGGGGTTGTCAAGCAATGGTTTCTTCATTGGTTATCCAGAAAAATCAAAAGGATATAGATTTTATTGTCCTAACCACAGTACAAGAATAGTTTAAACTAAAAATGTAAGGTTCATTGAGAATGACATAATTAGTGGAAGTTTAGAACCACGTAAAGTGGAAATTCAAGTAGGGTGAAAATGTTTTCATCTATAACTTCTTTTCGAGTTGTTTTTCTCGTAGTTGTTGACTCAATTAACAATTCATAAGAAGAACAAATTAATGGTCAAACAACACATAATAATGTTATAACAAATGAACCGGTAACTGAGGGACCACATAAAATAGGGTTAAGAAGATCTGTAAGTTATTTCTTATGACTATGTGGTTTCTTTGCATGACTCAAAATTTGACTTAAGTATTGATAATGATCCAGTTTCGTTTTCACAAGCCATTAAAGGAGATAATTCTGTCAAATGGTTAGGTGCTATGAAAGAAAAGTTAAAATCTATGAATGATAATGAAGTTTGGGATCTTGTAGAATTACCTAAAGGAAGTAAAAGATTTGGGTGTAAAAGGGTCTTTAAGATCAAATGTGACTCAAATGGCTATATCAAACGACACAAGGCTAGACTTGTTGTCAAAGCTTATACTAAAAAAGATGGCATTAACTACAAAGAGACCTTTTCTCCTTTCTCGAAAAATGATTCATTAAGAATTATTATGACTTTAGTAGCTCATTATGATTAAGAGCTTCATCAAATGAATGTGAAAACTGCCTTTTTAAATGGGAATTTAAATGAAGAAGTGTTCATGGATCAATCAGAAGGTTTTATGGTTGAAGGAAAGGAACATATGGTGTGTAAATTAAAGAGGTCAATATATGGACTTAAACAAGCTTCTGGACAACTGTATCTTAAGTTTAACGATACCATCATATCTTTTGGTTTTAAAGAAAACATTGTTGATCGATGTATATACCTAAAGATCAGTGGGAGTAAGTTTATACTTCTTGTTCTATATGTTGATGACATCTTGCTTGCTACGAATGACTTTGGTTTGTTATGCCAAATCACAAAATTTCTTTCTAAAAACTTTGAAAATCAAGATATGGGTGAGGCATTCTATGTGATTGGAATTGAAATATTTTGCGACCGAACACATGGATTGTTAGGATTGTCTCAAAAAAGAAGATGCAAAAATGCTCTTCAAATGTAGTTCCAATTCAAAAGGGAGATAAGTTTAGTCTCATGCAATGTCCAAAAAATGAATTGAAATGAAATCATATGAAAATCATTCCTTATGCATCTATTGTTGGAAGCTTATTGTATGCACAGACTTGCACTAGACCAAACATCAGTTTTGCTGTGGGTATGCTAGGCAGGTATCAAAGTAATCGAGCAATGGATCATTGGAAAGTTGCAAAAAAAGCTTTAATGTATCTGCAAGGAACAAAGGATTATATGCTTACTTACAAGAGATCTTATCATCTTGAGGTGATTAGATATTCATATTCAAATTTTTTCGGGTGTGTAGATGCACGAAAATCCACTTTTAGCCATTTGTTTCTATTAGCTAAAGGAGCAATTTCATGGAAAAGTGTAAAGTAGTTTATTATCAATGCATCCACTATGAAGGCTAATTTGTAGCATGCTTTGAGGCTATAGTACATGGTTTATGGCTGCGAAACTTTATCTTAGAACTTGAAATACAGTATTGCCAAGCAGTTGAGAATTTATTGTGATAATTTTGCACCAATTTTCTTCTCAAAAAACGAAAAGTATTCTAAAGGTGCTAAACATATGGAATTAAATACTTTGTCATTAAAGAAAAAGTTCAGAAACAAAGAGTGTCAATCAAACACATTAACACTAAACTTATGATTATGGATCCACTGACTAAAGGATTGCCACCAAAGACGTTCAATGATTATATTGAACGTATGGACATCAGTAGATATCATTATTGAAATCAAGATTATGTTATTTGACACTTTGAGCTCATTTATTTATTGCTTCTAATTTTATCTCATTGGTATGTTTGTATGATTAGTATATACATAAATGAATTATGTAAACCAAACAGAACATTGTCTTTGATAAAGCCACTTATTGTTGGACCATTATTGATTATCTTTATTATAGATCATGTTAATAGAAGAACTATTTCAATGATACATGGAAGAGAGTATGTTAATGCAATGATGCATGATCGTCATGATTCTTTAGTAGTTTCTTTGACTTGACATAATATGTTATGAAGTCTAATTTTGCACATTATGTCTATGAACATATATGGTAAATAATGTCAATGGGCCAAGTGAGAGAATGTTAGATTTATTTAAATATAATATTATCATTAATGTGGCCCATATGCATTATATGATACTTTATCTCTTTAGGACCTATTATTTTATTAGGCCCATTTGGTAAAAAGATAATGCTCTAATTAAACACCATGATGGATGGTATTTATAAATAGAACCTTAGGGATTGTGTAACACCCCAACCTTCTTAGAAGGTTGGGATCATTACTATTTAAATAAAATGTAGTTTTTTTTTTTTTTTTCTTAAAGGGCAAATTAATTTTATAAGTTTTGAGAAATATTTAAATAAATAAGTAATGAGAATAATAAAATAAAATACTGATTTGGGCCCATAAAAACAAAAGAAATAATTTTAAAATAATTAAAGTTCTAAAGTTCTAAAAAGAATAATTCTTGAATCATAAATGCGGAAAAACTGAACTATTCCCTATGGCGAACCACGGTCACTTCTTGTCATTCGCCAACTTGCCCTTGCCTTTATCTTTACCTGAAAATTAAAACATTTGAGAGAATGAGTATATAAAATTATACTCAGTAAGAGACCCGTACTTAGTCTCCCTATGTGTTGTTAGTCTCTTGCTAGAGTCCTGCAATAAGGTACCACGCTCTATGGTGCTCCCGAACGCACGCTATCCAGTAGTCCCACCGGGACTGAATTGGGCTCTCGGTGATCCCGAAGGAGTCACCCTAAAGGAGAGTCGGGCTGTAAGTGATCCCGTCGAATCACGTCTCAGTAATACTCAAACATATATATGGGAGGGCCTTAATGGACCCCTCGTGGTACGACTCTAACCAGCAGACCAACAGAACACTATAGGCTATACATGCTCATCATAAAATCAACATTCAGCTCAACATACACAATCTCATAGATACATATAATCACATCATGCATCAGTAATATGCATCTCAGGCAAAAAGGGAAAAATTCTCTTACCTGAAGATCCGCTAAAAATAATTCACTGGTTGACAGTCAATTCCTCCCAATACTCAATCCCGAAGATTAGGGTTGAATCCAACACAACCCTAAGTGAAACAATTCACAGTCTCAGTTCCTCCAACTATATTCGTTCCTTCAAGAAAACATAGATCCACTTAAATCCATAACTTTATTTATTCAGAATAGAATAGGCAATTAATGGGTGTACCAGCACAATCGATAATAGTCCAACTCACCAAAGTGACTCCACAACAAGGAATGGCTTGAACCAAATGAAAACAGCTCAAGTGGCTTGATGAAGAGGCTCGGCTCGGACCTTGAGGCTTTACGGCTTACGTACGGACGAAGACGGCCCCCACGGCTTGGTGAAAACGGACGCGTGGACCCGTGCGGCTGGAACTCGTGCGGCTGGACGCTGGCGGCCGGAACCCGTGCGGCTAGACGCTGGCGGCTGGAAGCGTGCGGCTCGGTGAAGACGGACGCGAGGCGAACGACTTCGTCCGACAGCCGTCGTCGTGGTGGTGTTCGCGGCGGCTAGGGTTTCTTTGTGACAGCTAGGGTTCTTTGTGAGGAAGAAGATGAATTGTAACTATGGCAAGCATCCCGAGGGTGTATTTAATATGTAAAATACTAATAATAATAATAACATTAATACCATTATTATTATTATTATCTAATTTTCCCCAAATAACTCCTCTTTTCCTTCATCTCTTCCTATTCCTATTTAATTTTCCCTCTCTCCTCATTAATATCCCTTATAACATATATTTCCTTAATAATTAATAATGATAACAATAGCATTACCAATTTTCAACCATTAACCCCACATCTTTCCAAAATACTTTATTTTCCACAAAAATTAAAACCATCTCACAAAATAACACCCAAAATTAATAAAATGATAACGAAATATCTTGAAAATTTTGGGGTGTTACAGATTGGTCATCTCACTGCCTTATTAAGTAGTTCATTTTTTCCCATCAAGAAATCTAATTAGTTCTAAAGTAAGGCTAAGTGAGAGAAACACGATTCCTCAAAAAGATGATTCATGAATCAAGGTATGTTATTCTTTAACTAAATGTAATTTGTAAAATCATCTAGTTCAAAGATATTGGCACTTATTGTTTTATACAATATTAGGAATTAATGTGTAATAATGAAAAGTGCCTTGGTTTTATCAGTGTTGATGGGAAGAATCCCTAGATCCTAAATTTGATGGCTATAGGTCACTTGATAGGTTCCTTTGATAACCTTGTCTCTTATATCCCGTGTGTTGGTAATGAAATTTTTTTTAACAGTCGATGGTTCCTTAACCTGGAAAGGGCTCCCTCTCCATAATGTTTTGCATTTGCCTAAGCTTTCTTATAATTTGATATCTATCAGCAAGATGACTCGTGAACTAAACTGTAAAGCTACTTTTTTACCTAAACTGTTTCTTTTCAAGACTTGAGCTCGAGGAGGACGATTGGGACTGCCTGACATAGCAGAGGACTTTATATCCTCGCCGATGATACCTCTAGTAGTAGTATCTCTAGGACTAGTTTATTGTCTTCATATTTTATCATTTTCAAAAAAAGATTGTATGATGTGGTATTTTTTGTTGAGCCACCTTAACTTTAAATATATGGAATATTTATTTCACCAACTTTTTCCTAAATTGACGTCTCCTCTTTGTCTTGTGATGGTCCGGAGCTCGACATTTTCCCCATTTTTTAGACATACCAATTTTTTTCTTTTTCTAAAACCTAGCACCTTGCTTTTGGTCTTTCTTGGGACCCCAAGTAATGCTCTTATGGGTAATAAAGACTTTTAGCGTCCCATCTCACTTCTTTGAGGCCCCCGAATAATGCTCATTTGGTCATAAAAACTAACCTACCAAAAATCGAAGGGTAACAGAGTTCGAAAATTAAAATAATGGCACTTTTCAAAATGCACCTCTAGGGTTATGGAACCATTTTTTAGTGAGTTTAAAGGTTTGGTAGTTTGGTTGTGGCTAGGTTTTTTGTTTAGGGCCCACAAGAAATGGATTGATGTATTTTAAAAAGAAAGATTTAGAAAAAATTACTAAATTTAATACGAATTTTCACAAATATCCTAAACTAAAATTTATTTTCTTGATTAAGATTTCGTACATTTTTAGGACAATTTTAACCTTATTTTCATTATTTATTATATATGATTTTCGAAATTAATTTTAAATTATTTCCTTATTCATGTTAAGAACAAATTTATTATGTAAATTATAACTTCCTTATTTATGCTACTAATTGATGTATAGTTTTATTATGGAAATAGTTTATTTTTTAATATAAAATGAAATTTTTTTTAATATGGAATAATGTAATAATTAAATATAAACTTATATAATTATTTTCATCACCATATTAAGAATCTTAGAAATTTCTTTCGACGCCGGCAAGGAGTTCTTCATCCTTTCTTTTGTGATTTATCACATATATACTACTGCATATATTCAATAATACATAAACATATTATTTTTTATGTTATGTGATTTTTTTCTTATTGTGTATATATACCAATATATACACATATTATATATCCATTAAGTTTTTTTTTTTTATTTCTTACATATATGCTACTGAATAATTCACTTATTTTTGTGATTTTTTACATATATACTATTACATATATTCAATAATACATACATATTTTTTTTTCATGTTTTGTGATTTTTTCTTATTGCATTGATATACCACTGTATATATAGATTATGTATCCGATAAGTATTTTTTTTTTAATTCTTACATATATACTACTTCATAATACATATATTTTATGTGATTTATTACATATATACTACTTCATATATTCAATAATACATAAATGATGTTATCTTCAATATACTAAATATACCCTAATGTATTTCGAATACGAAATATAAATTTTTACTAACCTTAAAATTTTGGCAAATTTTTTCGAAAGATCACTATACTAGTTACCCACCGATGTTCTTCTTCACCATTTATACTTTCCCCAATCTTCTATTATTTGGCGTCTTTTGTGAAGAAAAATGAATCAATATTCAACGTATTCGAAGAATTAAACTTTTACCTTTTTTAAAAAAAAAATCTAAATCGTAACCCACATCCTTAATTTCTCTCCTTGTCGGTCCACCTTCTATAAAAAAATTGATATAAGAACCTTTCATTTATAAAATATACATTGTATTATTCAATATATACTATACTTGGGTGGAATATATGAAAAACAATGCAAAATAAAAGAAAGAATGAACGGAGTGAAAGATTAGAAAGTGAGAGAGAGATCTAGAGGGAAGATTTCTTGAACAAAATAACCAAAATAATTAAGAAATTTTTTTATTATAATATTATCATAATATAATTATTCACTTACCATATTTACATAGAATATCTAATAAATGCAAATATTAATCATGGTCAACTTTTCTTTTTCTTTTTCTTTTTTTTTTTAATATATTATCAATAATGAATATGGGTAAATTAGTCATTTAAATCTTATATTTGTGTAAAATATTAGTCAATTTATGACATTTCTAAAAAATTTAGGAAATTTAGGTCAATTTTGTAATATATTATACAATTTTAGGCTATCTGAGTTAAAGACCCTTTTAAAAATGCATCGACAACACCCAAAATTCTTTAAAACTCAATCAAAAGAAAAGTCCTCACATTTCAAAAATTTCGTCTTATTGCAAATTTCAGCACTTTGTAATCAACTTTGTAATTGGTCTATTTTCCACCAAAATAAACGGTGCAATCACAAAAAAAAAAAAAAAAAGAATTCATATTATCCAATCCACCCCATATAGTCCATATTATCCATCACAGCATTACTCGGGATCCTACCAAAGACCAAAAGCAAGGTCCTAGGTTCTAGAAAAAGAGAAAAAAGTGGAATGTCTAGGAAAAGGAAAAAAAAAAAAGAGAAAGAGAAAGTGGTAAAGGCCAAAGGAACAAAGTGAAAAAATGATCGGAAACAAGGTCTAGAAAGGAGTGGAAACAAGAAATAGGGAACCCATAAGAGTGTCTTGCTTCTTGTCATTTTTTCCCCTTCCTTTCTTTGGCCTTTACCACTCTCTTTTTTTTCCTTTTTCCTTAACATTCAATTTTTTTTCTTTTTCTAGAGCCTAGACCTTGCTTTTGGCCTTTGGTGGGCCCCCGAGTAATGTTGTGATGGGAATATGGACTATATGGGTAGGTCGGGTAAAATCACTTTTTTGTGATTAAACCTTTGTTGATTTTGGTGGAAAATCGGTCGTGCTAAAATTTGCAATAAATGCACCAACAAGGCCCAAAGTTCTCTTTAATACTCAATCAAAGGAAAGGTACTCATCTCAAAAATCTTGTCTTACTTTAGCATATATTATCCCTAAGTCGACTGATATCCACCAAAATCAATGGTGTAACAAAAAAGTCCATATTATCCAACTCACCCCACATAGTTCTTATTACCCATCACACCATTATTCAGAGGTGCCAAGAAAGATCAAAAGCAAGGTGGTAGACTCGATTTTTTCTCCAAAAACGAGACTCCAAGAAAGATCAAAAGCAAGATGCTAGGCTCAATTTTTTCCCATTTCTTAGATGTTACGATTTGTTTTTTCTAGAGCCAGCACTAATAATGTAGCGCTAACCTACCAAAAATGGTAATAGAGTATTTGAAAATTAAAATGCCACTTTTCAAAAGACTTTTTCGTGAATTGAATAAGTCAATAAGTGTATTTTTAAGTCCAAACAATGTTTCACAACCTTAGACTTGAACCTAAGTTGAGCACAAAGCCTTCAGTTTTAACCTAAGTGTTTTAACCTAAGCTGAACTCAAGGCTCAGGGCCAAGTCAGACCAACCCAACCTAACAATGAGGGTAAAACATAATATTGTCATTTTCCATTTTATTCGAGGTTCGAGTATATTATTAAACCAGTAACACATTATATTGTCATTTTCCATTTTATTCAAAGTTCGAGTATATCATTAACCCATTAAATAACTCTGCCCATTAACGTTAGCTTTATACCCTATTAATTTTTATAAAAAATACTGCTGTCACCAAAAAGCTGAACATAGAGTTGACATAAATTCCGAGGAGTTCTAAGTCTTTAAATATAATCTATTAGCTATATGTTGAACCATATATGCTTTGTGATAAAGCAGAGCATACAGAACAGCTTTATGAACAAAGATCACCAAATATACAGCACATAGTTTAGTTCTTACATCAAAACTAAGAGTAATCCCAAATCCAAACGTAATTCCGGACGAGTGAGAAACAATGAATAAATCAAATTGAATAGAAGTACAGCCCGGTTGGAGATCAATGTAACCTTGTCAATTCTTCTACTCTCTTGCAAAGCTCCTCGGCCGAAACACCCATTGCCCGAGAAATTTCTTCCATTTTACTGCGGTTGAGGTCGAGGAATGACTCTATTAGATCTCCGTCCAAGAAATTTTTTGCTTCTGCAGTCCTTTTCTCATTGTTGAAAGACCTCCATTGCTCATGGCTCAGTCCTCCCACACCCTTGATCACTTTCCTCAAGTTGGATTGGAGCCTCTCCAGGAATACATATTGATCGTGAGGAAGTGAAGCAATGACCCCAATAACGCCATTGACAGAGCCAAAAATGACTGTTGGAATTTGACCAACGTCAGAATCTGGCAAACGCATTACGAGGGAGCCATGTTGGAACCGGTTAACAAATTCACCAAGGTGGTATTCACCAACCACCTCTAGGCGGCTGCGCTCCTCATCAGTTGCTCCTTCGCTGTTCTTTCGAACAGTGAAGAGGTTGAAGTAATTTTCAGCACCAAGATAAATGTCGTCGTCGAGAATTTCAACTGCTGACATCCAATTTGCATTGTAGTCCCGGGCTCTCTCCTCAATAGCACCTTCCTCATGCTAGTACAACATAACAACAATCAGCATTCAGAATACAAAGTCCTGGTCCAAGTTAATTTTGGCTATAAATAAATAAAGCATCCAAAATTGGTGGTTTCTCTATTGCTCTTGTGGCTAGATTGAAGACGAGCAGTACATAAGTCATGAAATAGAGTCTAACCTTGTAGATTAACAGGGATATGGACTTCATCAAATCACCAACAACAATGAAATCTCCACGGGTTTGCACGTAGAGAGCAAGTACATGTCCATGGTGCCCACATTCAGATTGTAACTCACGAGTACCATCATCTCGAAGCGTCCACTTGTATAATTGAATTTTCTGGTTAATAGCAGCCAGCAGCTTTCCATTGAAGGCATTCAAGGAATAAACAGATCCCTTAGTTTCTTTCTCAGCAATAAGCTGTAGCTTGCCTTCCTCAACAACAAAAACCAATATCCGGCCCTATAAGGGAGAACAGATAACATGAAATTAATTATAAATAGAACCTCTTGCTCTCGGGTTTTAAAATATATAGTTTGTGCTAATACCTTGGTTGGTTCATTTTCTTCCGGCATAACATAGGCAGTTCCAACACAGTAATATACATTATTGTCATCTGAGAAAGAGCAGCTAAGAATAGAACACCCGTACTCATAAGTGTCGAGAGCATAGGTTGAAATGGACTCAAAGGTTTGGTCATCTAACAAACGAATAAAATGCATTTCAGTGTCTTCTGTGCCTGATTGGTTATATCTCAAACTGCAAATGGCAAATGTTCTGGACTGTTCCTGATGGCAGATACGGCGTGCATGCTCCCCAAGTGGGATAGAGCGGATATGAAGCTTTTGAATATCATCAATGGTACCAATTGTGAGTTCTCCTTCCTTTGCAATTGCAAGGCTGACAATCAAAACAAAAATAATTGAGACATAAAGCCATTTACTAACAACCTATACAAATTGTGGAGGTCAGTCTATTTTTAAAAAAAGTAATAATTACCATATAGATCTTGTTACTTCTTGTTATGTATATAAGAACATTGAATATACGGAATACAAAAAATCAAGCCCACAAACTCCCTTACAAGAAGGGACTTCAATTATACATAATCACACTATAAGTACGGGTTTTGGATGTTCTTTTTGTGGGGCTGTTTTTTCAGGTCATTATAAATTATTTCAATATCTAAGTGAAAGCAGTTTCTCGGAACAATATATACACACATACACATTATTGTACTTTTTTAAAAAAATTACGTAAAGTTATGTAAAAAAGTGGACAGACATGGGCTATGTATGGGAGTAATTTTAAAATAGTTAAAATTACTTTCGTCATATTCAAAGTCAGCCTTTAATCATTTACCATCAATTCAATATTTTGCTTTTACACTTTTAGATGAGATTCCTCTAAAATAAAAATGAATTTTGAATTGAAAAAACATGTTTCAGACTGATTTTGTATATGACAAAAGTTATTTTAACCCTTCCAAAATCACTCTCAAAAGCATATCTAGACACTGATGTGGTACTTGAGAGCCCTAAAATACTGATGAGAGTAAAAGCAAACAAGAAGTACCTGTCTGGAAAAGCAGCAGAATTGAAAGGACACATATGGCTAACTTCCTTCAGATTAACATTGCTGTAAAGTAGTTTCTTGTTACTGCTATAAATGACTGTCGGTCTATCTGATGCAGCAAATACATGCGTAGCATTCTTGGACGAAAATGTGCGGAGTGTTATAGGTTGGGTTCCAAGGGAAACCTTTTTCCTATCCATTAGCTCACAAGAATTTGAATTTGTGTTCAATATAAAGTTCAACAGATGGCCATCTCCAAGGGCGCACAGCAAGTAAGATATCTGAAAACAAAACAACATATAAAAATTCACGAAAAAGGAAGCAAGCAAGTCTGCAAGTATTTCCTTAGAACCCAAAACACTGTTCAATGAATACATCCCATTCAAGTAAGGTTGTAAAGTTTAGCAAATTATTGGATATCACGGTTTTTTAGTTAGCATAGGCAATACTTGATAATACAAAATCAAGTTCAATTAAGACCAGATAAAATCAAAATAAATATAATTCCATATGGCCAAGAAGTAGGTGACATATAGATTCCATAACAAGTTTAAGAACACATCATGTGCATGTATCTTCCTCCACCCCACAACCAACACATTACATGATGACTTTTCCTTTTATAAAGTAATTCACATTTCAGAGCCAGATTTGAACTGATCACACCAAATAAATCGAGGTAGTAATAAGGGAAGAGCAAATAAACATACCCCTTCAAAAGTACACAGAAGAACTGAACGAGGTATTATCTCTCCCCCCAATTGTTCCTTTGTAAGGAGTTTCAGGTCAGGTAAAGAAAATATTCTGACACTTATATCTGTCCACATTCCAACTGCAGCAAGTTGACTACAGTTAGGGTTGTCACCAATTGGGTTTATGTCAAGGCATGAAATCTCATGCTCCAACTGTATATGTTTCTTTTCAACCAATAATCCATCGCAAATTTCTAAATGAACTAAAACACCGCCGCCAGTTGCCAATAAAACCTGACATGTAAGGGAACAAGAAATAATTAATGGTCTTTCCTTTAAATGAAAAGACTTAACATTAGAATATTAGAACAAGAGTGAGACTGATATGTGCAATTCTTAGAGATGAAATTCACTAGCTCATAAATTTTAGTTCATCCATGGTTTACATTAAAAATATCATTCAAAAAGAGAGAAATCACTCCATATCGTTTTTTTAAAAGAGAAAAAAAATTCTTTGAAATAATTTTTTTTATACCCATGAGTGTCCGAGCCAGCTTACATGCACCTCGACTAATCTCATAAGACAACCCACCTGACCCTACAACATTTGAGTGTCAAGAAAACCGATAGGAAATTAATTCCTAGGTAAGTGGCCAACATGGATTGAACCTTTGACCCCTTAGCCATTTCAATCCTACTATGTCTCCTTTTTACCACTAGACCCAACCCATGATGGTTTCGTTGATATAATGAAATGATACTAAAGCTCAAATTACAAAAGAATATACGAATCATAAAGCTACGTATCAGAATAATCTCTGCTTTCACAATTTTAACCATTAATTTATCTACCATCAGGATCTGAAAAGCATATTAGGACTCCCAAACTAATAGTCTTTTGCCATGGCATAAAAATTTCAGAGAATGAAGTAGTGAATATCAGTGAAAAACTTGCTAAACAAACAAAAAATGTAGAAAACGTGACTGATTTTTCAGAAATGAGAGGATACTGAGAGGGCAAACAGTGCTGAAAGGATGAAAACAAATCTCTTAAATTTGCATCCTGCAGTATCAGGCGACAATAAGCTGCAACCAGCGTTTTTCAAAACTTGAGGCTCAATCTCCTTTAGAGCATAAACGCGAGATTCAATGGATGAGACAGAAGAAATTAATGAAAATAAACAAAGAAACAAGGGCTTTGTTAAGATATCAATAAACTTGCCTCGAAGAAATAAGCATCCTATCACCTGTCTGACCCACCAAGAAGTGTGCCAGAAGCATTGAAAGGCATGCCTAGAAGGACCTTCTTGCTTATGTTTGCTAATGGTTCTCATAATGTACCAGTGTTAAAATATTACTAGCTTGCATGAGACTTCAAATATTTTTTAGTTGCATAAGAATCTGAACTTAAACATGCTTCAATTAATGTAATGTTACCTATTCAGAAAATCAATAGATAGGATTAAATGAAGGCTATTGTGTGCCGAGAAAAGGTTGCCTTGAGAAGGATGAGAGAGAGAGAGAGAGTTCCCTCGCTGCTGCTCTTTGTGCTGATGGCGTCCGGTTCTTCGTCTTCCTTCCTCCGCCATCCTCCGCCCTCATTGCTTTACCTTTTCCGTTTACCTATCCATCTTCCGCCCTCATTGCTCTACCTTTTCCAGTTATCTCTTCACTGAACGACGATGGTGACTCCAAGACGGATCTCAACAAAGATCGGAAAAAAATTCTTCTCTTGCGAATTTGATTTGAATAGCAAAGGAAGGGTGATTCGCTTAACGGAAGCTCATCTGAACAAATCTTATACACTTCTAGGAGAGGAAATTTTATTTGTTTGGCTGGCTGATTGGAGGAAGTTTTGCAAACCCCGAAATCCCATAAATTTTTCCGAAAGACATTCTGCAATGGAGGGTTCATCTGGATTCAAAAAACTACAAATAAGAGAGGAAGTTTTCTTGAGATCTCAAAGGTGTTGAAGTCGGGAAAAAAAGGAAACATAGTTGTTCCAGCTGGTATGGATTTAAAAGGCTGGGAACGATTCAGGCGTTTATTGCTGGATTTTCTTAATGCTGATGACGAACCTAAGGCCCCTCATTCTGAGAAGAAATCAATTAAAAAACCTCCTTTTGGAACCAGATTGGAAAACCAATCTCAACCTCCTCATCCTCTGCGAAGTTCTCAATATGGAAAATCTCCAAGCATTATGCCTAGTCATTCTGATGAAGAAAGTAGTAGCAAAGGAGAAAAAAGAGTTAGAAAGATTTGTTGGGAGGATACGCTGGTTGTCACTAAACGTCACTTCCACGATGATTGGCAGAGGATTCTGGAAGTCCTTCAAGCTCAAATACAAAATATCTTTATTATCAATCCGTTTCACACTGACAAGGCCCTACTCAAGTGCCCTGATCTATCTTCTCACGATGAACAAGGGCTGGGCTACCTATGGTCCTTTAACTTTGAAAATGGAAAGATGGGATCCAAAAAAACATGGGAGAATGTCGCTTGTTCCCTCTTACGGAGGTTGGATTAAACTAAGGAATTTCCCCTTGCATTTATGGAACGAGGAGGTGTTTAAGAGGGTCGGTGATAAGTTTGGAGGCTTTATTGATTTTGCAGAAGAGAATTCGAGCCTCATTAACTGCTTGGAAGTGAATATCAAAGTTATAGGAAATTATTGCGGCTTTATTCCGGCTGAATTGACTTGATAAATGGTTCCGATTCTTTCCTTGAGCATGTGGCTTCCTTCCAAGATCCTACTCTTCTTATTGATAAAGTTGCCAGAATCTATGGATCCTTCTCGCGGGAACAAGCTGAGAAATTCTTCAAAGGCCCGGGCGGCCCAGATCCGAAGTTTATATTTGGCGCGTGGAGAGGTCGAATTCAAGGATGTCAGTTTACATTACTCAGAATTCTGGTTCGGTGAGTACGGCGGCAGAAGAAGCTGAGTTTTATCGTCCTTTTCTGCAAAATGAAGCAGACATAAGAGAACTTAATTTAAACTTACCGCCCAAGAAAACCTTAATGGACTTGACTAAGGAAGTGGGCTTTTCTGATTTAAAAGGGAAAGGCATTGTTGTCGATGAAGTTAGTACTCAAAAGCCCACCCACATTAAAACTCAACCTGGGATAATTATTAGAGAAATCTCTCAAAGAGCTTACCACCCCCCTCTCCAGAAATTACCCCAGCTCACAATAAGTTTGCGGAAAAAGATGAGATTCGGCCTTTCTTCAGAAAAAGTGTGATTTGTTCCACAAAACAAAATGTAGGCTCTTCAACTTCGACGTTTTTCTCAGTTCTCATCCATGATGAAACTGATCCAATTTCGGACATTTCTATCTCCAGTCCTGGTAGCCTCATCTTTGAAAATAAATTTGCAGCACATCTCTGATTTTTCTTCTGATGTCCATAGACTCTTCCACGATGCAAGCTCAACGAAAAAAGTTAGAGAAGAGGGCCTTCAGTTAATAGCTTTAGAGGAAAACACCGAACTTCCATTACCTATTGAAGAGACAACTGAAATCAAAAGTGTAACAGAATTAGAACCAACAGCTTCTATACAAAATCCTTTTCCGCTGAGCAAGTGGTAGCGGCACTTCTCGAATACGACTTATGCATTCGGGCTGTGACTAGGAAAGGAAAACCACAGAGAAAGGGTGGGGCCTCCTCGAACAACAACAAGAAGCTCACTAGAGAAGTAAAAGCCTTGCTAGGTAGTTGGGAAAGGGAAGTTCAAGCGGCAAAAGCTAGCAATTCCCCAGGCTCCGATGGTGATCTATATTAATTCTCTTCTGGAATGTAAGAGGTCTTAAAGCTCGACCCAAAAGAGCGGTTATGACAGAGTTGCTTGTGAAATTCAATCCAGATGTGGTTATTCTTCAAGAGTCTAAAGTTAGGACTGTCGATCAGCATTTGGTGAAGTCAGTTTGGAGTAGTCGGTTTGTTGGGTGAGCAGCTTTAGAAGCTTATGGTTCTTCAGGTGGTATCCTTATTTTGTGGAAAGAGGACTCGATCATGGTGGTTGACTCTATTCAAGGTCAGTTCTCTATTTCTATTCACTGTAAGTTTAATGCTAGCTTCTCTGGTTGGATCACAGGTCTGTACGGTCCTTCTTCATATAGACTTAGAGACCAATTTTGGTGGGAGCTTTCTCGTTTATGTGGTTTGTGCAATGAAAATTGGTGTGTTGGGGTGATTTCAATGTAGTCAGATGGTTAAATGAGAAGAGCTCCAGCGTTCGTCCTACTAGAAGTATGATTCGCTTTAATAGCTTAATTGAGGAGATGGATATGGTGGACATCCCCTTTCGAAATGGTAGGTTCTCTTGGTCCCGTTCGGGGATTAGGCCAGTTGCATCAAAGCTCAACAGATTTCTTCTATCCAAGGCTTGGGTTGAGTTCTTTAGAGAAGTTAGTGTGGAAAGACTTCCTCGTACCACCTCAGATCACTTTCCGATTCTTTCAAAACTGGGGGCGCAATCTTGGGGTCCTACCCCCTTTAGATTTGAAAATGCTTGGTTGGATCATCATCTTTTCCTAAAAAACGTAGAGAACTGGTGGGGCAGTTTGGTTGTTGATGGCTAGCCTATTTTTTCCTTCATGGGAAAATTAAAAGGCTTGAAAGTCCTCTTTAAGAGTTGGAATAAGCAGACATTCAGCAACATTTTCTCCCAAAATCAGGTGTTGATTGATAAGATTAACTCTCTTGATTTGCTTGAAGAGTCGAGCTGTTTCAATGAGGAAAATGCGGTGGAAACTTTGATTTCTGAATCTATAATTTTTGTTCTTCCACAGATGGGTCTCAGCTCGTAAAAGCAGAAGTCTTATTTCTTCTTTGGTTAGTATTGATGGGAAGGCTCTCGTCACAGAGAAGGAGATTGTGGATGAGATCCTTAGTTTCTTTTCCAACTTATATGGTACAAGGATCTCTTTGCCGTTTATTTGTGACGGTCTTAACTGGAAAGGCCTTAGCTTACAGGATTCTAGCTTACTTGAGACCCCCTTTACCGAAAAAAAATTAGAGAAGCTGTCTTTGAGATGGGTTGTCTTAAATCCCCTAGCCCCCTAGTCCTGATGGCATGACTGGAGAGTTTTATAAAAAATCTTGGAACATTCTGAAGTCCGACCTAGTAATAGTAAGGGTGTTCCAAGATTTTTTTAAAAATGGAATTATTAATAGAAGATGTAATGAGACTTACATATGCCTCATCCCCAAGAAGAAAAAGGTGGCCCGTGTCAGTGATTTCAGACCCATAAGCTTAGTTACCTCCTTGTATAAAGTTATTTCCAAGGTGCTTGCAAAAAGACTTAAAAAAGTCCCTTCAATAATTAATGATTCTCAAATGGCCTTTGTGGAGGGAAGGCAAATTCTTGATGCTATTTTGACTGCTTCTGAGGCTGTTGACGGTCTTTAAAAGACAGAAAATCCGTTCTTTTGAAGCTTGATTTGAAGAAAGCTTATGACAAGGTGGATTGGTCTTTTCTTGATATGGCCATGAAACTTAAAGGCTTTGGTAAGAGATGGAGGAGATGGATTTGGGGATGTTTGTCAACGACTAATTTTTCCATCATTGTCAATGGTAGGCCTAAAGGAAAGTTCTTGCTAAAAGGGGCATTCGTCAAGGTGATCCTCTTGCCCCTTTTCTTTTTACAATTGTGGGAGATGCTCTAAGTTGCCTTATTCACTACTGTAATGATAAAAGGAGTTTAAAAGGCTTCCATTTTGAGAACTTGTTAGATGATTTAACCCACCTTCAGTATGCAGATGACACTCTTCTTTTTTCTTCTTGGGAGGATGGAAATTTGGAGACTTGGTGGAAGGTGATCAATATCTTTCTTTTGGGAGCCGGTTTATCCCTTAATAGATCCAAAACGTCTCTGATTGGTATTCACCTTAATAGTGGTGACTTGGCTCCTTATACTAACTCTATGGGGTGCTCGGTTGATAATCTTCCCTTTAATTACTTGGGTTTTTCTATTGGAGAGGGTTGTAACAGAAAAGAGATGTGGAACACCCTTGAAGAGCGATTCAGATATAAAATCGATAGGTGGAGGAATGTGTCCCTCTCCAAAGGGGGTAGGCTAACTCTTGTGCAATCAATTCTTAATAGTCTTCCTTGTTATTTATTCTCCCTTGTTCAAGCTCCGGCAAGTGTTATCAATAGATTGGAAAAGATGATCAAGAATTTTGTTTGGACAGGAGGGTCTACTAACTCGGTTGCCCACCTCGTCAATTGGGATTGTACTTCCTGCCCAATCTGTTATGGTGGTCTTGGGATTGGCTCGTAGGCAAAAGAACATTGCTCTTCTCACTAAATGGTTTTGGAGGTTTAGCAAGGAAGATGCTTCCTTATGGAGGCGCTTAATTGTGGCCATTTACGGCTTAGAGAAGAATGGGTGGTCTACTAAAGATCCGAACAAGGGAAAATTTTACAAATTACGAGCCGGTATTTTGAAGCACAAGGAGACCTTTAAATTCTCAGCTTTTGCTGGGAAAAGGAACCAAAATCAGATTTTAGAAGAACAACTGGTGTGGCGTTGAGCCACTTGCAGAAAAATTCCCTAACTTGTTATCCTTGTCATTGAATAAGGATGCTTATGTGGCTGAATGATAGTGTATACTCATTCGTGAAACTTGGGCCTTAGAAGAAATATGCTCAATAACGAGATTGCCAATGTGGCCTCTATTTTAGAAATTCTTCATTCTTAGGCCCCCTCAGATGGTGATGATAATCTTAAATGGACTCCTAACGTTAATGGCAGCTTGCTGCGAAGTCTACTTTTCTCAACTTAACCAAGAGATCCCCCTCCATTGTTGTTCTTTTGATTCGTTACATTTGGAAGACTAAAATTCCGAAAAAAGGTGAAATTTTTCTTATGGTCGCTCGCTTACAGAAACACTCATGAGAAGCTACAAAAAAAATTCAGTATACTATGTTTAGCCCCTCGATGTGTTGCCTTTGCTTCAAAGAAGAGGAAACCTTGGACCACTTATTTTTGCATGTCTCTTTACTAGGAAAGCTTGGAACACTTTGTTTAGAATTTTTTATTTGGAGCTTTGTCTTCCTAGTAAGGTTGATAGTTGGTTGATTGAAGGGCTCAACATTAGAGGTTATAGCCCGAAAGGAAACATCTTATGGAGATGTGCTAATCGGTCCCTTTTGTGGTGCATTTGGAAAGAAAGAAATGGTAGAATTTTTTAAGATAGCTATAATTCTTTTGATTCTTTTTGGACTGTGTTGCAACACACAGCTTCTTGGTGGAGTACGAATTACACCAAACATTTTTGTAATTATAGCCTTTCAATGATATTCAACAATTGGAAGGCTATCATTTTTTAGTTTCTTCTAGGGAGGGCCCTCTTGTCCCTTGCCCTTAGGTTGTTCTATTTTGTTATATGAATACACATGTTTCCTATCAAAAAAAAAAAAAAAAAAGATTAAATGAAGGTTTTCTTTTTTTCTTCCCAGAAGATGGTCAAAAGCATATTGAGGAAAATTATGTCATCAACAAATCACTGCTACTGAAAAGTATCTCTGTATTTATTCTTGTTAACTAGGAAGTAGAAATGCTAAAAGCCCAAAATGGACATTCACATTCATGTTTTTCACATAAGTTTCCTTGAGTTTCCAATTTTTAATAATAATTTTTCCCTTCAATCATCATAGTTTGGCCTAGTGATAAAAAGGGACTAACTAAGAGGTCATGGGTTCAATCCATAGTGGCCACCTACCTAGGAATTAATTTCCTACGAGTTTCCTTGACACCCAAATGTTGTAGGGTCAGGCGGTTTCCTGTGAGATTAGTCAGAGGTGCGCGTAAGCTGGCCCGAACTCACGGATATCAAAAAATAATAATAACAACAATAATAATTTTTCCCTTCAATAACTATCCGACGATGAGGCATAAAGTGGCACAGCAATATGGCTTGAATAACACTCAATTTTTCACCAAATTTTGTTCAAACATAAAGAGAAATAACTTATTAAATTGACAAAAATAAATGAGCACACCTGGGTGGCATTAGCAGTGGCAACATTGATAGAGTAGTTTGATGGCGCATTCCATTCATTGAGAAGTTCTCTAGTGGTAGAACTAACCAATCTTACAGAGCTTGAAGTAACCTGACATAGCATTTGATTGTAATTAGCAGGTACCAAATCGCAAAAGGAACGGTCAACCATGAGAAATATATCTAGGTAAGCAAATGTTTTTAATAGAAATCTGTCTATTGATAAAAAAAAATGAAAAAATACAAGGACAAAAAAATATCAAGCTCAAAAAGTCACATTAAAGAAAAGGTGATCGAATTAGTTCTATTTTAGTAAAATATACCTAAAGAGTAGTTAGAAAAGGTCTTCGAAACCGAAGCGTAGAGAGAGACATGAAACTTAACCAAGGACCACACTAGGGTCCCTCCCCATCCCTCTAAGCAATCTGTATTTTAGAGGTTTGGAGAGGAACTTAGTGCTATTTGGTCCTTGGGTAAGTTTTATGTCTCCCTTTGGGTTTCAACTTCATAAACACTTTGTAACTACTCCTTAGACAATATCTTCGTTATTGGACCCCGTTTCTTTGAGGGAGGGTTTTGTAGCCATGTTTTTTCTATGCCCTTGTATTCTTTCCTTTTTTCTCAAATCTCAATAAAAGTTGTGTTTTCTAAAACCTTAAAAAAAATATTAATTAAGTCCATGTAAAACTCCTAAGCTAGTACTTTTTAATAAAGAGCTCCCTGTTTCCTCAATTATTTAATTACTCAGAATAGAAATCTACCTGAACAAGTTGATTAAACAGTGCATCATGGCAAAACAATGTCTGCACTTGAGAGTTGAAACCCTCTATCTCTGTTTCCTCCAATTCATCCTCAACATTCATTGCCAAAATTCTAGTCTCACTGATAAAGCTTACAACGAGAAATGTATCAAATGGATCATCAGTAGAAGATCTCAGTGACCACATTCCTTTTATTCCTTGCAGTTCCACAGATGCCTACAAAGCCCATACATAAGTATCATTTGCCAGGATCGAATGAAAATTTATCACAAATATAATACAAAACTAATAAAATAGGCAAACCTGCTCATTAATTCCAATTCCGTTACGAACAACACGAAGAGAACCATCCTTATAGGCTCCAGAGCATGTTACAACCTGCCCTTGGCCTTGCCTCTCAAGGTCTACCACACAAAAATCAACAATGGGCCCCAAGTTGACATACCTCTCCAAAACTTCTACATATGATCCTTTTGCATCAGGTTGTACATTTAGCTTAACAAGCTGCATTTGCACCATCACACATGTTATTGTTATCTATCCAACTACCCACATGTATTACTTGTTTTATTGTGCACACTGCAAAAAACTTTATACTTTCTGTAACTGAGATGGATACTTCATATTAATACCTATATGCATGCTCAGTCAATCAGTTGTATAGACTCCTATCAAAATTAGAAGTAAAATTGACCAATGCCGTGCAACATCCCATAACATGAAATGTATTTTTCTTAAAGTGATGATGAGTCCTTGTTAATACAAATTGTCAATGCTTTTGGCACCTCTGCCTCTTGCACAGTTTCTTCATCATTCAAATTAAGGATACTTCTTCCCGTCAAGAGAAGAGAAAAAAGTGATGATGAATCAAGCCTCTAACGCAAAATCTATAAGAATAATTTTATCAAATTTTACATTAGAAAATATATGGGTTTTTTTTTATATGAAAAGCATGATTTTCATTGAGAAAGAATGAAAGAAAATATATGATATTCATATCAACCATACTTGTGAATCCCCATAGCTTGACCCAATATATACGAAAGCATTATCAAGATATGATATTGTAGAAGCAATAGATGTTTCCCCCAACAACTCAATCTTAAGTCCAGTCACCCTACAAATAGAAACAAATGGAAACGTCAAGATTCACAAACAAACAAATCAATTAAGAATGTTACCAAAAATTTTCCATAAAACTACGAACAAAGGATTAGTTTACCTTTCTTTTTCATGAGTTATGACAAGCAGGTGAAGTAGACCAGCATGATCACCAAGCAAGTACCTTGAACCATCAGCATCGACCCTTCCATAAGCCCTGGTGATAGACTAAAAGTGAAGAACTTATAAGAAAGTATGTCAAGGAAAAATGGTAAGAAAAGCCATAGTTTAGAAATACAGAGATACGGTACTGGATATCTAAAATACTAAAAGATTTTAGCATTAGCATACAGGTCTAATGGGTATTGCTTTAAATGCTGTGGCACTGCAGTAAACAATTGTCTCTTCTCCAATAATAACGACACCACATAGTGGTGGAGGCACAGGTATTAGCACAGCGGCTCCATTATCAAGATTGTTTTGGGACCACGGACCTTCAACAAAATCCTTATCCTTTAGAACAACCTCATAGGTTTTAACATGCCTAGCATCTTTGTTATCCTGAAAACATTAAAAGGAAAAGTAAGCACCAGAAAATCTTGCCAAGAAACAGTAAGAGCATGTGGATAAAATATGTAGCACAACCATTCACAAGAAAAGGCAAGAAAGAGGAGGGCGGAAGAAAGACCAAAACAAGATTAAATAATTACTCTACAGGATCCAACCAAGTAGAACTACACTAGAACTCTTAAGAAGAACAATGTACTGTGTACATTTGCAGAATTTCTCTAATGGTCCAATTTATCTGCCATTTTCCATACAACATAAAAATATATAATATGAGAAAGGCAAAGTATAGACCTGGTAAAGAACGACAATTGTAGGTCTTGAACATCCATAAAGAAACTTGATGTCCAAAACTTGAAGTTCCTCAAGCCTGAAATAAATGCCCAAAGGAATAAGCCATAGTCAAATGAATCAAGACTTCAAAATCTTATCTTGTAGATAAAACATTTTACTCCAACAGTATTTTTTTTTAACAACCATAAATCTACTTCAACAGTAGATTTAACAAACTTTTTGAAATAATTTATCCTTACAACAGCATTCAAATTCAGCAAATTTTTTAATATGAAACCAAAGTTCCGTCGAGATAGAAGAAAGGATATACATGCACAAAACAAAAAGGACATCCCCAGAAACAAGAGAACCCTCACATTAAATTACAGAAAATGATTCCAAAAGAATCGTTTTTTTATGTCCGTGGGTGTCCGAGCCAACTTACGGCATTACGTGCACTTCGACTAATCTCACAAAACAACTCCTTGACCCTAAAATAAAACATTTGGATGTCAAGGAAATTGTAGGATATTAAATCCTAGGCAGGTAGCCACCATGGAATAAATCCAAAAGAATCATACTAAGCTGGTAATTACAAAGAATCATAAAATGATAGAATCATTCAATTTCAGTAAAATCACAGATGTAAATATAAATGTTTCTAGATAAGATCTTACTAGGCCAATTATTACAGTCACAAACATTAATATGGTGAGACAAAATTTTGGATAGCAGGTGAGACAGGTTTTATTTAGACAGGTGAGACAGGTTTTATTTAGTGTGATCCTATAGGCACAAGAAATGTTTTGAAAAAACAAATGTGGTTTTCTTCTAAAAACATTGTACAATATCTGAGATATGGTCCTCACCCTAAGTCACAATTAAACCTTGGAAAGTTCTCTTTCAGTGGTCCTTCTTTCTAAAACTAAGCAAAACGCTCAGGGGGGAGTGGCTTTAACATGTATTTTGGGGAAAACTGGTGGTTGGGTGATGCTTCCATTACTACTTTGTTTCCTCATTTCTACCACCTTTCCTTGTTGAGGTTTCATTATAAGTCCAAAAATAGTAAGCCCAGTAGGAAAACCTTAAATTTGGCTAGAGCTTACACCTCATCGCACAATCTTTATAAAACCCTTGAAAATTCTCTCATTCCTCTCAAGTCAAATGTCCATAAAATAGCAAAAAGAACTAGTTTCCAAGGAGTACAACGGTACGACCCTTACCATGAAAGAGTGGGTGAAAGAAGAATTACTCTCACCATCTCTATTGGACTATAAAAATAAAGAAAGAAACAAAGAAAAAACTCAACCTTTTGTTGAACCTTGACCCTCCACAACAAGGAGAGAATAATTTATTTGTAGCCTCCTAGGATTATGGTTTGTGCTTAAAAAAGAGAAATAATGAGGAAAGAACACTTGGAAGGTTTAGGCGTCCAAAATCCAAAGAATATTTTTGTAACCATCTTTAGAGCTTATCATTTTGGACTCAAAGTAGGTTTTTTGGAAGTTTTAATCCTTCAAAGAAAATCAAGATTGACTCACTAATGGGAAAAGGGTCCAATAAGTGATTAAAAAAGGAATTAGAAGCCCTCCAAAGGATTAAGAGTCCAAACGCAATTCCAAACATCTCTTGTAGCAAACCTAAGGTTGAGAGACAACCACCGTCACTTTCCTATCTAACAACCATTAATGAAAACCGAAAGTATTTGAGGAACTTGGACCCTTAAGATTCTTTTAATTCACAATAAAATCCTCTGGTTAGGTTTTTGGGCTACACCACTGATACCAATGAAACTAATAGAACCCAAATGTAGTCTTTTCAGTGACATCCGATAACAGAACCCAAGGGTATTGTAAATAAAAGATAACAAAATTACAATAACTACTCAAGTATTTGAGGAACTTCGACCCACTTCTCTTGAGATGCCATCCAATCCTAAGACCACAAAAGTCCCCCTCCAACCTTCCTCTCTCATTCTATGTATAACAAAACTCTCCAGACAACTCCTCAAACAATTACTAAAATACCCTTAATACCTAATGATTTTCCCACTCCTATCCTAATAGCATGCCTAAATGCATTATACCCAGTATCAACATTACATGATTTGACTCAAAAAAAAAAAACAAACATTTTCCTCAATATTGAAAACTATTCACGTGTACTCTAATATTATGTTTGATCAAACCATATAATATTTTCAAATCTATGATTTAGAGGTACATAAGAAATAATTGAGAAGAAACAGAACAAATTACCACATAACTAATACTATTTATTTTATACAATTAGAAATTGTTGCAAGAAAATAGAAATAAATGGCAGACGCACAGAAAAGAACAGCCAAAAAATAAACCACCACCTGAAACTTCCTAAATTTCATAATTAACATAAGGCAAGTAATCTAAGTTGAGTACCTAATGTTAAATGCTTCTTTGAGCTGTCCTTTATTGTCAAAAGGGATTACCTGGCAAAAGAGCAAAACAATTCGCTCATCATCCAAAGTAGTCAAAATGTAACAGATATTTGAAATCGATGGTAGTATTAGTGAGTACTACTTGAAAAGTCAGAATGTAACAGATAATTGAAAAGTGAAAGCTGTGGTGAATATTTAATTGAAAAACCGAACACAAATATAAGGCATCTAAGAGCATAACTAATTGACATCTACTACAATTGCACACCTTGAATAGACCATCATATAAATGAAGCCCAATCAATCTACAGTCTGGGTCTATAATACCAATCTGCAGATGAAAGAAAAACAATACTAAAAACATGAAAGAAGTTCTTCACATATTCTCAAACTACATTGGAATATAAAAACATGTCAAGAAAAAAAATTAGTAAATTAGAAAACATGAAAAACAAAATGACCAACAGCTTGATATAAATCCTAAACAAGTGGTACCTGACCACTGTCAGTAGGACGACCAATGCGATCTGAGACATCCCCCATTGCCCTGCCAGACACGCCAAGAAATTTTTGAGAACATAACACTTAGAAGTATGTTACTACTAAGAAGCACAGACAGGGAACATGGCACAACATGGACACAACAATAGTTCAATTGGTTGAAAAGTAGGACATGGACACATTGGTGACACATTTATACGTCAATATTCATACATAATACTTTTTTATAGATAAAACATACAAATTTAACATAAAAACAAATATACTTCAATAGAAACATACAAAGTTAAGTCATAGCTCAAGAATATTTGAAATATTAAAAGATATAAATAGATTAAGTTGGCTACGACGAGAGGATGAATATGCCATCCTAATACTTTAGAATTGATCAATATACAAGGATCCTATCAATAAGAGAATTAAAAAAATTAATAAGAACCAAAATTTTAGGTTAAACATTATTCCTTTTTATAAACGGAAAGATAAATTTTCGTTGATATAATGAAAAGAGCAAATCTCAAATCACAAAGAGACATGAACCAAATAAACCACTAAGGATCAGGAGTTGCACCCGGTAAATATTATCCATTTATTGTGAAAGTAGAACAATAAAAGTAAAAAATAGTTATTTCAAACTTAAATCTCATGGTCTACCTTTTTTAGGATCAACAGATTAGGTTTAATAAAGTAATTTTCGGATCAATTATACTGAAAATAAAATCATTTTGGTAGGATGCAATTCCTAATCTATCACTCTAAATAAATAAAAACTCAAAAGACAATGAACAATAAGAGATACAAGATTCTTCACCAATTCTCAGAACTGGCAGAAATTGTAGAGCTTCTGAATCCTATTTCACAAAATTAATGAAATGTAAATAGGAAAGCAACAACATGTTCTTTAGGTTCAAAAATAACCACCATGTATCCCACTCCGTTCTAGCAAACAGACACCAATCCCCCAAAGTAGCACAGACATATGAAGTTTTCAACCATTATACAAGAAACATTAAACAATCTCTATTAAAATAGAGACATTTGAAAAGTTTCCATGATGAAAAGTGTGTTCCAATTACTTAGAGATCCAAGGTAGCAACAAGACTCATTACATGCTCATGAATAACAAGCATCTTTTATTATCAAATACGTAAAAGTAGTCAGAACTCTGAATTAACAGGGAGGGGGGAGGAGTGGGAGACGATGGAAAGCAACAATAGATGTACTTGAACCTTGTAATAAGCTCAGAACTCTCAGTATCCCATTGAAGAACACAGAACTTGTACCGTTCAGTTGCTATGAAAAGAAAATCTTGTGCTTCCCCCTATTTAACGTGCAGAAAAGAAAGTCACATAAATACGGAAATTCATGGAGTAGTACTAATTCAGGCTTGGAAAAGATAGAACTCACGTGAGGGCGAAAAAGTTCTAGTGTTGCAATCCTTCCATATATCGGAACATCCAACATAGGCTGCATGGTAGATGCAGCAAGTGAGGCATGAGCTATGTGACCAAATTCAAGGTACACAACTTCGAAATAATAACCAATCAGAGTTTCCAATCTTTTTTTTATATGAGGTGGAGGGATCGAACCTCTAACCTCAAAGCTATCGTATATACTTTTGCCAGTTGAGCTATGCTTATTCTAGCAAAGTTTACAATCCTTGGACTTGTGGTGAATAACTTAGAAAGTTGATAAATCACCTCTTTCTTTCACATGACCCTTTTAATTACTGCTCAAGTGAAGTGTGAAAAATTGTATACAATTTCAAAAGTTTATACCATTACAAACCAAAAGAAGTAGCCAGTATTTTCATGGTTCAAAACAAGCCATGGTTATTGATAACTTGATGAAGATATAAACTTAGTAACTTACACGGACTCCAACGTTCTACATCAATTTACATGACCTATTTCAACTTCAAACTAAAACCCCTGAAACTGAAATATTTCCAGTTCCCTATAATTAGACCATAAAAGATGAATCAAAAGCAAGAGAAAGAAAGGTAATACCTGCAGGCCTTGAGCAGTGAGCAAATGAATTTCAATGCGGGTACATTTCCTGTAGCCCAATTTTAGGTGTGAATAACTTCATCAGCATTGCATAGCATTCTTAAAGTAAGTCACAATAACAATAACAAAGCTTATACAAGAATGAAATAAAATGAAATGAACCCAGCAACCAAAATCTGAAGCATGTGCAGTAGCCGTTCCATCCTTAACATATAATAGACAAACCAAAAAACAGAAAAACACCAAAAAATAAAATAAAAAAAAAATCTTATTGTGATCATACCGAAAAAACATATCAGGACAATATAGACCGGGTCAAATGGAGAAGAAATTCATTGTACAAAACGTGAACAAACGTGTGTAGCTTGGTTTATTACCAATTTCCATTAACTCTTCAATACTGAAATAAAACCCTAGCTCCTCAATCAACCATCAACACAAGAAAACTCTAAAATGAGAGTAACAACAACTGACCAAAAAGAAAAACGAACTCAGTAGATAGGGAAAAACAACAACAGATTACGAAAGGAACGTTAAAAAAGAAGACGCCATTCAATCCAAGCTGTTGAAAAAGAACCGGAAAAGTGAGAATTAGAGAGAGAGTGAAAAGTTGGATCAGAGAGATGAAGAAAAATGGGGGAAACATACGCTATAATGAGGTTGAGCTCCTGAGGGCCGGTGAAGTTGCCGACACAGGAGTGAGTGACGTTGGTGGGTTTGTGAGCGGTGACGACATAGTTCCAGACGCTCATCTTCGAGCTAGGAAATGGTGCGTGCGGTTGTTCGTTGGGTGGGGCAAAACCCTAGGCTAAGCCTTGCCGGTTGCTTAAACGGTGGGTAGAAACGCCGGATTCTGTGTTTGTATTGTGTATGTTCTAGCGAGAGTGGCTCGGCCGAAGTCACGGAAGAAGAGAGGAAACGAAAGAAAGAAAGAAAGAGGTAGCAATTTTTCGGATGAAGGAAATGTTAAATTATAAAAACAAATTTTGATGATTAGTTATTGAAATTTTGATGGTGGTTTAATTTGATTGAAATAAATATATTTACATTTGTTACACAAATTGAGTGTTAAAGATTTGAATTCAAAAGCTCATTTACTAAACTAGGCTTTCATCATAATTAAAATATTTTAATTTGATAAAATATGTAATAGAATACAAGATATATCAGGGGTGTTTGGTGTCGTAAACCATATTGTGTTTATGTTTTTATTTAGTTTAGTCTATTGCTTTCCTTTTTAGGTCGCCAGCCCTAAGGTGTGATGTTCCAGCATTTTTTTTTTAGGTATTGTAATAAATGCAGTTGAACCTAGGACCTCTTGTCCACAGGTACACACAGGTACCAGTTGAGCCAAGCTCATGTTAGCGATGTTCCAGCATTTTCATATGCAAGCTTGTCTAAAAATGTTCAAAATGTACTACAAGGGAGACATAGCACTTGAATTACCGACCAAGACTTGTTGCACTCTTTGCAATTTACAGTCTCAAATGATTTCTTTAATAATGTTTTCAGTGAATTTCTTTATCTCTCACGTTTTATAAAACAATTTTCTAAAAAACGTAAAGGGAGGCTACATGATATCGTGAGTTTGTCAGCAATTTTTGAATTTTGCACGGCTAACTTGTTGACTAAGTAGAACAAGTGTCACACAATCACCCGTTCTGTGTTTGAAAGATTGTGATTGTCACAAGTGGTACCAGAGCCTAAGTTGGCTTAGTGACGGTTAAGACATAAACATGTCCACAACGAAACAATAGGACAAGGCCCATGCAGATCAATTAGTAGAGCTTGAAGAGCAGATGCTCTACCTAGGGGAAGTTTCTGACTCCATCCACTTCTTGGAATCCCGTCTTGAAGAAATTCTTTAGAAAGCGAATGTTATCGACGTTGTGACTGGTCATCTCGACGGATTACCCAAACAAGAGTTGTTGGAAAAAATTGACTCTTAAGATGTGAGACGTCACGAAAATTCCTCATCTAGAGGAAACAAGAATAATCGTACGAGTTCTCCCAAATATGTAGATGGAGACAAACGTCCTAGTGGAGACCACATACCTTTTCAACTAAATACAAGGAACACCTGACTAGGACCCAATAATCAGAACTTATTTAATAGTCCTCTTAGTTGTTTCATATGTAAAGATCCAAATCTGGCTAAAAAATGTTCGAACTGAACCACCTTCAATGCCTTTCAGGCCTTTTTAGCCTCAGATTCAGATGATAAATCGAGTCAAGTAGAAGGTGAAGTTGGCCAGATAGAGGAAGGTGGCAATCCTAGAATGGGAGCCTTGAAATTCTTATCGTCTCTCCAGAAGAAGGTAGGGGAGACAAGTGGGTTGGTGGAAAGGGGTCTAATGTACGTGGACACCTTGATCAACCAGAAACCAACCAAGAGCACTATAGTTGATTCCAGTGCAACCCACAATTTTATAACAGAGGCAAAAGCCAGACAACTAAGTCTCTGTTGGGAGAATGATACTCAAAAGATGAAGGTCATGAACTATGTTGCCTTACCTATCGTCGGACTAGTGAAACGAATGATGATAAAGTGGGGAGGATGGAACGATAATAAAGTCGGGCATCACATCATTGCGTTAGAGGAAAAACCGTCTATGAAGAATGCATATCGTATTGTGCCACCGAAGCTAGCTAAACTCCGGAAACAATTAAACGAGTTATTGAGTGAGGGATTTATTAGACAAGCTCACGATTCACAACAAATATCTGCTTCCCATAATCACTGACTTGTTTGACCATCTATATGAGGCGAAATATATCTTGAAGTTAGACTTGCGGTCAAGATATTATCAAGTAAGAATTGCAAAGGGAGATGAGCTCATGACGACCTGTGTCACAAGATAGGGAGCATTCGAAATCCTCGTAATGCCATTTGGTCTTACCAACGCCCCTACCACCTTTTGCACACTAATGAACCAGGTCTTCCATAAATACCTTGACAAGTTTGTCGTGGTCTACCTAGATCATATAGTCTACAGCTCCACAATGGAAGAACACATGGATCACCTTCAAAGCGTTTTTCAGAAACTTAACGAAAATCAGTTGTATGTCAAGAAGGAAAAATGCTCCTTTGCAAAGCAACAAATAATTAACTTTCCAGGTCATATGGTAGAGTGTGGTCGAATTGGTATGAAAGACGAAAGATTGTTTGGATTTATGTCCTAAAACTCGTAGATTGTAAATATAATTCATTGACTGTTATTAATAAAGCGTTATTATTGTAATTTCAATAAATGTTATTGATTATATTATTAGTTTTGTCTTAATAACTCAAATCCAATAAACTAACATCCTAAGCTGTTTGATGAGTCTTGAACAGTGTGAGAAGGTGAATATGGAAAATGTTCATAGTACGTGGGAGAAAGACACGTGTCAACATATCCTAACGTCTCATCCATTAGGTTGAACCGTGAGATTTCTATGATCCGCCTATGTGTCGTCCTAGAGCGACCATCCCTTCGGAGGGCCTGATTATAGAAGTCGAAACAATGAAAATTCCAGAAATGGATAGGATTTCTTAGGTTAATCTTCAACAGTTGTCTTTCCTTTTGGTAGCTTGTTGAAATGTATATTTAAGATCTAAAAATGGTAGGATCACACTTACGAGATGAATTAAGTTATTTAATGAATCATTGATCGAACAACGGTAGCTAAGGACTATAGGAATATAAGTTATTCTGGTATTAGTTATTAGCTTAGATTGTCTCTATTTAGGAAAAGAGTAGCTAATCACCCTGTAGTGGCTGTTGCTCTAAACTTCTGGTATTAGTTATTAGCTGAGATTGTTTTCTTCATTTATTCAAGGGGTACTTATAAAAATATCAAAACAAGTTATAATAACTAAGTCTATAGCACAAATACTTTATTATTTGCGAAAATGGCAAAAACAAAGTCCAACTCACACACATAAAAACTTGGATTTGGTTGTTTTTTGTTATATTTGCAAAACCACAAACCTTAAAGATATTTTTTGCAAAATACCTAAACTAATTTTCCACCCAATACAATTTCCTTTTATTTGACTGTTTAAAAACAAAAAATTAACCAGTAAAAATTATGCGATGTGGAAGTCAAACCTGAATATGATTCTGGTTATTGATGATCTACGTTTCGTCTTAATGGAGGAATGTCCTCCTTCCCCTGCTCAAAAACCATCTCAGAATGTTAGGGATGCATATAACCGTTGGACAAAGGCCAATGACAAAGCCCTCGTCTCTCTCTTGTCCAGTATGTCTGACATACTAAGTAAGAAACACGAGACCATGATCACTACACATTAGATCATGGACTCCCTCCAAGATATGTTTAAAAAGAATAAAAAATAAGGTAAATATGATTTACTTGTCTTAGAAACATGTTTAGTGGAAAATGACCAAAATGCCTGGATACTTGATTTAGGAGCCGCTAGCCATGTTTACTCTTCTTTACAAGAAACTAGTTCCTTTAAGCAGCTTGAGGATGGTGAGATGACACTCAAGGTTGGAATGAGAGATGTCATTCCAGCTCGTGTCGTGGAAGATGTTAAGTTATCTTTCAAAAATATATTCCTGTTTTTAGAAAACTTGTACATAGTTCCTAAGATTAAAAGAAATCTTATATTATTTCTTGTCTTATTGAAAAATCATATAATGTAGCATTTTATTTAAATAAAGTGCTTATTTCTAAGAATGATGTACATATTTGTTCAGCTAAACTTGAAGACAACTTGTATCTATTAAGACCTAACGAAACAAAAGCAATTTTAAATCATGAGATGTTTAAAACTGCTTAATACTTAAAATAAAAGGCAAAGAATTTCTTTTAATAACAGTACCTTTCTTTGACATTTAAGATTATGTCACATTAATGTCGATAGGATCGGGTGATTGGTAAAGAATGGACTTCTAAATGAGTTAGAAAATGATTCCTTGCCTCCATGTGAATCTTGTCTTGAAGGAAAGATGACTAAAAGACCTTTTATTGAAAAAGGTTATAGAGCAAAGAGCCCCTAGAACTTATACATTCAGACCTTTGTGGTCCGATGAATGTAAAAGCTAGAGGAAGTTTTGAATACTTCATCTCTTTTATAGATGATTATTCAAGGTATGGTTATTTATACTTAATGGGGCATAAGTCTGAAGCTCTTGAAAAGTTCAAGGAGTATAAAGCTGAAGTTGAAAATCTATCAAGTAAAAGGATTAAAATACTTTGATCTGATCGAGGTGGAGGTGAAGAGTACTTGAGATTCCAAGACTATATGACATAACATGGAATTCAATCCCAACTCTCAACACCTGGTACAGCTCAACAAAATGGTGTATCAGAAAGGAGAAATAGAACTTTGTTAGACATGGTTTGTTCAATGATGAGCTATGCTCAATTGCCTAGATCGTTTTGAGGGCATGTAGTAGAGACTGTAGTTCATATCTTGAACAATGTTCCCTCGAAGACTGTTTCTAAACCACCTTACAAGTTATGGACAAGACGTAAACCTAGTTTAAGTCACTTCAAATTTTGGGGTTGTCCAGCACACATGTTAATGACAAATTCCAAGAAGTTGGAACCCCGTTCAAGGTTATGTCAATTTGTTGGTTACCCTAAAGAAACGAGATGTGGTCTATTCTTCGATCCACAAGAAAACAGAGTGTTTGTATCGACAAATAATACTTTTTTAAAAGAATACCACATGAGAGATCATAAACCACGAAGCAAATTAGTATTAAGTGACGCTACTAATGAATCGACAAGGGTTATTGATGAAGCTGGTCCCTCATCAAGAGTTGATGAAACCAACACATAAGGTCAGTCTCATCCTTCTCAATCGTTGAGAATGCCTCTACGCAATGGGAGGATTGTATCACAACCTAACCATTACTTGGATTTAACTGAAACTTAGGTTGTCATACCAGATGATAGCGCTAAGGATCCATTGTCCTATAAACAAGCTATGAATGATGTAGACAATGACCAATGGGTCAAAGCGATGGACCTTGAAATGGAGTCTATGTACTTCAATTCAGTGTGGGAGCTTGTAGATCTACATGGAGAGGTGAAACCTATAGGATGCAGATTGATCTATAAGAGAATGAGATATTTAGCTAGGAAGATACAAACCTTCAAAGCTAGACTTGTAGCAAAAGGATATACCCAAAGGTAGGGGTTGACTATGAGGAAACTTTTTTCCATGTTGCTATGTTAAAGTCTATAAAGATTCTCTTGTCCATAGCCACTTTTTATGCTTATGAAATATGTCGTACCCCAGGGGGGTTCATAACCCAAGGTCAGGAGAAAAAAGTTTGCAAGCTAAATTGATCTATTTATGGATTGAAACAAGCATCTTGATCTTGGAACATTAGAGTTTATACTGCGATCAAATCTTACGGTTTTGATCAAAACGTTGATGAACCTTATGTATATAAGAAAATCAAAAAAGGTAAAATAGCTTTCTTAGTACATTATATGGACGATATCCTTCTCATTAGAAATGATGTAGGATACCTAACTGACGTTAAAACTTGGCTAGCAACCCAATTCCAAATAAAAGATTTGAGAGAGGCATAATATATTCTTGGGATTCAAATCATAAGGGATCATAAGAACAAAACGCTAGTATTGTCTCAGGCAACCTATATAGACAAAATGTTGGTTCGATATTCGATGCAGAACTTTAAGAAGAGTTTATTACCTTTCAGGCAAGAGGTTCACTTGTCTAAGGAGCAGTATCCTAAGACACCTCAAGAAGTTGAGGATATGAGACATAGCTTAATGTATGTTATGTTCTACACTAGGCCAAACATTTTGTATGCAGTAGGAATAGTCGGTAGATATCAGTCTAACTCAGGGTTAGACCACTGGACGAAGGTTAAAATTATTCTCAAGTATCTAAGGAGAATGAGAGACTACATGCTTGTGTATTAAGCTAAGGATTTGATCATTACAAAATACACTCACTCTGATTTCCAAATTGATAAGGATTATATGAAATCCACGTCGAGATTAGCGTTCACCCTAAACGGGAGAGCGGTGGTATGGCGTACCATCAAGCAAGGATGCATTGCGGACTCTACTATGGAGGATAAGTACGTCGCTACTTGTGAAGCAACAAAAGAAGTAGTTTGGCTTAGGAAGTTTCTGCATGATTTAGAAATTGTTCCAAACATGAACATACCCATTACTTTATATGATAACATTGGGCAGTAGCCAATTCTAAGGAACCTCGCAGCCACAAACGAGGAAAACACATAGAGAGGAAGAATCATCTGATACAAGAGATTGTGCAACGAGGCACTGCAAGAAATTGTGTTTTTAGTGGCGCATCAACACTAAAATGCAAAAAACATCGCAAAAAGTATAGGCGACGCAGAGCCATACGTCGCTAGGACTGTCGTTGTATATGCGTAGCTAAAAGTTTTAGTGACATTTGACGTTACTAAATGCTTACTTTTAGTAACATATGTTATATCACTATTTATTTTTTATAGTGACATATTCAACTCCGCCACTAAAGGTGATGTTTTAATGACAAATAATGTTGTTGTTAAAAGTTAATTTTTGACAGTTACAAACATCTTTTACGACGTATTGAAGTGCGCCACTTAAAATTCCTAGAATTTTTTTTTCAAAAACAAAAACCAATGCTTTTGCAACGTTATTGAAGTAAAATTATTTTACTACATAAAAAAATGATATCCAATTTATTATATAAACCTGTTATCAAATGTCGATGTAATAATCAAGAAGTTACATTTGTGCAAAAGTATTATGCATAACAAAAAATTCTTACAAGTCTTAGAATCATGAAATGATCTTATTCTCTCAATTGTTGTTCATTACTAAAAAGAAAGGAAAAAGAAAAAGAAAAAACTTATAACAACAAAAAATGCAATCCATATTTCATTCAAGTAAAGATAAGTAGAATTATTGAATACTTTTTTAAAAAAAAAAATAGGTATAAGAATGAGGCATTTTTAAAAATAGCAAAATAAATTAAAATATTTATAAGTTATAGCAAAATTTTGGATTCTATCAATGATAGTCTTCTATCATTATAGCATATCAATGACTATTAGTGATAGAATTTGCTATATGTTGTAAATATTTTATAAAATTTGCTATTTTTGAAAATTTCCCTATAAGAAACATATTATTTAAAATTTTAAAAAAAGTTGCACTAGATATCCCTAACATATGATGTCAACTCTACACTCCAAACACAGACATATAAACTCATACATAAACTCTTCAAACATATGAACTCTAGACATCTTATCACAACTCAGCGTCCCAAACAAACACTACAACAAAAATGACATTCTATGACACTTCAATACAATCCAAATTAAAAGGAATGAAGAAAAAACTATCATGAAATGTCAAAACACGCTTTTTTGGCGGGAAAAAACGTTGTTTCCGAATTGTATCTTTCCGTGGCAGTTATTTTTTGTCATAAAAGGTAAAAATATTAAATAATTTTATTTTAATAAAATTTATTAAAATAAAATATAATGTATTTCTAAATTTCTTTCCCCTTTCTCTGATCTCCACGAAAAAAAAAATCCTTAAACTCTCATTTCGACCGGCAGCACAAACACCCCTCTGTTTTCTCATTGGCTGACAGCGACCCACGAAAGTTGAGGGTCGGCCACATAGAAACCCACACGAATGACGGTAGGTGTTCTACTCGAGGCCATACTCAATGGATTCTAGAAGATGAACAGGTTCGAATTCCTTGAAATTTTAATATTTAACTGTTTTGTTAGTTGATATGTGTAGTGACAACTAAAATTTATGGATTGACTTGGTATCTTGTTCGTATCCCTCTTTTTGTTCATCCTTAGTTTGTATCTTTTTTATGGCTTCTGCATTTGTTGTATTGTGTTAAAATAAATATAATTTTTTTGAGACTAGGATTTTAGTAAAAGGTAGGTTACAATACATATTCTTTTTAATAGTTAGAAGTTGAAATTAATGTTGTTTGTAAAGATGACAAGCTTCAGAGGCAGAGAGTTAGTTTCTTGTTTCTTGTTTCTGTTATTGTTTTTTTTTTTTATTATTGTCCATATTGATTTGTTTTATATTGAGCAATTAAGTTGAAATAGCATTCAAGTCTGTTAATTGAAAAATGATCAATCATTTAATTCTTGTTCTTTGTTTACTATGATTCTGGGGTTCTATTCTCAATTATTGTACAAGGACTACTCTGGTTAATTATTGTTCTATATCTTTGCTGAAGACATGATACTGATAGTGGTGGTTTGAACATTTAACTTGACAATGACTACAACACTGCCTCATGGAAGATCTTCACGTAAGTTCTTCTCTTCAATAATTAAATATCTTATGAGATAATGAACATAAATTGCATATTTTCTAAGATAAGATGATAAATACGTGTCAAATCTTTCCTTGTTTATTGAACACATGGATGGGTGTGTATGACTGAGAGAGTCCAAGATATAATGAATACTTTAGTCAGTCATGTTGGATTGCCAGCAGAAGCCATTGTTTTCTAGGATTTTCTGGTGACTAAGTTGCATTTCTGCAGAACGGAGAATTAGAACTATACATAAAATTTAAACCTATACCAGAGCATAATGATGAAGCGGTAAAAGTAGTGGTGGTGCACACATTTCAGGACACAGTTTTCAACTCAAGGAAGAAAATGGTATGTATAAGGGGACATTTAGTGGCATGCGTGAATTAAAAGACAATTTTTTTGTTTTCTATTTTGATCTCAGTATTTACATCGCTCAAAAATTGAAACTTGACTTCATTGGAATAGGAAATTGAAACTATCACTTTTGGTTAGTGTTCTTGCATTGCAGCTTTGTTGAGCAGTATCCAAATAAAGTTGTTAGTGGAGTGAAAATAAGGATTATTGTAAATTAGTTTATGGTGTACAATAATTGAAATTGACTGGGAAGACCTGGGATATTTAATATGGAAATTACATACCTTATTTAAGCTTTGTTTGATAACTTTTTGTTCTTATTTTCTCACAACTTGTTGGTGAACTTTTCACCTTCCTTGAAAACACTTCTGAATCTCAAGCCATATTTAAAAAAAAAAAACAAATGAAGTTTGTAAAAACTACCTATTTAGCTTTCTAACTTTTGGCATGATTTTTGTCCTTTTGAAAACGTTTTCTTTGTAAAAAAAAAAAAGTTTTTGAACTACACATAGTGAAAATAGTGTTTATAAGCTTAATCTAACTTTTGTCAATGTTTCTTGATGTTTTAAAAGGGCTTTCACATTTATGGCGGCTCTGGTTAGTAGTGAGGTTTGGGATGCTGAATTCCAGGTATATTGTCTTTGGCCTTTTCACTTCTATCACCATGGGCATTTGAAATCTATTTTTATGTATTCACGAGTGACTATGGGATGTTTGTTAGGAAGATGAGTTAGAAGAGATTGAATGTAGATAGAGAGGGAACTACATGTGAAAATTAATGGAGTTAGTTCCAAGAACATGTTTCTCTAAAATGTAAAACCAAGAAATCATTACAACAAAAATGACAGACATTGGTGTTAGTTCTCATGCGATTAAGGTTCATAACTCAATATCATTTATTTCGTGTTGGTTTCAGTTGTTGGGTTACTCCCACTTAACAAATATTTTCGATAATTTTAATGTTCTTTGTTCAATTTTTCTTGTAAATTGCAGCAATATGGAATTAAGGATGATCAAATACCCTTCGTTATCCTACTAAGTGATGTAACAAAGTATTTGAAATCCAATGTGAAGCCTGGTGAAATTTCTCTCTGGTTGAAAAAATATAAGGTGATGCCTCTCCCTCGGTTCAAGTGTTTCATTTTTCAAAATTTGCAAGGTGGTGTTTTCTTTCTCAACCTCAGTTTTGAAGGTTAATTAATTCATATGGAGTTGTCTAGGATTTTCTGGTGACTAAGTTGTCTATGACCCTTTTCTGGTTATTTCAAAATTTGTGGAGAGTTAAGGGCTCAATTCCAGTTTGCAAAACTGAAGTCATAAAGAATGATTTGAATCCCACATAGAAGCCTATATTCTTAAATATGCAACAAGTTGGAAGCAAGGTACAATATACCTCCCAGGCACTTTACTAATCCTTTATTTATTTTCTAATTTTTTGTAATCATAACCAAATATCTATGATTGTTGAATATCTATGATTGTTGAATGCTTATGAGTAATTCTTGAGCCAAGTAAATGAGATTTTGTATGTAAATTAGTTAATTAGTCGTTTGGCATTTAAGGAATTAATTGATTTTGATAATTTAATGTCAATTTTTGAAATGGGTAATGGATTCTAGGCTCAATATATTATGTTGCCTAAGGTGGTTTCTACTTTATTAGATTGGTATTGTTGCTCAACACTTAATGGTTTTTGCTACTACCTTTATAGTCTCTAGGATGCCTCCATTAGTATGTAACGTGTGAGTGGCACTTTAGATATTTGTTAGCATATCTACTCTTTAATCTAACTTCATTTCAGTATCCATTTGAGGTTGTAGAAAGGGAGCATATCTAATTTTCTTTCCTGTTTTGACAAATGGTTGTTCTCTTCTATTGTGTGTATTTTTCACTGTGCATCATTCGTTGGTTGAGTATACTCATTAGAGCTTTCTTGTGTTACACCATTTTTTTATGGAACTTGACTGATAATATAGACTGTCATGTTAGGATAAATATTGCAGACTGCTTGTGCATGAGTTCTTCAAATTTTCATTAATTTTGTTATTTTGATATATGTTTAGCATAATCACATTAACTCCAACTCCAACTTAAAGGGATTGTTTGTATATTTTGTGCTGTCAAACTGCATCTTAGATTTGCATACGTGTATTGAATCCTAGATAAAGATATAATTTGTTCTTTGTTGCAACTCAAGCCTTATGTATCTCAATACCCCATAGAACTTAAGACAAGTGACAACAATGAATCAGCTAAATCATAAGCGAAAAGGTATAACATCTTGTAATGTTCTTTGTTCTTTTCCCCTCAAATTAATTTGATTTAGCACAATTGATGTATAGTGGTATTTGATTAAAATCATAAATTTTCTTTTACTTCAATTTTGAGTAATTATTAAGTCAGCAGGGCCTTAATTAGTTTTAAATAGAATTTTATTTTAGGTAATGTTCTTTAGTTATACTCTAGAATGAGATTTTGTTTTCTTACTAGGTTTGGAATAATCCATTGGAGCAATGAAGCCAACTTGGAACAATTGATTTATATTAGACTTTTTGTATGGTTGGTAGCAAAATCTTGGTTCCAATGTACTTATTTTAGGTTTGTTGGTAGCTAAAGATGTTAATGTTTATTCTTTTTTGTATGTAAACTACCTTTAACAAAAAAAATGGTTATTAGTTAATCCTAGTGTATGAATATTACAAAGTGTATCATAACATATATATATTAAAGTGCTGACTATTTGTTTTCATATGGGTGTGATTTATTATAACAACTTTGTGATTGAACTGGTTAATGTAATGGCAAAGCGGCCAGAAGAACAGGACAAGTATTTTATTGTAAAAAAAATGTAGTAATTGAGGAATATACGACAGAAAAAAATGTCATAATATATGAATTTGTGACATTTTGTAACTGTCGTCAATATTGAAACAATGACATTTAATTTTATAAAAATTATCACGATTGGATATCCTTGACAGAGAAAAAATGTCATAATATATTAATTCATGACATTTTGTAACTGTCATCAATATCGAAAAAATAAATTTTGATTTTATAAAAATTGTCACAATTGACATATCATTAACAGGGAAAAATGTCATATTATACGAATGCATGACATTTTATAACTGTCATCAATATGCAAATGATGACAGTTATTTGTTGTCATAAAATAAAAGATGACAATTATTTTGTTATCATAAAATATTAAATAATGACATTTATTTTCTGTCATGAAAACACTTATTGTGACAGTTTTTTAAAACTATCATAGAAAAACTTTCCACAAGCGATACTATGGCTGAAATAACTGTGATAGATTTTATTTGAGACAAAAAATAATTGTCGTCCTAGACCATTTTTCTTGTAGTGTGTTTATGTATTTTAAGCTTATACACCATTAATATTTATGTAATCTACCACTTACTTGACCTATTTGCATACACAACATTGCTTATACACCATTAATATTCATGTAATCTACCACTTACTTGACCTATTTGCATACACAACATTGCTGAATTCCAGGTATATTGTCTTTGATGGATCTTGTGAGAATACACAACATTGGTGAAATTCTAAAAGTTTGAAAGTCAGTCGAGCATTTTAAGAAATTTCATATTTTTATATTATATATATACACATATATATCTATGTCTATACACACCCATATATCTATGTCTATATACACACATATGTGTCTGTTTATATATACACACACATGTACACATCTCTAAACACACAACTCGAAAATAGAATTAAAAAGGAAAATACAGCGATCGATAAATAAAAAGCGAAAGCCATGGTTTTTCTTTGTCCTCACATTCACAAGGGATTGAAGACAAAATATTTAACAATAAAAGACCCCATATGTGGTTGAATAAACTGAAAGATATGTATGATTATTTAATATTAGTTCATCTTCCTCAAGCTTATTATGATTGGATGAATTTGAAGCTAAAAGATGTGTGACTACAATTCTGAATTATTTAGAATCAGTTCAAATTTGTTTTTATGTGGAGAAAAAATTACTGATGTGGATATGTTGGAGGATACATGTTCTACTTTTCATATATCGAATATGCTTTTGCTCTTGAACAAAATAACGAGTTGTTGATGAAAAACCACAAATCTCAACCAACTGGAAAACATCATTCCTTGAAGCGAATGTTGTAAATTTTAATCATGGTCGAGGTCATGATGGTGGTCGAGGTTGAGACAGTGGCCGAGGAAGAAATAATTATTATTTTCGTGTTGGTTGTTTTAATAATTCAAACTTCAAAAGAACTAAATGAAACTATTATTATAAAGGCAAGGCTCCACAAAATAAGAATTCAAAAAGTGATAAAGAAAATATGTTACTGATGTGGGTACGATTGGACTTTGATCACATGTTTGTCATACATCGAAACACTTAGTTGATCAATATCAAGATTCCTTTAAGAAGATAAAACGGAAAAATGTAAAAGTTAATTGTGCATATCAAGATAATTATATATTTGACCCATCCAATCAGACTATAGTTGAGAATATCTAAAACAATGTTATTGTTTTGTTATCTATTTTCGGATTTTTTTTGTTTGTTAATGTAAACCTTTGTACATTCCAAGTGTTGTTTTACTTATTGTAATTGATTCCTTGTAATGAAGAAACATGTATCATTTGTATATGTTGGGTGATTAAAAATGAGCAAAGATCTTCTATGTTTGGCAGATAGTGCAACTATACACAATATAATACTTACAAGTAAAAAAATATTTTTTTAAATTGGCAATGCAGAAAGCAAAAGTAAATACAATATCAGCTTCTGCAAACTTGATTGAAGGTTTTGGAAAAATGAATGTTATTTTGTCTAGAGGAACAAAATTTACAATCGATATAATGCATTGTTCCCTAATCAAGCAAAGAAAAATCTACTAAGTTTTAAATATATACGTTACAATAGTTATTATGTTAAGACTGATAAAAATAATGAGATAGAATATCTTTATATTATATCTATTGTACATGAAAAATGTATATTATAAAAGTTTACTTTATTTTCTGGATTGTATTATATACAAATAATTAAAACATATGAATGTAAAGTTCATGAATTCAAATATGTTTGTTATTTGACATGACAAATTAGGTCATCTAGGTCTATATGATGATGAGAATAATTATTGAGAATTCTAATACACTTGTTAAAAAAAACTATACGATTATTCAATCTAATAAATTATCATGTGATATTTGTTCTCTATGTAAATTAATAATTAGATCATTACGAGTCAAAGTAAGAATTGAATCACCTACATTTTTTAGAATGAATTTATGGATATATGTGGGTCTATTAACTCAACAAATTGACCATGTAAATACTTTATAGCATTAATATGAGACCAGCTCTTTGCATCATAAAATAATTTATAGTCGGGAAATATGGTGTAATTGAGGATCAAAGAGCAAAATACAAGAGCAAAAACATTAAACCAACCCTAAATCCTTTCTAAGTCTTAGACGTGTAGAGAAAGAAGAGAAAAATGGTATGAAAATGAAGCCTTAGCTTAGTTTTATGTTTGACATGATTTTATTGCATATTGCACGAAGTCATTTACATTGTCGTTCCATTGATATAGGATAATCATTGATTTATTGTTTTTCTTTTTAATTAATATCATGACCCTTGGTAGTCTTTTCGATGAATTAATCTTCGTAGGCTTACCATATGTTTTGAAATTTAAATAATTGATTTTGTCTTGTTATAAGGTTTGGAATTTTGTTGATGTTGTTGAATATAATATCCTATTTAATTTGCATATGCTATATTAGATTAGATTTTGTACATCTACATAATGCTTCGAAAAATTAAGTTTTGCTATTAACCAAACCCTTTTTTTATAGATTCAGCTAATGTCAATTTGAGGAATACAATTTTCTATTTTTATTGTGTTCATATTTTTTTGACTCTAGTACTAAATTTTGTACTAATTGTTGTTATAAGTTATATCTCGAACTTTGAGATTGTTGGTCGGTTGAATCAATCCCTTTTAAAATCTTATTTCCTCACATGAGTTTTTACTAATTTGTAAAAAATGAAGATTCAAACTACAAGGACTACAAATCATCCGGAAGGATATTAATATCAAATTATTAAAAGAAAATTTACAAGCCTTAAGTACAATAATAAACGTGTGGAAATGATAATCATTTAACGGGGACGTCACCCCTACATGAATCCACCTAGACACACTTATGTAGCTTCAACCTATATGTAAAAAGAGACTGCATAGAAAATGAAATCAAGAAGGCTTTTCAGTCCTACAATCCATTGAAAACAAAAATGTAACAAATCTACCAAATGAAAATTTCCAAATATAGAAACATAACTAAAACAACTTCTAAATTTTCAGAGGATTACAACATTAAATGGTCCAAAGAAGTTATAATATACATGGATAATTTCACAAGCATAAATCTTATGTAACAATTCATGAAAATTAACTTCATAATTTAAAGAAATCTAAACAAATGAAGAGACAAATTGTCATGCATAGTCAGCAAAGGTCAATATATACATACATTAAGTACGTGTATATATTTAAAGGCACATGACATGCACAGTATTTTTAATTAATGAATCAATCAATCATTTAATCAACCAATCAACCAATTAATTAATTAATTAATACAAAGCTACAGCTAGTTTCGTAATTAAAAAAGAAAAACGTTCTCTCTTTTTTTTTTTTCGAAATAAATCATTCCAATTTCCACGCGTAAAGGAAAAGGCAGAACTCGGTATGGTGAGACGAGTTCATACTCCGAGTCGAGTAATAAATACTGCCGTCGTCACTGGGTTCCAAGGCCCCGCCGCCGCCGCCGCCGCTACCTTCCTTGTCGCTTTCCGATTCGGGTGGGCCGGGTTTAAAAATGAACAAACCGTGACCAGTTCCAGGGTTAGTGAAGAGCCAATCGTGAACATCCCATAGGACTTGAACCGATTGCTTGTTAACGAGGACGGTTTGATTTCCCCGGAATTTCCACTGCAAATTCTTGACCTGAACAAGAACAATGCCGTCGATACTGATCCACATCTCCGGATCTTTAGCGCCGGAGGTGGAAATCTCAACAACAATATCACATTCCTTCCGACGATCGTCGAATTTAGCCCTAGTTGAAAAGCACCTTTTGGCAAAGACATTTTCCTTTTTGTAAATCAAAATGGCATCAAGAAGAGCAGGTCTAGATTTAGTCCTTTTATAAGCTTTCTTCTTGTAATCACCTAAAAGCAAAACGACTTCCTCATCGGAGACTAAAGCGACATAGAAATCAGAGTAAGGTTCAGGACCAGTGGAGAATTTAGCAGAACGAACATCCCAATAAATATCGATTTGATTGCCGTCTAATTCAAGGGATTTGAAGCCTTTCTTGCTCCAAAAATGCCAGGGCTTAACGTCGATTTTGTAATTGCAATGGAATTCACCTTGAAGACTTTGAATGGTGATGGTTAAAGTATGGTTCATGAGATTCTTACACCATAAAACGGTGACGTTGCGCCAGAAACCGGCGATGTTGGCTTGGTAGAAACAGGTGACGGTGCTTTGGGCGGTTTTGCTGGTGATTGGTTCTTCGGTGATTTTCTCGGCTAAGGGAGGAGGATTGGCGAGGGAATGAGAGCGCATTGAGCGGCTAAAAGACATGGTTGGAGGAAGAAGAAGGAAATGGTTGCATTGGAATTAGGATGTGATTCATTCCATTCGTTCATTCATTCAAGATTGAATTTGGAAAATGGAATTTTTGGGGATTTTGATTTTGGGAAGAATGTGAGAGAGAGAGAGAGAAGGTTAGGGTTTTGTGGAGAAATTTTCTGAAGCTTTGAGGTGGAGAAGAAGGAGGAGGTTAGGGTGGAAGAAACGGGATTGACATTTTGACGGATGTTTTATTTGATTTGCTGTATTACACTATTACTTTCTTTTTTTATCTATTCCATTCTAAAATTGTAATCTTACACTTTTATTTACATACCTTTATAGTTTTCCACCTTCAAAATTCACTCAACTCTTTTTTCCCTCCTATGTAACACCAACGTTTCAAGTAAATTTTTCATATTTTGGTCCTGCTCTTTTGTTCTTTTTTAATTTGAGTGTAAACATGTTCCTCTTTTTTTTTTTTTTTTTTTTCATTCCTCAGAAAACCCCATCTTAAGTTTAATTTATTATTGTTATTTAACAAATTTTAATAAAATGTTGACTTTTATTTGAATTCGTCTGTTTTGGTGGTGGATTGACTTCAAAGAAAAAACTAAATAAAACTATGGTTTTAACTTATGATTTTTATTTTTATTTTGGGTGTTAAGAAATTTGGTATAAAAATTGGATTAATAAAACTACGTTATTTATTTTTGTTTAGTTTAAAGGTGTTCATGAAAATTTTCAATAGTTCAGTTTGTTTTTAAAACAAAACTTTAACGATTTTCAAAAATTCAAAGGCATTTTTGAAACTTTAAAAGTTTAGTGGTTATTTTTGCGTAACCCATCAAATTGATATGCATTTTTTATAATTTAGTTTTTTTTTTTCTTTTCAAAATAGTCTTTAAAAAAATATTAAAACAATTGAATGTATTTCAAAACATATCCCGGTATTTTTTTAGTTTTATTTAGTTTCAAAACTAAATAAACACACGATAAGTTTGTGATTTGCAAATTTTAGAGGAGTTGGAGAAATTGCTACGGAAGCCGTTATTCAATATACAATATCGTTAAGATTACGTCATAAAGTGATACAATTACTTCCTTTTATGAAAATATTAAAACAATGTTTATTAAAATTTAATTTTATATTAGAAAAAGTTCATTTTGATAAATCAAATACTACAATTGATGAGATTTACCCTTCTTTTTTAATTTCGAGGAATGAGGTAGATTTAGGATTATTTTGAAATATTAGAAAAATTAGGGAGACTGTATTAGATGATAAAAAAAAATTAGAAAAAAATTAGAAAAAAATAGCTCATAACACTCTTTTTTTCATATTGCAAATTTGGCAAATACGATGGTAATCTAACGGTAATCTGCTTTTAAATTTGTTATTTTTACAATTTTAAAAATGTAAATAACATTAACTCCATTATCATAAATTTTTTTGCTATTTTTGCAAACACATATTTACAAAATATAGTCTTTATGGATTATTACAAACTACTATTTGTATTATAACAGACATATGGTAGTCTATCACAAATACATTGTGATATTTTGCTAATTTTAGCAAGGGTGCACATAAGTTGAGTTGGGCAGCTTTTGAAAAAAATTATGGACCAACCCAAATTCTGATTGTAAAAAATGATTCAAGGGGTCAACCCCAACCAAAAAAATTCGAGTTTGGTTGGTGGGTTGATTTTTTTTTCATCTCTACAAAATGTAGAGAAACTTTCCTTTTCAAAAGTTATTAAAGATTTCAAAGTTCATTCAAAAGTTCAAATTCATCTTATTAAAGGAACAAATGAACACATTAACGGGTTGTTTGGTTTGTGGGTAAAGAGGGTGTAGTCTAGCAACTTTCTACTTTTAAGAATTAATGAGATATTATGTATAAGGATGAACTTAGGCAGGGTGTAGTTTAGGAAGTGCCTCGAGATGAAAAACAAAAGGGAAAAAGTTTAAAAGTACTCGGGACAAAGTTTGTCTCAGATTAGGGCAACAACTTGGCCTCGAATTTTAAAACTACAGGTGATCTTGGGACAACTTTGCCCTGAGTTTCAAAACCTTTTCATTCCGTTTTTCATCTTAGAACATTTTGTTTTTGTTTCTTTTTCTCAACAACGTGAACAAGTTTCCAAATGCAACCTTGCTTTTATAATTGTAAAGAGCTCACAAAAGTAAATTAATTATAAAGGTTTAAATAAATCAAAGTATTTAAAAAAACAAAAAAAAAACAATTAAATTAAAGGAAAAAGTAAAAAGGTAAAAAGAAAGAAGAGAACTAAGTTGAGAGGAGGTGACTACGAGTGTGAGCTGCGAGACAGAGAGGCTTGCGATGCTGGGAAAGGTCGAAGACAAAGGTCATGTTTAGTATTTAGGTTATATATATTATATGCATAACCGGGTCGTCTCAACCCTTATTTGCACGACTCGGGATCCAACTCAAGTAGTTTTCTTTCCAAGGTTGGATAATCGAGTTGGTCGGATCACTGTTTATTTAATATCCCTAAATTTTAGTAGATCGGTGATTTAAAACAATTTTTTTGTAGGATTATTATTTCAATAATATTTGTATTGTTATTTAATTTATAATTTGTTAGATAATTATTTAGAATTTTATGTGATCTTTAAGTTAGAAGCTAAATATTTTAATTTATTTTACTATTTTTTAAAATGAATTTTTTTTAAAAATAGCACATTTTACAAAATATTTACAACCTATAGCAAATTCTTTCAATGATAGTTATTGATATGCTATAGTGATGGAAGACTATCATTGATAGAATCCAAAATTTTGCTATAGCTTGTAAATATTTTAATTTATTTTGCTATTTTTAAAAATATCTCATTTATTATTACTAAAAATCTAAATTATCTGATAAATTAGTGAAAAAAATAACTATTACACAAAGTTAAATTAATCAAAATTTGAATTTCCCCCTCTTCCATTTGAATAACATCATTGTTGTGTAGTGAGCCTTATGGGAGATTGAAACGAGAATTTCCATTTCACTATCCCCTCCTCTTTTTATGTTGGTGGAGGGTATCACTCACACGTGAATCTTGAGATTTGCTAATATGTATATCATTTCTATCGTAGTATACTTTAAAAAGTAAAATACGAAAAGAAAAAAAATTATCATATGACAAAATATGATTAAACAAATTGATGAAATGTACAAAGATAGATGTAACTCAAAATGCATTAAATATTTTCATTAATGGTTAAAGAGTGAAAGATCATAAAAGTATAAAATATATACACACTAACCAATAGTTTGAATTGACGTTAAGAAAACAGTAACAAACATAATATTTTTCAACATGCGACACCTAGGATCAAATCATAGCTTACAGCAAATTCTTCTTACTTCTTTTAAAAAGAAACATTTTACTTTTATTTTCTTCTTAATTATGATGAGATCGAGTGAGAGGCAAAGAAAAAAAAGGGTGTGTGTCCATTTTAAGATGCACTCAAACATTATTCTTTTCCGTCAACCAAATGTTTATATCTAAATGTAGAAATATAAATAAGAAGCAAACATACATTAATCATTCAAAAAAAAATGTAGGTCATTAGATAAAGTAATAATTAAAGAAGAAAATTTCTTATCTATTACTAATGAAAGTATGATGTTCACCGACGTCTTATCATTGATAGAACATGAGATTTTATGTGTTTTGTAAATATTTTCAACAAATTTATCAATAATAATAAGGTTTTCTATGTTTCAAAAAAGTGAAAAGTAATATGTTTTCTTAGCCAAATTTATGTTTGATTTAGCTTTTTAATCAAACCCATATTTAACTATACTACATCTTATGCTTCTACTCCACTTATGTTGGCCTTTGGTATTTCTTCGAAAATGCGTTAAGTTCTTAATAAAACACACTAGATAAATAAATAAATAAAATAATTAGTGACAAATTTAGAATGAATGAATTAAATGAGTTTAGTTAAAATTAAAAACAACCACAATTCATTCTTAAACAAATTTGTTGCTTTTTTTAGTACAACCTATTAATTTATAACCATATGAATGCAAATTCAATCTCTTAGAGCCCATGTGAGTAAATAGAAGAAGCAACAGAAAGAAAATCGAGGAGGGTGTGTTTGAAATATATTTTGACGTATTTAATTTGTTTAAAAATCATTGTGAAAATAAAATTAAATGTATAAGTTTTGAAGTGTGTTTTAAATAATTTTTTTAATCAAAATATAAATAAAATGAGTTTTTTAAAAAAACATTTTTTTTTCAAGTCAATCCAAACCAATTTTGCATCTTCAAAAGTAAATAAATTCACAAGTAACAACATATAATTTTGAGCCCAAATTTAATTAGAACATTAGTGCAATGAGTTAAGAAAAGAATGAAATGAATATATGACACAAGAAAAGTCTTTTACAGTTTTGAAGACGACATGGTGGTAAAAAAAAGTGTGCAAATTTTGTGAAGAAAATACTGTCAAATGTGCCCTACACAAGAAAACGTGATGACAAACATTGTCAAACATGCAAATCAAGATTTGTCACCTTCTTGATGGGTTATTTAAGACATTTAGAAGATTTTCTACATTTTTAGTTTTTTATTTTGACTTCTGATTTAGTATGCAATTAAGCATCAAATTTTTAGGTGTTATTTTCTACAATCTGTTTTTAACTGTATTTGAATGACTTTGAGTTTCCATATTTTGCCAATTAAAATGACCTATAATACACTTTAAAACTCATTATTATATTGAATATAAAGAGACTCCTTATTCAACTCATCTCTTCGATGTTATCTTTTTCAAATTTTGCTCTAGATTTGATGTTTAAATCAATTCATTAGATATTTAGAGTCCGTTTGGATTGACTTAATAAAAACATGTTTTTCAAACAATTCATTTTTGTTTACCTTTTTACCTAAAAATTGTTTAAAATATATTTTGAGTGGCTTCCAAAAGCTTTAATTTTTTTTAAATAACTTATTTGTTAAATTAAACACTTGAAAATGTAATTCAAACAAATCATTAGTTTTGATCAAGAGTTGGTTTAGAATCTTTATTGACTTTCATAGATTCTATGTTCGATCTAAGATTATTGATCATTCTAACTAAACTTTTGCTTGGAATCATTCAAGATTAAGTGTTCTTATAGGGTTGTTTAGACAAATATTTGTAAAAATGGGATAATATAGAAACTATTTGCAAAACTAAGGTTATTTTTTTTATCCTATGCATCTCAGCTTTTAAAATAGAATGAATTGTCTCAATTTTTTGTATGCATATTTGTTTTTTAAAATGTTTTTTATTTCGATAATTCACCTTTCTATAGGGCGTTTGGCGCGCACGTTCAAAATCAAATGCTGAGAATTAAATGACAATTAGCTTATTTGATGGGGTTTGATGCCTAAGAATTACATACGCCTGTGTTTGGGGTGCTGAAATTGGAAATCTGGATTTTTGATGACTATGTTTAGGGTGGTCGTTTTGAATTCTTAAACTTAGCTAATCTGTTTATTTATTGTGAATTGTACCTCCTAAATTTATCATGTATCAAATTTTAATTGATTTTTAAATATTTTGTACCTATAATTCAATTTCTTGACTTTATTGATTTTCATGACAATAACGAGAAAGTTTAACATTCAATAACAATAATTTGGAATACAGTTGCATTAATATGGATGGCCTAATTAGGAATATTACAAACCATTCACAAAATATAATAAGTCATGTAATTGGATGAAGTTTACAAAAGTTTCAATTAAGCAAAACATTGAAAATGGTTTAATAGGTTTCAAAATAAGCCTAGCAAAAGGTGATGCAAAAGCGAAAGTAAAATAGAGTTACAATTAGTCATAGTTATGTTGTCTTCTTATGATACCCGTGCAATTTAATATCTAAACTGCTTTTATAAGAGTTTAAATAAAAATGAGTTTTTTTTGTTGAAAAAACATTTTTTTTAGTCAATCCAAATAATTTCTATAAGTCTATTAGTTAAAGTGATAAAAAAAAAGTGTATATTTAACTCATAAATTTTGTACACTATGCATAACATATTCTTAAATTTTAAAATTATACATAATCTATGTGTTTTAAAATTTAATTATGTGTTAAATATATTCAAAATTTTAAGTTTTTACAATTTATTTTCTTCAATTTCAGTGGGTGAAGGAGATTCATATTTTCTCTCATACAAAAATGATAAAACAAAGATGAAGAGGGAATTTCTAATGTGTTCGTTTATTTTTAAGGGCATTTTTTAAAATAGCAAAGTAAGTTAAAATATTTACCAGCTATAGCAAAATTTTAGATTCTATCACTGACAGTCTTCAATCACTATAACATATATAGCATATTAATGTAATAGAATTTTCTATAGGTTATAAATATTTTGTAAAATCTACTATTTTTAAAAAAATTCCTTATTTTTAAATTTTTTTCTTATTTTTATTATTTGAACCAAAATGTACCATTTTTCATTTTTTAATTAAGTAAATAATCTTTTTTCCTTTTACCTATACAAAAAATAAAAAATCCTATATTTATTCGTTCAAAACAATAAAAAATTCCACCAACTATTTGACTAAAAAAATCTTATTTAATACATAAAATTATAAACAAACTTTTACGTTTTTTAGTCAAACCAATTCAAATTATTTCAATTTTAATTTATTTGATTTGTCATCCAAAAACTATAATAATAATTTTTAAAATATTTTAAAATAGAAGTAAAAGTAGTTGTTTAATTTTGAGAACTAAAATGTAAAAAAGAAAAGAAAAGAGAAAACCCTTCCTTTTGAAATTTTGTATGAACATACTTATTTACAGATTCCTTGTTAACCTTTATTCTTTAATTTTGAGATTTTTTTATATTACACCCTTCCAAATTTATTATTATTATTTATATCATTTTTAAAACATATAAATTTCAAATATTTGATAGAATTTGAAATTTCAAATATTTAATAGAATCATAAATTTTGTTAAATGGTGTGGTAATTTCCCTAAAATGAGTCTACTAAACAATTAAAATAAAACTCTAAAAGAAATAAAAATTTTAAGAAATGTTAGTTACTTTAAAACTATGGGGCATTTTTAAAAATAACAAAATAAATTAAAATATTTATAGCAAAATTTTAGATTCTATCATTGATAGTCTTCTATTAATGACTATCAGAAATAGAATTTGTTATAGGTTGTAGATATTTTGTAAAATTTACTATTTTTAAAAATTCTCCCGAAACTATAATATTTTATTAATAATTTTTAAACTTATTTTTAAAAAATAATTATATAACAATAACTTTGAGGGCTATTTTAAAAAAATGGAAGAAGGTTGTAATTTTTCGAAGTTTTAATGTATTTTGGTTTAAAATAAATCCTTTACCAAACAATTAATTCTTAAAAATTAACTTGAAAGAATGTTGTAATTTTCTAAACTTTTAATTTATTTTGGTTTTAAATGAATTTTTTACTAAACAATTAAATTAACGAAATACAAAATCAATACAAGTTCAACTTTATGAATCGAATTTCTCCAAAAATTTCATGCAAACACAATTGTTTTGTAGATTTTTTTATTGTTTATGAAAATTACTTTAGAGTATTTACGAGAGTGAGTGAATATTTATATATAGATTCTTTTATACAAATATATCCAACTTCAAATTAATTAACAAATAACTATTAGTTACATTTATTCTAATGTTTCAACTAAATTTATTAACTAAGAAGTTTCTCTTATTTTAATTATTTAGTAAAAGATTCGTTTTAAATCAAACTACGTTAAAATCTTGAAAAAATAAACATTTTCCAAATTATTTGTTTAGAAAGTTTCTTTTAATTTTCATAAATACTCTAAAGTAATTTTCATAAACAATAAAAAATCTACAAAACAATTGTATTTGCACGAGATTTTTGGAGAAATTTGATTGGTGAAGTTGAACTTGTATTGATGTTGTATCTTGTTAATTTAATGCGATGTGCTTCGATCTCTAGAATTTGATTCTTTAATTCTCTCTCGGTTGAATGTCTACGCTTGATTTGGAGGAAACAAAGCACTTGATGTTCTTGAAGTTGGTTGAACACATATGCTTGATTTGAGGAAGTGGAACATTCTTGAGGTTGGTTGAATGTCTACGCTTGATTTAAGGAAGCAGAGCACGTGATGTTCTTGAAGGCAGGAAGGATTTTTGACTCCATATTCTTCCAAGAGCTAGAAGACTCCCTAACTCCAGAAGTCGACCACCCTCGAAGTTTGAAGCTCCTTTGAAGATACAAGACTTCTTCAAAGACTCCAACTTCAAGAACATCACGTGCTCTGCTTCCTCAAATCAAGCGTAGGCGTTCAACCAACTTCAAGAACATCATGTGTTCTGCTTCCCCAAATCAAGTGTAAGCATCCAACCAACTTCAAGAACATCACGTGCTCGGCTTCCTTAAATCAAGCGTAGGCGTTCAACCAACTTCAAGAATATCACGTGCTCCGTTTCCTTCAAATCAATCGCAGGTGTTCAACCGAGAGAGAATCAGAGGATCAAATTCTAGAGATAGAACCACATCGCATCAAATCAACACAAGCACAAGATTAATACAAGTTTAACTTCACGAATCAAATTTCTTCTGAAATCTTGTGCGAACAAATTGGCATGTCAAGTGGGATATCTCTACCTCTCATCTCTCTCTCGAAACTCAAATCAAGAAACCAACTAATGGCATTAAAGAACGTTGCATCTAAATCTTCTGTTTCAAGCGACACTTACACGAGACGTGTCATCCGTAGTCATTCAAAGGGGATCATCCAGGAGCAGGATCAAGGTTATCTCATCGTGCAAAGCATCCTTAAGCAACTAATGGAATCTCCTAAAGGCAGGATCATCATCAGGGAAAATCCTTTATTCGATAACTCCATTCCTGCTGTGTCTATCATCAGGATCATCATCAGACCTTGAAGTAGTGTCTATCATGATGACTGATGTAACTGTTGAGGTCGCCATGGCGAAGATGGAGAGGAAAATAAATTTTCTAATGAAAGCTGTCGAGGAACGAGTTCATGAAATCACTACCATGAAAGATCAAATAAAAGCTTATAAAACTGGTAAGTCGAGCAAAACTCCTGCTGCCAAAGCTGATGATAACGAAAAAGTTGTGTTGCAGGAAAACCAGACATAACAATCCATCTCCTTCACCTCCCTATCAGTCCAATAGCTGTAGGAGATGATCACAAGCTCCATAAGAGCTCAATATGGAGGACTGCCACAAACTTCTTTTATGTACTCCAAGCCATATACCAAGAGAATCAATGACCTGCAAATGCCCGCCAGGTACCAACCTCCGAAGTTCCAACAATTTGACCGAAAGGACAATCCAAAGCAACACATTGCTCACTTTGTTGAAACATGTGAGAATGCAAGATCAAGAGGAGATCAACTAGTCAGACAGTTTGTTCGAAGCTTGAAAGGAAATGCTTTTAAGTGGTATACCAATTTGGAGCTAAAAGTCATTGATAGTTGGGAACAACTAGAAAAGGAGTTCGTCAACCGATTCTACATCACAAGGCGCACTGTAAGCATGATGGAGCTTACAAACACGAGACAACAAAAGGGAGTGCCAATCATTGACTACATAAACTGATGAAGAGCTCTAAGCCTGGATTGCAAAGTCAAGCTCATAGAACAGTCTGCAGTAGAGATGTGCACCTAAGGCATGTACTAAGAACTTCTCTATATTTTATAGGGAATAAAACCCTGTACATTTGAAGAATTAGCGACTCGCTCCAACAATATGGAGTTGAGCATTGCTAATAGGAAAATTAAAGGTTTCTTAATCTCTAAAGTAAAAAGGGGAAAGAATGAAATCAACGACACTAGAAAGATCACAAATATTATCATTAATGAGTCTATGGTTGTTATGAGTCTCCATTGAAATCTTTCTCCAGAATAAAAGAACCAAAAATTGAAAGAAAGCATGATGGTGAAGAGAAGCATCGTCCAACTCTTAAAGAAAGACAAAAAAAAGTTTATCCATTTCCTGACTCTGATGTTGCCGACATGTTAGAGCAGCTGCTAGACAAACAACTTATTTAGCTGCCAGAATGCAAATGTCAGAACAAGCAGGAAAAGTAGATGATCCTAACTACTATAAGTACCATCAGGTCATTAGTCATCCTGTTGGAAAGTGTTTCATGTTGAAGGAGTTGATTTTAAAGTTGGCTCGTGAAAAAAAGATTGAGTTGGAAATGGATGAAGTAGCTCAGACGAATCATGTTAAAGTCAAGATGACTTCAAGTGTTCTGCTATCAATGCTGCTTTATGATCAAAGGAAAAGTTTGATTCAATTTGGTACTTTCGAATCTATACTTGTTCAATTCCAACAAAAGATCGTGATGACAGACTCTCAAAACAAAGAAGAGCCTGGTGAGGATGATGGAGAAGAATAGATAGTCGTGGCTCGTCGAAAAGAGAGGCAAACAAATTATAATCAAACGAAGTCGCACTTCCATCAAAAGCATGGAAAGAAAGTAACTCTCATAAAAAGAAGGGGAAGAGAAACAAGAAGATGTGGAAGCTTAAGTCCGTCAAAGGAAAAGACAAAGACTTCCTCCAACCTCGACAATCGATAACTTTGACAGAATTCCTCCCAAGAAACTTTCTTAATGATCATCAAGAGGAAGTATTAGAAGTCACTGAATGTCATGTTGTCAGCATACCAGAAGTTGACATCCATTATGCATCTTCTAAAGAAGTCGGCAATCCAAATGAAATTAATCAAAGACAGAAGTCTTTGATCGTATCAAACCTTCAACTACTCAATCTTCAGTCTTTCAAAGGTTGAGTATGGCCACAAAAGAAGAAATAAACAAATTTCCAATGTCTACTTCCACTCGAACTTCAGCTTTCAAAAGGTTAAGTATCTCCACATCGAAGAAAGATTGACCTTCAACATCTGCTTTTGATGTCTAAAGATGTCAAGCGATCAACACGAAAGAGAGATGGAAACTTTGAAGGCAAACCATGTCATGAAGAAAATAATGACTATGAGATTCATAGTCGTGTCCCATCACGCATGAAGAGGAAGTTATCTGTTGACATAGATGCAAATGGTTCCTTAACAGTAAAGTCAAGAGTTATTATATTCACTAATTTTACAAATAAAGATGGTGAACATATCCTTGATGAGAATATGAGGTGTTAACTATGTGAAGCTCCTTATTGCAAGAGCCTGAAGTGCATGGTGCTTCTAGCCCACAAGAGCTTAAAAGGTGCATGGAAAAATAGAAAGAAAAAAAACACTTGAACTACGTTATGACTTGATCCCAATATTATAAAGGGTACGTAGGCAGCTTAAGGAAAATCTTAAGTTCAGTCAAGAAAAAAAAACTTGAACTATGTTATGACTTGATCTCTATATTATAAAGGGTACGTAGGCAGCTTGAAGAAAACTTTAAGTTCAGTCTAGTAAAAAAAAACTTAAACTACGTTATGACTTGATTATTTTCTTCAAAGGATGTTCATCTCTACTAGGGAATCATAACAAATTGGTGGCAAATCCCTAAATTCAAGATGTTCATCCCTAGTAATAATGTTATACAATAAATTGAAGATGTACACTACTTTGTGCAAGACTATACAAGTTGAGTGCATGCAAAAAAGGCACCTCAAAATCAAGCTCAAAGGCTTCATCGATGATTCCTTATATTCAAGCTCAGAGGCTGCATCGATGATTCCTCATATTCAAGCTTGAAGACTTCATCGATGATTCCTTATATTCAAGCTTAGAGGCTTTATCGACACTTTCTCATATTCAAGCTCAGAGGCTTCATCGATGATTCTTCATATTCAAGCTCGACAGCTTCGTCGATGCTCCATCTCCGCCTCTCTAAGAAGATGTCGACTGTGCAACTCCGCCTTCGCCTCTCCAAGATGATGACGACGGTGTAGCTCCACCTTTACTCTCCAAAAAGATGCCGACGGTGCAGCTCCACCTCTACCTCTCCAAGAAGATACCGACGGTGCAGCTCCGCCTCTGCCTCTCTAAGAAGACGATAATGGTGCAACTTCGCCTTTGCCTCTAAAGAATACGACGACGGTGCAGCTTCGCCTCTGCCTCTCCAAGAAGACAACAATGGTGCAACTCTACCTTCGCCTCTCCAAGATGAAGATGATGCAGTTCTGCCACTTCAAAATGATGGCAAAGCAGAACGAAGATGCTCGATGGTTCTTACTGAGGAGATGGATCTGACGAAAAATGTTTGATCGTCTTCTAGTAGAAGTTGGATCACTGACGGAGAAGCATAACAAAGATGCCTGATCGTTCCTACTAATGAGGTGAATTTGACGGCAAATGTCTTATCGTCTCCTAGTTGAAGTTAGATCTTTAACGATAAAGCAGAACCAAAGATGCCCAATCATTCCTACTAGGAAGGTGGATCTGACGGTAAATGCTTGACTGTCCCCTAGTACAAGTTGGATCGCTGACGGCAGAGTCACCCTTGCAAACGATTGCAAAAAAAGAAAGAGAAAAAAAAGAAAAAAATCTTACCTTTAGTAGAAGTAGAGTCGCTGACAGCAAAGCAGAACGAAGATGCCCGATCATTCCTACTAGAGTGGTGGATTTGAAGGTAAATGTTTGATCGTCCCTTAGTAGAAGTTGGATCACTGACGGCGAAGCAGAATGAAAATTCTCGATCATTCCTACTAAATAGGTGAATCTGATGGTAAATGCCTGATCATCCCATAGTAGAAGTTGGATCGCTGATGATGAAGCAAAACTAGATGCTCGATTATTCCTACTAGAAAAGTGGATCTTACGACAAATGCTCGATCGTCCACTAGTAAAAGTTGGATCGATCACGCAGATTCACCCCTGCAAACGAAAAGAAGAAAGAAGAAGATCTTGCCTTTAGTTCCTATAAAAAAATGGAGACAAAAAGTTAGGAAAAACAAAATAGAAATTGATCCTACCTTTAGTTTTTTTTAAAGAAACAGGGACAAAAAGTTGGGGAAAAAAAAAGAAGAGAGAGAGAGAAAGGGAGAAGATAAGTTTTTTTCATACTTTTCTTTTGCTTGATGAGGAATGAATGATCAAGGTGTGAGTCTATTTATAAGGCCAACAAATCCAATTCCTAAAAGGATTAGGAAGAATATTTAATCTTTTTTTAAAAACAAAGAAAAGATAATACAATTATATTATTTTTTTAAAATAATAATAAAAATAATTTTTGGAATAAATCTCGAATTTCATTTTTTGAGATAATTAAAATATTAAAACATTTCAAAATTTTAGATTTTATTCCTAATTTTAAAATTAAAATTTGGGTTTAAAATCCAATTCAAATTAACTTGCATATATGACATTTCTTTTCAATCTCAAATTTAAATTGGAGCCATATATCCAACTTATATCCAACTTAATTGAGCAAAAAAAATAAGCTTAATTTGGCCCAAATGCTAAATAAAAAATCTAGAGTGGAATTGACGTTAACAAAATATAGAGTTTTAATAGTTTTGCAAATAAAAAATTAGCAATATTTTATATACCATCTTAATAAATATTAACAATTTATAATTATATTTGGTTAGATTGAGAGATAACAATGTTAATATGTGAGGTAAATGAATTTATGGATGAGATAAGAGAGTGACAGAAGAGATAAATATAAAAACATATCACGAAGAAAGACAAATATATTTTCAAATATGTGTTTTTCCAACATTATGACTTTTAAATAATTGAAAATAAAATTTTTTAAAAAGAAATTTAGAAGCAATCTACAAATGAGGGTGGAAAGAGAAAAATCAACAAAAATCTTAACTATATTCATAACATATACATAATATTAACAACAATTATAACTACGGCCATAACATTAACAAACATATAAGAAAGAAACAAACTACTTTGTTTCATATTTGAATATCTATATCATCAACCCATGTACAAAGTTCAAGTTTGAGCAATTGACCACCGAGAAGAAAATATTCTACATGAAATAACCATGCTAAGACAATAAGAGAGAAAAAATTTGTATTTTAAATAAAAAATGATAAATGTTACTTGGGGTTAAGTCAATGAAATATTCATATTTTTAGTGATTTAGAGTGAGCAAATAAAAATTCTCTTAGTTATAAATTTGAAAAAGATCAAAAGTTTATTGTAAATGAAAAGTCATGCATATAATTATGAACTTGAAGAATATCAAGAGTTTGAGCAAGACATGATATTGAATATGTTTATGAGTGTGTGAGTTTAATATTTTTAGTGGGGTTTAATATTTAGAAGTTGTGACTTTTAACGTGACTTTTGAATTGAATTACTTTAAAGTGAATCGGTAAAATTGGACAAATGACTCAATTGTCCATTCAAGTAATAGTGAAAAGCCTTATAATGAAAGGGCATAGATGGAAAAGAAAGTTTATCCTCATCCATACTTTTACATATACTAGTTCTTAACAATTGCCAGGCACGTGAAATTTGTGTTTCAGTTTTATTTTATTTTTTGCTTGATTTTTTTCCTATAACAACTTTTTTTTTTCATTTTCAATTGATTAATTTTCCTCTAGATTGTTGTTTAAGATTAAATTCATAAATAATTCTTAAAATGTAATACTATAATGATTGCTAGACAATTCTACTTTGCAACCGTTTGAGAAAAAATTAACTATACTATATTGATTTACCATACTAAATTCTATAAACTTTTAGAGAAAAGAGTTGATGAATAAAAAAAAACATAAATTAAGAGAATGTGGCAAATTTAAAGTTTTCTTCTTATATACATACATATAGATATTCGTAAAGATGTCAATTGATGAGATAGTTCATCTAGAAAACCATAAAAAACAAAAACAACGAAATAAAAAAAAATAGAAAGGAAATAAACAACCAAACATGCAATGAAACTGAGATATTTCTTCAGAAGTGGGTTGGATAAGCCGAATTGGTCGGGTTACCGTTTTTTTTAACACAAGAAATCCTTCTTATTTGAAAGGCTATCCAAATTGTGTGCAAATTGGATGTTGAAGAGGGGGTTTTATAGCCATTCATATTTAAGAATTCCTAAAGATTCATTCATAGTATTTTGTGTATGAATTAATAATTAAATGTATTATTAATTTTCTCATTTAGAAGATGGACTTTTTGATTTCCTTACCTATAAAATTGTTCATTAGTTACAATTAGCATAATTAGTTGATAAGGTAAATAAATTATTCATTATTTGCATTTTAGAGGTTGAAAAAACTTTCGATTTTTCTTGAGCTATTAGAAGTTGGAAAGGCTCTTGGTTTTCTTAAGCTATTAGTTATTCATAAATTACAATTAGCCTAATTAATTCATAAAATCATCTTCAATTAGCATAATTAAAATAGGAGAGAAAAAGGACAACATTGTCATCTACCTAATTACATAAGCTACTTCTAAAGGAAGGTCAAAAATGAAAAAAAAAAAAAAATACATCATCCAAGCTTTTATATATACTATAGACTAGTAAATAACACATGCGACGCACGTGAAAATCACACACGAAAAAGTTATAATTTTAACTTAACTTTATAAAATTAGAACAGTCATTTCAATATTTTTATATTTATATCATTTTTATATTCACATCGTAATGAGTGGAAAATGAATTTATTTAGTAAAGAGACAATGTTGTCATCTTTCGAATGTATCTTTGAATTTGATTTGTTTGCACAATTCAAATTTCATTTCTTAACATTTTGAGTTTACACGTTGCAAACTTAATCATCTAATCTATATATATCCAAATAAAGTGTAAGATATAAATGTTGTTAATTGTGTAGTAACATGTAATATTATGTAATATCAGTTATGGAAGATGGAAAAGTTACGTTATGACCCTAATAACATTATAAATATGAAATCATAATTTTTTAAAATGATTTTGTAGGTAAAAAAAAATTAAAGGAAAGACTTTAATATTTCTTGCTTTACACATTTTATTACATTTATTTATACTTAATAAATTTCAACAATATTTACATTGTTTTAACAAAATCAAAGTATAAGTCACTCAACAATTTCATTAATAAATTAGCTTTAATAAAAATATATTAAATGAAGAAAAAAACATGAACAAGATTCTCATGGTTACATTGAAAAAGGATTCTCAATATTACATACGATTTAAACATAAGAGCATAGACATATGTACATGTCAACCACGAAGTCTGGGGTTCAAGTTTCTCCAACTTATGTTGTGTACTAAAAAAGAAATCTATAAATGAAGAATAAACACAAACATACTTTTATATATAAAAAAATAGATAACAAATAAAAAAAAATAGAAGAGAACATAAAAACATGATTTGATTCTTCTTCATCCTTAGCATTTTGTTGTGACTTGTGAACATGAATGAAAAAATAATAATGAGATATTTATAACCAAGATTTGAAAATGAAGAATTTGAAAGGTTGATAGAGATGGAGAATGTGAATAGTTAGGAGATATAGGAGGGGAGAGAGTAATGTGAATGAATTTGGACAAATTTAAATGACATAATTAATTGGAGTGAAAATTTTTAAATTTTGAAAAAAGTTATAATAAGGAGATGAAAAGTTTTAAAAATCATTTCCATTAAAACATTCATTAAAAGTTATAATGAAAATGACACAAACATTAAATATATGTGAATGACAATATTGCCGCTAAAGTAAAACTAAATAAAGTTATAATGAAATGCTAAAATGTGGCTAAAAAATTTCTCAACTTCCATCCTGTCATATTTATAGATAGATATAGATTATATATATAAATAAGAAATCCCAACCACGCTATGAATCAAATAAATACAATTAATTTCTTTTTAAACCTCCAAAGAAAAGAGTTGTTAAGAAGTACTAAAATAATTTTGCTTCAAGAAAATGCTATATTTATATCCATACTCAATCTAGTACTATAAACGCTAATTACATCATTAAAATTAATTACATTGGCTTTCGAGAGAAAAGTTTGTTTTCTTAATCATTTAAAAGCAAAGTAGACTACTATAATTATTTTTCTTAAAAGTAATTTTTTAAATTTAAAATTCACTTTTAATTATTCAACAAAGGATTGAAATAACTCTTTTACAAATCATCCTTAACACATGGAGGTGGCCCCATACAAATAAACGTTTCAAAAGCTATTATCCTTTACTTCTCGTCACTAAATTTGAGAATATACATTTTTAGTATATGGGTAGAGATGTTTAACGTGAAGTAATTAATAAGTTTGAGATTAATACGTTAATATGTTGAAATGAGTAAGTTTGTATATGGTCGTAGATTTGTTAACATGTAAAATGTAAAATTAGATGTTTGATAATTCTAAAAAATAGATTAAAAAAGAAAAACAAAATCAGTGTTTTTTTTTTTTTTTTTTTTTTTGTAAATGTGAAATATATATTTAAAAAATGAAAATATGGAGTTTGGAAGTTCAATAATATTTATCAGTTAAGTAGAGTTGTTTTAGTTTATAACAATTTTACAAATTTATGGAGCCAAACAACAATCCCTAAGATTTTGCAATAATGTACCCTTTTAGCCATTACATTTTTAATATAAATTTAAAAAGTCTCCGAAGCAATTTGTTCAACTTTAATAATCACTAAAGATTCTAAATTCAAGAACTAAATATTCAAATTCTTCCGAACACACAACACAGTGACTAAAAATAAAAATAATAACTTGCCTCCATCGTAAGGAAACAATTTTTTTTTTTTTTTTTTTATAATGAATAAAGGAAAACTCAAAAATAAAAATAAAAATAAAGGGAAGGATTATAGAAAAGAAAGTAAGAATAAATTGGGAATAATGTTGAAAAATGAGACATGGGGAGATCAAACTAGATTCCTAAACCATCGACAAAGAGAAGAATAAAAGCTTAAGCAAAAATCATAACAATTTACAAAATGTTAATTAATTCATTAATTAATTAACTCATCATCCAATATTCTTTGCCTTTTCTTTTTGTCTCCTTTCCTTCCTTCAGATTCAACGTGGCTTTTGTTAATTAAGATTAACAAACTAAGCTCTTAATCGCCCAAAATCAAATCATTCATGAGCTTCCAAAATATAAATTTAGAACCACAAAAACCACAGAAACCAACTTCAGGCAGATATGGGTTGGACTGTTCTTGGATTTTGAAGGTGCCGAGTTTGTTGAACTGAGTGTCATTTTCCATTTCCAAACAAAATAAATCCAATCAATATTATATATATTTTTTCAATTATTATTATTATTATTATTGTCAAATTTGCTTTGTGAAATAAATAAAAATACCTGGATGCAGAATAATCACATTTCCCATAACCTGTAAAAATAAGAAAATAAATATTTAATGAGGAATGGTTAGTTACATTTTTATGTAAATGTATTGGTTGTTAACTAAGATAGAAAAAACGTGGATTTTTATAACTTATACTTGATTTATGAAAATTAATCTTATAAAATTATTAGTTCATACTCTACATATTGATTACAACAATTAAAGACACGTAATAAGATGCCATGCATAGAATTTAAATAGAATCATCTACTTATCCCTTTTTCTAAGTTTTCAGCTCATCTTTTTTTTTTTTTTAAGATTTTGGGAGCTAAATCTATTTTCTCCCATTTTTTCTACAAGGGCTTATATTTTATCTTTTCTTTTCTTTTTTTTTATTTAAAGAGTTCAAATTCTCAACCAAATTTTAAGAATAAAAACAATATTTTAAAACTATTTTAAAAAAAATTTAAACTTTGATCTAATTTTTGGAAACATTAATAAAAAGTAGATAAGAAACTAAACTAAGAAATATGGAAGCAAAAGAAGTATGTGAGCAATAAATAAAAACAAAAACAAAACAAAAAACCAAATGAGCCTCAAAGATAGCCTAAGTCGATATAAACAAACTTTCAATAAAAATCAAACAATTACCGAACACAATCTCAAACAAAAAGCACCCATTCATCAACTCATGAAGCACCATAAAGTTAGATGTTGAAATCTATCGACATCATTGAAAGTCATTGAAGAGAGAGAGAGGGAGAGAGAGATTTTACTTGGGTCTTTCTTAGTCAAAGTAGCACAACCACCAAAATTGCAAGCAATATCAGAGTTGCCATTTTGTTGATAATAGCTATTAAATGCATAAGAAGCATGAGACAAGAGAGTATCCGGTTCATAGCAACGCCCTCCCTTTTGAATCGCTCTACAATCTGCTTTCCCCATTCCACAAGCCCAATCCAAAGCATTTTGCAAATCAATCTGTGAAACTCCAGCCTTCGCCACACACCACGTAGTCCCATCTATGAACGTCGTGTTCCCTTCCGCCGGCGCCGGCATCACCGGCACCCCCGCCTCCGCTGCCATTGCTCCCCCTAACAAACACACAACATGAAGAAGTTAAGTAAAACAAAATAAGTAATAAAGTACTCTGTTTTTTTGTTTCTGGTAAAAGATGACGTTTTTGTGAGAAGTAAAACAAACCCAGAAAGAAATAATGTAGAAAGAGGAGGATCTCCAAAACCCAGATTTTGGTTATCATTTTTATGGTTAAAAAAGAAGAAAAGAAAATGAAGTGTGTTGTTGGGGTGGGAGTTGGGAGGGTGTAGAAGAAGGAGAGGTATAAATGAAAGGGTTTTTGTGAAGAATAATTAGTTTCTTGAAATGAAATTATGTTCTTTTTCTTTGTTTGTTTTGCTTTATTTTATTTTAATGAATATTTTTCTTGGGATGGGATTTAACGTTTTATGAAGAATGTACGTTTGCTGCAGAAGCTAAGCAGCTACTTTTTTGACAGAATAACAGTGGAGGATTCCATAAACCTTTCAGTGGAGCTTTTCTCATAAGCTGGTTTCCTTTTAAATTACAATTTTTTATGTCATGTTGACCGAATGAATAATAAAAATTGGTTTAATCCTGATGAGATTATTGTTTTTTTAATCATGTTTACTTAAAATTATGATTTTTTTTTGTTACCTCTTAACTCTTAACTCTATCTGTAATGTTATAGAAACAATAAATGTCACAAATACATAATTTTCATGTTGTCAAAATTAGCAATATATATATATATATATATGTAATTTGTAATAGTAACAATAACGATAACACAATAAGAGTCATGTGTAATTCAATTACTTCAATTAGATTTGGCATGATTTAATTATATAATTCAAGGTAAGCCCCAACTATCACAAAAAGTAAACAACAACAAAAGTAATCTTTAGAATTCACTTTTTACATTACCATTGATAGATTACCTTTCACAATGTGATAAACGCATCTTTAATTTTTATGTTTTGCATTTGTTTCAATTTGATATGCAAGTTGTTTAGGGTACCATTTGGGGTGTTGAGTTAATTATTTTAGTCTATTTCGATTATAGTAGTTTTTAGAATATATGTTTGGGTACATACTATTTTAGTTTATATTATAATAATATGTGTTTGGAGCATTAGAAAATAGTAAATACACTAAAAAAAAGATTAGTAAGAGAGAGATTTGAAACATTTGTAAATTGATTTTAAATTACAATAATAATTAAAAACACTATTTTAGTTGAAGTTGGAGTCAAAACAACCTCCTAATAGTTTCAACCTAACTAGTCAAAATTTATGATAAAACTTTTGTTATTAATTATCATATTGGCTGATTTGTTTGAATATAGGCTGTCAAATACATGTTTTAATTAGTAGAACCATGTTATGATTTACAAGCTGTTCAAGTATCTATTTCACTTCATTTTCTTATAAAAGTTATCATTACAAAAGAAAATATAATTTCACAATTTGGTTTCTATATTATTTTCTTTTATATAGACATGAATTTTAATTAAACAAAATTCTCATGACTTTTGACCCACTCAAATAGATAATTTTTCCCTTAATTTATAGGCTCCTAGGGTTAAGTTGAGCTGTTTTATTGAATGGCATGTTGAAATATCACACACCTTCGATATATTAAATAAAGACAAAGACATAGTCCATTGAAATATTGAAACATATAGTCCATGCTTTTGCTTCCCAACGTGTCTTAAGCATAATGTATAAAAGTTTTCTTAGTTTAGAAGTTACTTTGTTCTTCAATCACCCAAAGTTTATGTTAATTAAGATAGAACAGGTTGGTTTAAGAGACTATATATTCAAATTCTTGTATTGTTTACCTATTATAAATTTTTGTTGTAATTATGTCCAAAATTTATTGTTCTAATGAAGTTCAATTACATTGTCATCCTAAGCTAAATCTAATGCCATTTGATTCAACTGTGTGATGCTTTAATGAGATGGTTGTGTTTAATATAAACATGCATGTCTCGTTTAGTTTTTATTTTTAGCTATTGAAAATTAATCCGATAAGTATCATTTTCACTTCTAAATTTCTTGTTTTGTCATGCATTTTTTATCAATATTTTTAAAAACTAAGTCAAAATTTACCAACCAAGAAAAAGATAGTTTTTGTTTTTTGTTTTTTGTTTTAGAATTTGACTAGGAATTCAACTCTTATATTTAAAAAAAAATATAAATTATTATAAAAGAAGTGTGAGAAAATGGCTTAATTATTAAAAAGAAAAAAAAACGTAGATAGAAATTACTAATAGATTCAAAAGTATTAACATATGCACTAATATTTAAAAAAAATTTACCGATATAACAAAATTTGTTAAAGTATATCAATGATATGCAATTTTTAAAAAGGATTGTTATACACATAACTAGTATTATTAAAATTTGCTATCTATTATAACTATCCTTCAATTAATATGGACAACGGTCCAAATTTGGATATACTCCATTTTAATGGATTGGACTTTGGGCCTAACTTTCAGATGTTGGGCCTTTGATATCCAGGCCATTTCAAGATCCAATTTATTTCCTCTTTTTGGGCTTTCATCTTGTTACCAATTATGTTTTAAAGAAGTTATTGGTTCGATAGTTTTCTGCCAAAAGTGTTACAAGGAACTGAACGTAAGATGTAACAAAAAAAACCACTTCTTTAAAATTTATTTGGTAACAAAATTTATAAATTTTAGATCGAAATTGTGAACCCCACCTTCTGACGTGGCAACCCACGTAAACAGGTGGAACATGGCACCATGTGCGTGGAAATCGTGATCAGGTCTTCAGTTTGGCTCATGACCCTGTTACCTAAAAAGGTTAAATAATTGAGTGAGTATTTTTTAAAAGATCATTTATCGAAGAATTTAGTTAATTAAATATAAAAACTAACCCATTAAATTTTTATCAACTATGACTATTTTATTTTATAATATTCTTGTATGTTTTATGCATTTAATTATTTTGTGTTCTTAAATTATATTTGTTTCATGTGCAAGTATAAGATTAATCCAAATACCACTTCGGCCTCGCTAGGTCAACAAGATTGTTCTTGTAATCTAAAATGAGTCATTTCAATATATTTTATTTTCATTTGCATACTTTTTATTTAGAAAATGTCAAAGAGGTCACTTAAGATATGACTATTCCACTTGTTGAATGTTTATTTTAATTTTTTTAAAAGAATGAGGCGTTGAGAATTTTGTAATGCGTTAGCAATGTGGGCATAGTGACACGTTGAGATTTTGTGATGCAAAGGGTTACATGTGATGAGGCGTTGAAACTTCAAGGCGTGTTATGTTTTGGCTCTATTGTTTAGGTGTTACAGATCTCGACCATTACTGCTCTTATGATCGTTGATGAGTTACAAAATCCTATCGCTATAGATATCCCTCCACTCTTCTCATTTCATATCATCCAAAAAAATACTTCTCTTACAAATCTCTCTCTCTATTTTTGTTTTTCAAGCAAAGTCACCAAAGTGTGTTGGTTTTTTGACCGATTCCGATGCAACTTTAATTGAGTTTTTTTTTTAAATCTTGGTACGACGTGGCAAAATCAAAATTGTCTACACTCTGAGTAGAGTCGAGAAATGTCCTAAAGAGAGCGTGATATGCGACTCAGCTTTTCATCTAACAAGTTTCTATTGTGCAGTTAGGCGTTGAGTCTAGACGTTTACCAATCTAGGGCACCAACAATAACAGCTTTTCATCTAACATCTTTCGGTACTTGCACCAACAATTTAAAATAATAATAACAATAATTTTGTTTTAAAAAAAAGGGCCACCATGACAAAAATTATGAAGAGATCTATTGTCCATCAAGTTTGGGGGCCCAAAGGCAAAATGTGGCCATCTGATTTTCTTTCATATAGTAAAGAGATGATATAAGGTTTCACCAACTCATAAATAAATAAATATACCTAATAGGAATTATATAAATATTAAAAAAATTCAGAAACAGATAACTTATCAAATTTATAATCAATGATTTGATTGAATTAGCTTCAAATACATAAACACAATATGTCTTTCATGTCATTTTGAAAAACCTTATAAATATCAAATAAAAGCATTTCAATATTTAAGATAGGGAGGTGGGGACTCTTTAGACCATCATAGTTTTTTAATTCTTACAAATATATATTTTATTTTACATATACGACTTTTATCTAGAAAATTATTTTTTTCAAAGAAAATATTTCAAGCAGCTTTTAAAGCTATTTAGTATCAATATTTTTCGATGTTTCATGAATATTTGCAACATTAAAACCGAAAACAAAATCCAATAAACTACGTTTTGATAATATTATTTATATTAAAGTGACAAGGACCTTTTTATGATGATGCATTTAAAATTGAGATGCTAAATGTTGATATTTTCAATCAAATGAAAATGACAAAAGTGTCATGGCCATTCTGCCATTCTTCTTCATATTTTTTGTCATGAACAGCACAAACACAATTAAACATTTCCATTTTTCTTTGTCATAATGATGAAAATATATAGCCTTCAATCAGAACTAAAGACAAGAGGATTTTTATTTTGGATTATGCTTTAAATTTCATTTTTTCACAAAAACACAAACTATATAATCTTGATATATAATATTAAAGAAATAATAATAATAATTGGTAGCATTTGGGGCATTGGACTACTTGTCTCTCACCAAATGGCCATATCGTCTAAGTTAATAAAAGTGGTTCATTCCCCTCAAATTCTTTTTTCCATTATATAAAGTATTCAAAGTTTCAATCTTTTAGCCAAATATATACTATCATTAGTCTTCTAATTTAATGTCTCAAAATCTTGTCTTTCTTATCAAATTCATAGAATAAGCTAAGTGAAAACATTGGCAAAATCAATTATATAGTTAAAAGTTTTAAGTCTGCTTAAAAAGTTTTAGTATGAACCTTAAGACATCCAAGTTTAGTTATCATATTTTTCAAATAATAATAATAATAATTGCTAGTTCAGAATTATTTTTTAAAATCTAATCTTATTAAATACTAATAATACAGTACTTTTCATTTTAAGAAAATATACAGTATAAAAAGAGAAGTTATTGTAAATGAAAAAATTACTGAAAATATTTGTAAAATTATAGTAAATTTTCAGATTCTATCAATGATAGATACTCATCTTCTAAAACAACACGAATATCAAGAAAATATAATATTAAAATATATAAATAAAATAAATAAATAGTAAATTAAGAAAATAAGAAAATCTAAAAAAAAACACTTTCTCACAATTATTTGAAAATTTCACCAATATGATTGTGTCTAACAAAACCCACAAAATGCTACTATTTATAAACAATTTGGCCAACCAAGTAAATTACATGACCACTAAAGTTGATATCTTTAAAATACATGACAAAAGAGTTGGATGAGAAAAAGAGTAACACATGGGATAACATGTATAATGACATATGGTTCTTAATGAGATGAATATCTATTTATTTTAAATATTTATGATAATATATAAAAGATTAAAAGAAACAAAATATTAGAGTTTATGATAATTATTACTTTTATAGTTTATTGAAATATAAGAGCTAAATTTTGACTAAGTTAATGTAGAAGCATTCTTAAACTAGAATGAAAAATGGTACTTTATCCTAAATCAAATCTCTAATGTCATTGTTTATGAACACATATTTCTCAAGTTGATAGACATGATTAGTTCTTGTTTTCTAAGTTTATTTGTTTTTGAAAACAAAACAAAAAAAAACAAAAAACAAATAAAAAATTAAAAGGGTCAATGGATTCACATATGGATATTTTTACCTAACAATTATTGATTGAATAATAATGTTGAAAAAGAAGACATGAAATGGGGATCTCAAGATATGTCTAAGTAAAAAAGGTTAGTATTAAAAGTAAGCTTTGGAATGACCAAAAGCAACAACAGCCCCATATATCTCTCTTACAATCAAAATTATAATATTCCAAATATAAGAAAAGTCCCTTTCTATTTGTCAATGCTTGAGTCTTATTTTGATGGGTTTTTGTGAACTTATATATATATATATTGCTCACTCAAGTTCCTATGAATTATTATTAATTGTTAGTTAATCCATGTGGTTGTTTCTTTAATACTTGTGTGTGCACAATTTAGTCAACTCCAACAAATTATTTGGAGTAACTAAAAAGTATGTAATGATGGATTATGATAGTATGACAGTGAAAGTAACCAAACATCTCATTCTTCTTCTAATTTGAATTTTAATAATCACAACCTCTATCATTTAAATTCACTCCTTTTTTTAGTTGTATTAAAAATAAAAAGATCGATATAGGATTCAAATAGTTCCTTAATTGTGGACGCCAACTCCATTTTTTGAGTCTAATTTGAAAAGGGTTTTTTTAATTTTACAAATCATGAGAAATAGCACTGATGTTTTGCTATTAGAGAACACTAACGAATTTTTTTAAAATGTAAAAAATCCAAATTAGATTATTTTTAATATTGTTCTTTATTTTTATCTTGAAATTGACGACTGATCTTATTAAATTTTAAAATGAAGAGTTCATATATATACTTAAATAAGCTTTATAAATAAAATTAAATAAAATATATACAAGTGTTAATTAGTTAGATGTGGGACAAAATCTAGCAATTAATTAACTATATAATAACAAAAAAAGAAAAAAAAAAAAAAAAAAAAAAAAAGGCATTTAAAGCATAACTTCAAGTAGACACAAAGACAAGCAATGTGAAGAGCTTTGGGGACATAAGGCATATGGTATCATATTTTTCATGGTACCAAGAAAAACAACTCAGATTCCTTCTCTTTTAATTATATTTTTTTGTATTTATAGGTTAATCTTGATGCAGCCATCATATGCTCATACTTATATAAATAAATATTTCCCATCTCTAAATAAATCATTGCATAACTTCAAATCTTATTTTATCTAACATATCAAAATTATTATATATATCTTTAATTCATAAATTATCATTATCTTGATATCATGTTTCTTGAATTCAACTTAACTTAATAATAATTTGACATGATTTTTCTACTTAAAATTCAAAAACTCAAATCCTTGTCATGTAAAATTGACTATTCTATTTGAAGGAGGCACTTGTGTGAGAACATTTCTACACAAACCATTTCAATAGTATGGGTGCTCTTGTGCTATGAGGCACGACCATGGAAAGTATGTTTTTCATGTCATCAAGAGGGTTTCGTTTCATTTTTCGAAAAGCCTATCTCTCATACTATTTCAGTGTATCTAAACTAATGATGGAGAGTTGAAGTATAGAACTAACAGAGATGGAAGTGAATTAAGAATAATTTTTGACAAAGTGGAAGAATAAAAAGTCTAACATCATGAAAATGGTTTTTTCTTTTTTAATAAGTTTTAATAATAAAATCCAACCTTGTTCTAAAATTTATGAAAAAAAAATTACTAAAATTATAGTTTAAAAAGAAAATAATGGTTTAAAAAGTTTTGAAATGAAAGTAGAAGAATAAATTTAAGGATGAAATTAAGATTATTGGAACAGTTTTTATATACAATATCTTATTGTACCAAAAAACAAAAAAGAAAGTATTAAAAATAACGTAAGTTGAAGGGTGTTAGTTTAATTTAATATTGAAAGTCGATGCCATGATTTTCAACTACAAAACTATATTCTATTGAATTATAATATAAAGTTTTTATTTCTAATGTGTAAATGTGACAAATTTTGCCTAGGTGTCTCTCTATCAAAACACCGGGAATATTGGCTCTTTGTTTTTCTTTTTCTTTTTACTATCTCTATTTAATTGGACAGATGCTCTAATTAATTAAAAAATATATATATATAAACTTTGATTAATTAATATTTTCACTAATTAATTAATTATCTTGTTCCTTTGGTTTTATACTATGTAGACATTGTCATTTCCTAGGTTTCTAGAGAAAGCATTTTTTAGGGCTTTTTTTCCCTCAATTATAAAGAAGAAAAATAGAACATGCCTTCCTCTTATATATATATATATATTTATCTATTATTATTTGTGATATAATGTAGAAAGCCATAATCTTGATGGGGCCTATCAAATGAGTGTATAAAATTAACTTAATTAATTCATTATTTGTTGTATTCTTTTTTCTTGTCTTTAAATTTCTTTTTGGCAACCTTTCTATAAAGAAACATGAGGTAAAAGGGAGCTCTTTTCTTTTCTTTTCTCTCTATTTATTTTATAGATTTTTTTATATAAATTAATGCTCATTAAGGTTTGAATTACAGATTAAAATCTTAAACCAACAGAATTTAATGTCAATTAGGTCATTTTTTAAGTTGGTTTATATATATATATTGATGAATCTATTATAAAAATTTAAAAAAAAAAACTGTGTCTAATACATACTTTTAAGTTTTTAACTTTGTAATTAATGGGTTAATTAATTTTCTAAAAGAATTAAATAAGACATAAAACTATTAGACATAACTGAAAATTTAATAACTTTATTTTAAAATATTTATGATGAACTTTTTTAAGTTCGAAGCTGTATTTGACACACACTTTTTAAAAAAGAAATAGTAGTTTAACTAAAAACAAAAGGAAAAGTAAACACAGAAAAAAAGATGATTATCACATAGACAGATCTGTTTATCTATATAATTTAATCAAAATTGCTTGCTCACTATTATTTGTATTACTTTGCTTGTTTTATTTAAAATAAACTATTGGATTCTTAGTGGACGTAAATATACATGTTTATAAAAGATGCATTAAATGTAACAAATATTATATTTGTTTAAAATCTTGAATAATTCGATTTGTTAAAAGTAAAAATAAAATGATATTCAAATTGGTACTAAGTAATTTTCTTTTTCTTTTTCTAATTTAGGATATGCATTCTATGGACTTTTGAATTATAAAATGATTTATGGATGTAATGAGTTGTTTGAGATTTCTTCTCTGTTCCTTCTTTTTTTTCCCTTTTAAATAATTTAGTGAGCTTGCATGTGAACTTCCATCAACTTCCATTTATACTTTAAGAATATCAAGGCATTGTGAGAGGATTTAAAAAAAAAAAATTAAAAAAATTATTTTACTACAATATTATTTTTAAATATAACAAAATGAATTAAAATATTTATAAAATATAACAAAAGTATCATAGTTTATTTATAATATATCATGGTAGACTACTGTATGTGTTTATCTATATCATGATAGACACAAATAATAGTCAATCATGGTTTATCATTCGATAGACGATTGTAATATTTTATTATATTTATAAATATTTTAAAGAAGATTTGTCAATTAAAATATATATTTTTTAAGATTGATCTATTTAACTAAAGATATAGTAATTAATTTATGATATTGAAATAAAAATTAGAAAAGAAACCATTAAAATTCCAAAATAAATTTATTTATTTATGAGATTTCTTTAACAATAGTAATGTGTTTAAAATTTAAAAAACAAAACACAATAGTATTAGGGATTTGTTTTAATGCATATCTTTGCTTTCTTCTTTATTTGTCCATTCTTTTTAGAACACAAAATTTGTCAATATTCCATTTTATGATCAAATTTTCAAAAAAAATAATTAATAAAACAATCTCATATCCATCTCGATTAAATCATAGAATCTTCGCTAAAGACCTACACAATTAATAACAATTCTTAATTAGTAATTAATTAAAAGAGAAAACAAAAATAAAACAAATGAATCTTCAAAGCTGATTATAATATACAATGGTAGATTTCATAATATAAAAGCTCTAAAGATGTATGATATGGAAGATCAAAGAAAGAAAGGGTTATGTGGGTTCACATGTTGGCCATATTAATTAAAATTTTCTTATATTAATTAATTACACAAGTTGGTGAAGTGAAAGGAGTTAATTGCTTAAGGTTTTTTTTTTTAATGTAATTATGCTTTAATTAAGGGGTTTAGATTACCAATAATTGTTGTCATTTTAGATTTACTATACACATAACAAAAAATGCCAATAATGGTAACCAAATTTTCTTGTGGTTTGTGCTTAAATCACCAAAATTTTAGGGTTCATAAAGTTTTGTTGGTCCTACTTAGATGTTATTTTCTTTGAAAACTCAATTGACTATACCGCCCTATCCTATCATATTTTTGTTGCTTTCTAGTTTTTGAAATTAGCACTTATCAATTATGAAATGTAGTGAGGTCTAAGTAAGAAAGATTTTCTTCGAGGAGAGAAAAGAAGTATGACCAAGAGAAAAATTGAAGTATTGATTTTCCTATTTAAATGTTCAATGACAAGTAAATGGGACCAGAGGATTAAATTTGAACCTTTAATCTCTTTGTTGGAATTTGGTGCTCACACTTTTTTTTTTTTTTTTAATTTTACATTTTCTAACACAAACAGTGTCAAGAGAGATTCTAAATACATCGGCATCAAAATTAATCTTAGGTCGATCGAGAGAAAGTTTCTCCCAATGCACACCAATTGTGATATCATAAGCACCTTTCTATTTGCTCACCCAATTTGGGTTTGCAAGGGGAGAATCTTTCTCCTAACTGCATTGTATTATTAGTTTTTTAGTTTGGCGAAATCAAGCTTAATTAATATGATAGAATTTTCTTACTTGATTAATAATAATTGAAAGAATTGTCATTATTGAATTATTTAGGTTGTTTAAACTCCTCGACACAATCCCAACAACCTTTGAGAAAAATAGCAATCATCATGTGACAATTAATCTAACCGATGTTCTTTCGCTTTAAAATTTAGTAATATCGATGTGCTTATACTCGTACTCAATCCAACCTACGTAACTTCAAATCAACACATAGCAACAAGCACAACGCCTTGTAACTCTCATCATTCTCAACTATCAGTAGAGATTTTATTGAACTACACAAACACAATCCGACAACGGCGTAAAGAAACTTTTTCTATCAACAATGTGGTCCAAAAAGGCTCATGCTAAAGGAATCCAAATATCTCCTAACACTATTAGTTATAATATTGCATTATTAGGTTTAGATGATAAGAAAACATAATATAGGAGTAGTCTATTCCTCTTTATTGGAAATATTGAAGTACAAAACTACCATTTCTTGTCCTTTATTCTAACCATTAATCTACAAAATGAATTTCTAGCAACTTAACACATTCATGGGTATTAATTAGTTAAATGTCCTAGACAATCTTTAAGCCGTTGATATTAACCTCTTAAATGTTGATATCAACCTCTCATACGAAGTGAAATATATATATAGAAAACAAAAGAGAAGTTATATAAATAAATAAAACTCAAAAAAGACCCATAAAATAAATTCTTGTTTTGATGGGTTAAATCATAATTATGGAAAGTTAGTGAGTGCCATGTGTGGAAATAGTGAAAGTTTGGTTTTGTAATGATAGTAATCAAAGTTTGGAATTAATCTCACAAACAAACAAAGCCTTAATAATAATAATAATAATAATAATAATAAAACACACACAATGGGTAAGAAATACAAAAACCATTCCTTTTGGTGCACTTTTTGTTGGGCTTTTGAAAAACAAGCAATTTCATATGGAAAAATCATGGGACCTTCTTGAAGGGAAAAATAAATGAATAAATAAAACTTAAAAAACTATTGTAGTGAAATTGAGAATTGAAATAAAAATCCAAAAAACATTGCTGGAATTTTTAAGGGACTTGTTATTATCAAAAGAAAAAAAAAGGATTGGGGCCAAAATTCAAATCAAAATCAAAATCAAGTGAGCCCCAATGGAGTGTGCACATCTTATTCAATTGCTTGTAATATTGATGACATGTCATGTAAAGTACTGTTGTTTTTGGCCATGTGGGGATCTATTAATTGCCCAATCTGTCTCCTCACTATTTCTTATGTTTCTTTCATACATTACTTTCTCTCTTTTACATATAAAATCAACTTATTTTACTCCTCACCTCGCCATGCATCCAAAATTAGGGAGAATACTATTTTGAAATTATTTTTTTCATATAAAAAATATCCTACCAGCATCTCAAAACTGCAAAAACATGACGTAGTAAAAGTTATAGCAAATTAGATGTTTTGAAATAATGTTTTCTATAGTCTAATTAAAGACTTTTAAATAGTTTTTACTATACTACGAGGTGATTATTATAGTTTTAAGTACAGTTATTGCCCCAAACGCACACTAACATATTTGCAACCAAAAATAGTTTCCTTAGAAAAAATTTGAATTTGAAAAAGGGGAAAATTCACCTCATTAATGAGATGGATGTCCTCTTTTGAATCAAAATCAACCTTTAAAAGTTGATTGTACCTCTCCAACCCTGATTGATCTATCAAACCATCTAACATGACTTTAGTTTCAAGCATATTAATTTGGGTTGCGAGTTGCGGTTTATTAAAGCACGCGAAATTTTTTACGAAGCATGCCCCTCTAACGTCTGAGGCTCTGGCTCCCTCTCCCTCTCCCGCTTCGGCTTCCTAAAGTGTGTCTGCAGCAGTTGAATTCAAATATGTTTTTGGAGGGGGGGACTCATTGAGATCAAAATCCCACTACATGGTGGGAAAAGAGGAAAAGGTCACCCGTGAGGAGTAAGGCCATAGAGTAGACAAGATCGACCATTGGTGGTTTCTTATCAAGTTTAAAAGAAGAAGAAGTACTATAAGAAACTTTAAAAAGTGACAAACTTTTATAATGATTTCCAAAAATTTTATGAAAGAAATCAACAAAAATTGTAGTGCAATAGCAAAGGGAAAACCTTTTCTTTTAAGAATGCATTTGTTTGCATCTTTTTTCATTTGTTAACTCACCTTTTTCTAAGGTGTACTGTTGTAATTATGGTTTTATACGATTTTAAATAGCTCTCTCATATATTGAGTAATTTTGTCTAGTGACATTCGATCACAGAATTTATTGACAACATCATAAATGACTAGAATTTGTTTTTCAATTGGAGCTGGTGCATATTGGGGTTGTTTTGATACTTCTATAAGTCTTGCACATCTATTGAATGATGTTTGAGTCACAACATCAAGGTCTTACCTAAAATTGAGCAAAGGCGGTCATTTTAGGATATTAATTCCAGTTTTGAACTATTGCAAACTTGATTCATAGCTTTCAACTGAGTCAGACGAACTGCATTGTAGACATGAAAGTATGAGAACTCAACAGGAACCCCACGGATTAGAAAAAAGAATGGGTAAGTCCCATAAATTGAAAAACCATAACCTCAATTGTTACGGGAATATCGTTTCATTGAATGAACCATATTTGAGTAGCATTAGTTAATCTTGTCTTTCTTTGATAAGAAGAAATATGATCTTTATAATGTTCCTCTTCCAAATGAAATTCAATGGGATCCAAAGAGAACATGACTTTCATTCGAATCAATCAAAATGTTTGATTTTATCTGAACTACTCATTTTCAAATTGGTATCCACATTGTTCACAAATATTCATTTATATTTTTTTTAAAAATATTGATAATTCCATCCTCCATAAATATATGTATTTTTGAGTTACATCTAAATCATTAGAAGTTTTTTTTAGTTAAATCACTTCCATCACTGTTAGTTGATATATTAGAACTCTCACTTTTACTACTATTTCTACCGTCTCCAGAAATATAACTATAAATATAATTGTCATCGTAATTGTGATTACCACATAAAAATGTAACTATCAATATAGATTTAAGTCCAAAGATAACTGCTAATGCAACTATTAATGTAGAGATTCTTATATAATCGTAACAATTTCAAGGAGATTAATTCTCCGTCCCCTTGAATCAATTTGCAACCATTCAAAAGCATTAGCCTTTTAACAATTTAACCAAACCCTCCTTTATGCGACCACACGCATGTCCACATTGAAATTTGAACAATAGTCAATCTCATGGGACACCGACGATGAAGAAAAGGATTAGAAGTAAGAAGGGAGAGATGTGGAAGCCAACACACAATATGACCCCCAACCCACTTTTTCCCTATGCTTCTCAATCAACCTTTCAAATGTTTTTAATATATCAACAACTATTTTATTAGTAGTATGGATAAAGAGAATTAGTAGTAATCTATTTAGGATGTAAATTAATTAATAATGATGGGGATAGGATCATTAACAAAAATGGTGATGAAAACTACGAGAATGTAAATTAATGTTTTAAACCCTCTTGCTAATACTTATTATAAATCAATTACTTTTTAAGTTTTCAAATTTCTCAAGAACCTATTAAACATGAAAATGCAAGTTCAATGTCTCATTCAACACTTTTAAAAATAAACAAACCAAATGCCAATAAAAGCTTAGCTCGACTGGCACCTATATAACTTTGAAGACGAGAAATCCTAGATTCAAATCATCACCCCTCCATATTCATTTAAGATTTCTTTTCTATATTAAAAGCATAAATGAATAACTATCTCTAAGAATGGTTGAAATCTCCAAAATAGAGTTGAAATCAAACAATAAAAGAAAAGTAAATTAAATATGAGAAGTGCAGATAGCATCCACTGACGTATAGATTTTATATAAAATATGTAGATTGAAATGAACGTATGGTTTAAAATTAAGGATTTTGGAAAACCAATGGTTATGTCTGAGGAGAGAAGAGGAGAGAAGAGAAGAGAAGAGATTATTATTATTATTCTATGTCTCTCTTACAATATATTTTGGTCCACAAATTATGTCTTTCTCTCTATCCCAATCCTTTTTTCTTCTTTTTTCCCTTTTTCTTTAGAGATTTTTATTCTAGTATATATATATATAAATGATATCATAATTATAGCACACTTTTTTTAAAAAAAAAGTTTAAACAACGAAATATAAAATTATAAATTAACCATAACATCGTACATGTTAATATTTAAAAATTATCAATATAAATATTGAAAACAATACATTATTTTATTGTGTATTTTGTTTTCTTTTTCAATATCATAATTTTTGGGGAAAAGAAAGAAGTAATGTTTTTTCTTTTTAGTTAGTTATTCTAAGAACAAAATCTACCCTTTTTCTGTTTTTTGTTTGGGTATCAGAATATGGTAATATATGTTGAATAAGGTTCTAATTACATTATAAATCATTAAAAACACATCTTAATTAAAATGCTCAATTTCATTATTACTTTCTTAAAAAATGGAATCCAACTAAATCTTAATTATTTTTTAATGCTTTTCTTTTTCTTTTTCATTCTTCTGCCTTTGCAAATTGCACACTTGGTTTTCAACATAGGTATATACTTTTTTATTATAAGGTTGTTATATAGTTATACATTCATTATTATTATTATTATTATTATTATTATTATTATTATTATTATTATATATATATCTTTTTTAACCATTTATGAGTTGTAAAATATGTTATATTTTGTTAGTACAACGATTACCGAAATGAATAATCAAATTTTCAAGATATGATGCATGTTAATTATCATTAAGAAAAGTTTACTTTGACACATCATATATTATATAATCTAAGATTTCAATCTACAAATAAAAAAAATATTAATAATTTTTTTTAATAATGAAAATCATTATCAAAAGCACTTTCATAATGTCCATATGGAATAGAGTTTAATGCACCCTAAAGAAAGAAAAAAAATCTACAATGTAATATAAATTTAGAATAAGACTATTTTCAATTAATATAAAAAAATGGATTTATCTACCCTGGACAGTAATAGATTACTATTTGTGTCTCTCTATATCATGATAGATACACATAGACGGTAGTTTATCTTGGTTTATCATGGTCTATGACAAATAAATTATGATATTTTATTATTTTTATAAATATTTTTAAAATAATTATCTATTTGAATAGATAATTTTTTTTTAACAAAATAGTATATCTTTGGTTTTTTTTGAAAAAAAAAGTCAGCATTTGATGTACTTATTATTGTTATTATTACTAAAAAGATTCATTAATACATAAATTAATTGTCCATATCATGAAAATTAATTCAAAATTTTTTAATTTCATTTGATATTGAATTAAACAAAACACTAATTGAGAACTAACATTATTCCTAGAGAGAGAGAGAAAGAAAAGGAAAGTTGATTTATTGAATCACCAAATACTATAAGAAGTCCTAAAAAAGGACAGCTTAGCAAACTAATATGGTTTATGATCACAAACAATTAAAAGAAGAAATTGTCAATCAAATGGCTCTTGAAAAGATTCCTTTCCCTTCAGACTTCATATATGTATTATTAATAGATTATGTTGAAGAAAATAATTCAAGTATATTATGTATGGTCTCTCATTATTATGTATCTATAATTTATTTGAATATATTCATTGTGTAAGGTATTACAAATAATTTGAGCTATTTTCTTTTTTTTTTTTCTTTTTCAAACAAAGAAATCTGTAATAGATTTAGTTTAATCTACATAAATAATAGAAATATAGGTCCATCAACTTTATTAAAATACATGTTATTTCTTATCTTATCGTTGATTAACTTTAAAATAAATCTTCATTTTCAGTTCAAAAATATTTGATTCATGAAAAATATGACTATTTTTAAATAGACATAGATAATGGTCTATATGTATCATAATAGACATAAATAATAATTTATCATACCATAAATATTTTTAAAAAAATTCATATAAAATATATTTAAAAAAATTTAACCAACCTTCGATTATAATAAACAAAAGAAAAACCAACATGAAATTGATTTCCCATTTATATCTTCCTTTTATATTTTATTAAAAGAAAAAAAAAATTAAGATGACTTAGACAATTGAAATGACCCATAAACTAAACTTGAGGTTGGTGTTTATTCAATGGGTTACTACTTAGCTCATTATGCTTATTTAAATGTCCTTAAAACTATAAATTTAGTGTCAAACTAAATCCTAATTTTTAAAATTTAACTAATCTATTCAATATAGCTTTAAATTTTATGTCTAAATTATGAAATTTCAATTTTTGGTGTTCAATAACTAGATAGCTAGACGCAAAGTTCAAATTTCAAACTTGAATGACTAATTTTATGATTTAACTACAAATGACTGAAAATACATCGAAATAAGGGTGAGCATCTACGTATCAAAGCCATTTTTTCATTAACTAAAGCAAACAAAAAATTGGTCGGTTTAAACCTTTTGAATTTATAAAAAGATGTTATCAGTTTGGATTTTTCTGAAATCGATATCGATCCAACTCTTCCTTAACGTGTATGAGGCTCGCGTGTAGGGGAAGGAGAGGGAAAAAAAGGATTGAAATGATGGGAAGAAAGTGGAAAGAAAAGAGGTAGGGGGAATAGAAAGAAAACATAGATGCCCCTACCAGCAAATGTCCATGTTACTTAGTTGGGATACACTAACCCTGTTCCCAAACGGTCCAATTTAAGTTCCAAGGAAGGTTTAAGGGTTAATTAGAGTGTGTGATCCATAATATTATAAGTTCCACCATTGTCCCCTACAACCCCTTTCTCTCTCCCAATTCTCCATGACATGTTTCTTCTGTCCCTACCCTTTTTCCTAATCATTTCTCTTTTTGTATACCAAGTCATGCATCTGCATAACATTTTCATAAACTACGCTACCAAGAGCTGTTTTCTTCCTCTTTTAGATTACATGATTATCACGGTTCAAATTGATTGAATTGAATGACATAATAATGATAAAAAGATGGAAATATATTCTTCTTCTTGTAAACTTCTAAAGATCAGAAGACTTGCACTGCTCATTCCTAGAGTTGTTTAATATAGAAATTAGGTGAATTATTTTAATGTTTCTTCAATAATAATACTATCGAATTTCAAAAAATGAAATCTCATCAAACAAACTTTAAACAATGATATTATGTGATTGTTTGATAGTCAATTATTCGAAACTCGTATTCGAAAGTTTTTAATTAGATTATGATAGATATATATATATATGTTTGTGCTTGTTGAGAATGTTAATTATTAAATCAATTCATAAACGTAATGTGTATAGTACACAATAAAAACGATTTCAAATGTTTGATCTTATCAACCATATAAATAAGATTACCAAATAATTTTGTGTTTTTATAAAGTTTGATTTTATATGTTAATGATAATTTTTCAAATACGTTACACAATAAAAGAATATAATATTTTTCATACGTTACGAATATAATAATTTTAAAACAATACGAATAATAATAGTTAACTCTTCGAAATGGTAGGAAAAATAGAACTAAATTTAGAATTACATATAGGAAAATTATTAATATAAATCCAATTAAATTCCTTTAAAAAGAAATGCCAAAATGTATTAATTCAATTAAGCAGTTCAAAATGACTTATGATAGCAATCAAATCATGTATTTAATACAATATCATATGATGGGCTCCATCTTTTGGATTTTAAATTTAAATGTGGTAAAGACTAAAGGGTACAAGTATTTTATTTTCCATGTAAATCCAAAACTTCCATTTCTAATTTCATTGGTACCACAAATTTTTTTTTCTTTTAAAGTTGATATATATTACAAACATAGTCACTTTTCTATTTAAGATACCAAATCAAACACATACTCTTTCTTGTTTACATAAACCAAATAAAGATTTTAAACATTCAATCAACCTTTTAAGCTATAACAAAAATAAACCAAAATATTTGTAACATTAAATATTTTTGTATTAATTTAAAGAAGGATAATATTTAAAATTTGATTTTAAATTAATGAAAAATGAAAAGGTGAAATATTTGGAAGTGCCAAATTTCTTACACTGTACAACGCCCCTACATACATTCCCCCCACGCGCTTTCCCTTTTCTTTTTTAATTATAATTTTAATTATTTGAGAAAGAAAATACAATAAGAAAAAGAAGAAGTAAAATATGCCCACGTGACAACCATCAGAAAACTACCTAATTGCACGTGCCAATTCATTATATTACGTCATCCTCCCCCTAAGAAACGACCTATCCCTTTGCCTTCCTTTTTCGTATCCTATACACACGTGCCAGACCTTACCCATCCCCCTCTCCTCTCACGTGCCATCCTTTTTTCTTTTTTCTTTTTTCTCCTTCACCTTTATACGTCTATTTTTCTTTTCTTAAATATATATTTACAAAATTAAAAGAAAAAAGAAAAAGAAAAAAAACAGTTCACGTTTTCAAATTTGGTTGAACCTTGAAAACCAATCCATCCAACAGAAGAAAAGTAAGAAAAATCTTGTCAAAATTTCTAGAAATTCTGAAAGAGAAACAGAATATTTCATCACTTACTCTACAAGACATAATTCCTTTTTCTTTTTCTTTTTTCTTTTTACATTCTCTTCTAAAAAAAAATACATTTGTTCCAAAAAATAAATTATTTAAACCTATCCTCATCTATAAGCATAGTTAACTCATTTGAAAAATTATACGTTTGAAGATGGGAATCTAAACCTCTTCAAATCTTGACTTTGTTAATGTATTATCATACTATTTGTACATAATGGTAAATCTATATAATTTGGTGAAGAAGTTTTATAATTTTTAAAAAATGTTTTTATCTAAATTACCATAAATCTTCTAAATTTACTTTATCAAATATCTCCCATACCACTATTATATATTAGTTTTATTCAACTTGGATGATAACTGCGTTCATTTTCTTTTAAAACATTTTTTTTCATTTTAAATTTTCATTTAATTCCAATAACATTGTAACAATAATAAATTGACAACATAACAACAATATCATAACTTAAACAACGCCAACAAAAAGAATTCAAGATGTTTACTAAATATCCATAAATTATTTCAAACATTAATAAAAATCAAGTAAATAAACTAAAACAAATCATTTGAATAATTTCAAATAGGAAAACCAAATATATAAACAAAATAGCAAACTTAAAAAATGAAAACAAATAGTTTTTTTTTTATAAAAAAAATCTTACTTCACAAAAGAAGAAAGACGAAATGAATTTAATTCAATGATAATTTGTAAATGATATTTCATTGTTGAGGTGGACAGTTAGATCTTTCGTTTCTACAATTGTTACACTAAAAAAATTAAGAAAATAAAACGAGAAGAGTTTCAACTGTAAAATAAAAAATAAAATATATATTGAAGTTGAAGTTTTATAAAAAAGACAAAACTAAATTAGAAAAATCTAAAAGTATTTCAATAATGAAGTTGAATAGTCAAGTTTAAAATGGAGTTGAATAGTACTTTAAGGTGACTTCCTCTTTGTTTTAGTGATTACTGTATATTTATATTGTTTTTTTAAACATCGAAGTTATGATAAAGGAAGGAAAATTTTAAGCTTTGATTATTAGATACAATTATAAAATTAAAATTGAATATTAAAAAAACATTCTATAAATCTGTTTTAAAACTCTAATTTATTTTAGTATTTACTATTCCTATAACTTGTATAGTCTTTATTATTTTACTTCTTACACTAAATATGTACTATTATAATCTAAATTAAAATAATTTACCATTTAAATACAAACTATCATTTTTTATCAAAACGACTTGTTTATTTTATTTTGTTTTTTTAGAAAAATAATAAAAGGGGAATAGAAGTGGGCCAACAACTATAAAATTATTAATAGAATAGTTAAAAATACAATGAGTGGTACCATACTACGCATACCGACTCCCCAAGTCTTTACTGCTCCATTTTATATATTTATTGCATCTATTATTTATCATACACTAAATACACATCACATCTCATTTAATTCTATTAAATTACGACAAAAATTTTAGTACCATTGTACTATATACACATTTATATATATATTTCATTTCCAAGATTAAAATAAATGAATTCAATTCATATATAAATTTAAATTTTTGACTAAATTACAAGTTTTGTCTTCACATTCTAATTGCATCTCAAATTGTTTCTCTCTCGTTTTCCCTTTACATCTATGACAACTATGAGCATTTAATTTTAAATCCGGTAGATTTTTAAACTTTTTATTTGTTCTAAATTAAATCTATGACCAATTTATTGTGTGTTTTTAAATTAATGGTCTATACACATCAAATAAAAACTCATTGAGTTATTACACTTTCAAATATAACAAAAATAAATTTCCATGATTAATAGTATAAATTTTAAAACTGTGCTATTAAGATTAAGTTTCTTATAAAATTTAGGGACTATTAAACTTTTTTTTTCTTTTTTCTTTTTTAAGTTTAGAAATTTATCAGTAAAATTAAAAAAAAAATGAACTACTTTTTTCATGAACTTAAATAATTTATATTTAGTAAAGCCACAAAATTGCATCTTAGTAAGAATCAATTTTACTTTTATGTTTTATTCTAAATTAGTATTTACAAAATGTTAAATTTTAATATTGTTATTTATGAGTTGAACATTTATGAAGTCTCTTTCTTCTATGTTTCTTTCTAAAAGGGCTTTTTGATATAAGAACGTCTTGACATAAAAACTTATATGATTAACTAAAAACAATTGAGGTTTGGAATGTTTTTTTCCCTTCATTATTATTGAACCAAAAGATTATGAAAAAAAAAAAAAGATAATCATATAATATCGTATTATTATCTCACTGTCTAATTATGTAAAAAAGATTAATTTGCTTATTAGAAAAAAAACTTAAAAAATGGTTAAGTTAGATGCTTAATTAGTCCTATAATATCTCTAGCCTATGCATTAAATAGTAACTATTTTGTTTTTAGGTTTTTAATATAGTTTTAAATTTAAGTTTATAAACACATTTTTCATTTGTTTATTGATTTGCTATCTACTCTTTGTCAACATTTTTTAAGATTAAGTTAATTTTTGGAAACTATGAAAAACATAATATAAAAAAAATTATATTAATTTTTTTAAATACAACTCTTGTATTTAAAGAAATATGTAGAACATTATGGAAAATGAATAAAAAAAACAACATTAATTTTAAAAAATTTAAATGATTACCAAACACGTATTTCATTTAATTTTTTTAACTTTCAATTACATTTAATAAATCATTGAGCTATAGAAAATACATAATAGGACTCTCAACATTTAGTTTTTCGTCAAACATGCCTATGTTAACATATGTAAGAGGTCAATTACATGTTTAGTGAGTTCATAGATTTTTAATATTATGTAGAACAATGTCATATGAACCACGTAATTAAATATCTAGTGGGTGTATTGGAGTCCATGAGTTTGTAATGTAATGTAATATAATCCAAAATCAATGTGTTGGATTGTGTGTTTTGAGCCCAATTTATAATACTAAATGCATTCCGTTCCCACAATTTTCAATCCAAAATTATTTACGACTGCTTTGATGTATCATGATCCTATTCCCATTCACCATTGAAGATTTGACAAACATTTTAATGACTTTTATATTTTCAGCAATCTATATTACATTTTAGGTCCCAAACTACTTACAGAGAGCTTGAATGTAATCATGATTAACTAAGAATTAGAAAGAAAAAATGTGAGTAATCAAATACAAAATGAAAATGATATTGTAAAGAGTTTGAGATTTATATAAGAAACAAGGTTAAAAAGAGTGGATGATTTAATGTTTGGCAAGTTGATGAAAATAAGTTTAAGAAATGGAGTTGGAGGTTTGAAGAAAAAGAGTTAGAATAAGGTAAAAAAGAGAGGGTTGTTTAGGAAAGTAAATTGAAGAAGAAAGGAGGGTTAAAAAGGGAAGTTTGAATTTTAAACCAAAGATTAGGAATGGAAAAACCTCCGTACATCCAAAGCATAAATACCCCCACAACTACTTCTCGCGCTTCTCATCCTCTCTTTCTTCTTCTCTTTCTCTCTCTCGCTCTCTTCGTTTTCATCTCCTTCCTCTGCTTACCCAAAACCCTAATCCAACTCCAATGCCCTAATCCATTTCTCTCTTTTACATTCACCCTAACATGTTACAACACCTTCCCCCAGAATCAGACGCTCTTAATTCCAATTCCAGCCAAAATTCTATGAGCAGCGAGAGTTGTAGTAGCTTCAGTCGTCTTTCATTTGATGCCGCCATTGATTTACCCACTTCCCGATCTTCACCCGCCAGTCTCCATTTAAAGCCACATCGTTCATCTGATTTCGCTTACTCCGCTATTCGTCGTCGCAAATCTAAACTCACGTTTCGTGATTTTCGACTTCTCCGTCGGATTGGTGCTGGCGACATTGGTACTGTTTATTTGTGTCAGTTGAGGAACTTGAGTAAAGGGTGTTGTTACGAAGACGAAGATGATGAAGATGACGACGTCGACGAGGAGGATGATGATGATGATGATGTTTCGTGTTTGTATGCGATGAAAGTTGTGGATAAAGACGCGTTGGAATTGAAGAAGAAAGTTCAGAGAGCGGAAATGGAAAGGAAAATATTGAAGATGCTTGATCATCCGTTTTTGCCTACACTTTACGCTGAGTTTGAAGCTTCTCATTTCTCTTGTATTGTTATGGAGTTTTGTTCTGGTGGGGATTTGCATTCTCTCCGCCATAAACAACCACGGAAACGCTTCTCTCTCACCTCCGCTAGGTACTGTCATACAGATCATCATCATCATCCTTCGCCCTTTTCTTTTCTTCACTGAGATATTATGTAGATTCTTGGAAAGCTCTTTTGGAACGATTTTAAAAATATTAACGTTTAAAAATATAAAATTGAATTCAGAGTTTTCAGTATGGTTTTTGTTTGGTTGTGGTGTGAAAACCTGAGATGTTACAATCTTGTCTGCTTTAGCTTTCTGTGATGTCTCCTTCAATGGAAATTATTCATTTTCTTTCTCTGGGAAAAATTCATTTTTAATATTAATTAATGCATCTCTGCTCTGCTGCCGAGATTGGGTTCGATGAATATCTTCTGACTTTTATTTTAAAAAATTTCCATTTTAATGAAGTGGGGTTCGTTTATCCTCTGCTTTTCTCTTCCTCTCTGCATTTTCTTCGTCAGGAATTTATCACCGTTCTTGTGCAACAACTTACTTCACATAATTATTACTTTTTTTCTCTTGTGAGTATGATATTACATTTTTTTCCTGTAGAATTAATTAACCTGAATTGATTTTGTGTTTGATTTTCAGGTTTTATGCAGCGGAAGTTCTTGTTGCTTTAGAGTACCTTCATATGCTTGGAATCATTTACAGAGACCTTAAACCGGAGAATGTTCTCGTCCGATCAGACGGTCACATTATGTTGTCGGATTTTGATTTATCTCTCTGTTCCGACGCCACCCCTGCCGTTGAATCACCCAACTCTTCCCCGAACACGGAATTTCCCGAATCAACGGCGTACCCCAAAACCAACGCTCCCGTTCCCGCCGCCTCCGCAGCTCCTTTTTCCTGCCTGTACAACCGGCTTTTCCGGTCGAGGAAGGTCCAAACTCTGTCTCCCAACTGGCTCTTCGTCGCTGAGCCCGTTTCCGCTAGGTCCTGCTCCTTCGTTGGTACTCACGAGTACGTCTCGCCGGAAGTTGCCGCCGGCGGGTCTCACGGTAACGCCGTGGACTGGTGGGCCTTTGGAATTTTTCTCTACGAGTTGATCTACGGCCGGACGCCGTTTGCGGCTTCGTCGAACGAGACGACGTTGAGAAGCATTATAAAGAAACCGTTGACGTTTCCCACAGCCGTGCCGTCTGGCGCGCTTGAACACCACGCGCGGGACCTCATATCCGGTTTACTGAATAAGGACCCGACCCGGAGACTGGGGTCGAAACGCGGGTCCGCCGACATCAAGAAGCATCCATTCTTCAAAGGCCTCAACTTTGCGTTAATTCGATCCCTCACTCCTCCGGAAATCCCCGGGGTGCGACGGCGTAGGGCGCCGCCAGCTCCGGTGGCGAAAAATAAGGATCACAAGTCCGGTCAGTCGACCGGGTTCGATTATTTCTGAATTGAGATAATCAACGGTGATTAGAAGGCCAGGTGGCGCAACGAAACTGCCGAATTTTGTCACTGGCAGATGACAGTCAAAACGTGTATATTCGATCTGCTCCTATTTTCCACCTCTCCGCGTCGACTTTGACGTATGTTTAAGTGACCTCGTCGTGATATTATTATATTGCGATTATAACTTGGGGAAAAAAAGAGAGAAAAAGAAAAAAAGAATTTCAAGTAGAGGAATATAACAATTCTGAAATTATTATTCATATATTCGGCCAAAAAACACTAATTTAGAAAATATTTTTCAGGATATTTATTGCTTAAACAAAAATAACACAAAAAAGCAGATTCTTTCTTCTTCTTCTTCTTTTAACTACATTATATTCCATCGTTATTAAGTATACAATTTTTGTTTAAATTAGAGAAAATATATAAAGTTTAGAAGTTGTTTTATGGTGGTTTTTCAATCTCATATAAGAAGCATAAGCAAGTTTTATATTGTTAGCCAATCAATCAAATCCTTGCATTATATCCGTTGAATTGAGTTAAAGATAAAATTATGATAATTATTTCATTCACTAGTGTTAAAGTGAGGAAATCATACTTTCTTTGAAAAATAAAAAGACAATAAAAGACAATTAATTATATATGTAAACTAGTTTAAAGTTAACCAAAAAAGTTGCATTTCAAAACTAAACCTTTCCCCTAATCTCTGACTCTTTTGTTTTTTTATTACAAATCCCCAACATTCTGCCAATAGACTAAAATTTCTGTTTTAACCTAATGAATTACTAGTTTTGTTTAAATAAAACAATTACATATTCGAAGGATGGAACTAAACTAATATACAAATTGACCTGAACCTATGTTGACATAAAATGAATTAATTGAAAATTATCGTTGTTCAATATGAATTTAAACATTAAAAAAAATATATGATTTTTGAAGAATTAAATATTTGTCACGTCATTTCAAAATAGAAAATAAAAATGAACATAGATGTGTAAAGAAAAACCATTAGGGAGATGCTGGATATAATGTTATTTTACTTTATAAAAAGGGTGTCCCAAATGACAATGCTTAGACATCAAAGATATTCATCATGTGAGATATTAGAATCATGTGGGGAATAAGTGGGGCAAAACCAAAGCATCAACGGCTAAGATTCTCTCATCAACCTTTATTTTTTTTCCCCCTTTTAAAAAAAAATTCCTTTAATTTCACACCATTATTATTAATAATTAAATAAATAAATAAATAAAATGAAGATTTAAAATCATAGCAACAATTATAGCATTTGAGTTTAGAGGTAAAGCCAAAGCAAACAGACCATGTAATAATAATTTTTTTTTTAAAAAAAAATCCTACATAAAAAAGAGATTATTTTTCTAAATAATAATTTTGGAGCAATAGGAAGAATTAGAAAAAAAAGAAAAAAGAAAAAATGATAAGTGGAGGTTGTGAATACAAAAAACAGGGACGCAGCAGTAGAGAATTGAAAAACACGCGGAAGGCGAAAGGGAAAAAAAAAGTATAGGGCGTGTTAAATACGGGGGTGATGGAGAATGGGATTGGTGTTGAGAAGTATGAAGACGGGAGCGTTTTGACAACACATGGAGTGTCCTTGTGATCACCTGCCAACCAGGCAGCTTAAACAGCCATCTTTAAAGCCCTGTCTCCCTTCTTCTCTTAATACAGTACCCAAACAAGACAATTCCTTAACTGTCCCAACCCACCAATCACCTTTTGCCACCTTTCATTTTTACTTCCTAATCTTTTCCATTACTTCATCCATCTTTTTATTTTAAACCTACTTAACTCAATTTTCATGCATTTTTATTCACATTCTACCTATTCTATTTGTTTCTCTATAATCTTCAATTCTACCTCATATTGTTTTCTACTACCTAAAGCTTTCCATTCATACTTTCGCCATCCTAATACTTTTAAAACATAAATTAATGAAAAAATTACAATTTTTTTTTTTTGGATTTTAAGTTTGAAATTGAAATTAGTGTAGTAGTTTAAAATGCAAGAAGGAAAAAGAATATTTTCTTTTTTGATAAGCAAACCCAAGGGTATAAAGAAAGACTTGAGTTTAGAAGAGAATACTAAATCGTTTGAAATTTGTCGGTTCACTTAATTTCCAAAAGTTAAAATAAAGAAAGAAAATAATAAATAGGAATTTTTTTTTTTTTAAATTTTAGTTGTATCTTTTATCATTGTTTATTTAACTCTAAAAAGTGATAGTTATAGATCTCTAAATTTTTAACTTTGGGAATTTAGAAGTTCTTGTATTTTTTTCCGTTGTTGCTAGTAAGTCACTAAAAACATCAAATTTTAAAAAATATATATTTGATGTAACTATATATAAAGTTGAAATTAAATTAAATTATATAAAATTTATTGGTTTTTATAAATTTTTTAAAAGTTTAAGACTAAATTTATAATTTTCTATGTATAAGTAGTTTAGAAAGGTTAGAGGAATTAAAACAAGTGAATCATGAATGGAAGGGAAAAACAATGAAGAGTATAACAAATTAAATTGAGAAAAGGGTGGGAAAGGGGGATTGTTTAGAGGCTTTTGAATAAGTGTATAGTTCAACAAAGCCAACTAAGTTAAGATTCTTTAAAGACATTGGAGTTTGACTTTTAATTTTCAATATAACATGAGAGAATAATAAATAACCTAACTTTGCTCACCTCCTCATTTCCTTTTTCCAATGCACAATCAAATTCTTCTCTATTTCACTTAATATCATACAAATCTTTTATTTATTTTATTTTATACACAGGAGAATGAGTTGATAATATATGAAAAATATAACCCAAAGAGATATATATGAAAGCGCTTGTGACACCTCTTTAGCTTCTTTAATGAAAATTTAATGAACTCAATTTTTTCAGTCATCGTTTTGTATATATAAATTATTAAATTTCTATACAAATCTAGTTACGAGGATTTTGTATGTAGTTAGGTTTATATCTATCCGTTAATTTATTGAGCAATAGACAAACCCAAAAATGAATATTTTCGTTATGGTTTCTCTACTATTATTTAATTCTTGTATTTATTTATTTAATTTTCAAAATTTGAAAAATATAGAAAATTGAACACATGTTGATAAATTCATACTATTCGCACAAACTTATAAAATCTCACAACATTAATGCCTATGTTATAATTATTATCACGAGACATGTGCATTTATTCACAAAATGGCTAGCTAATTCAATTCAGATCAATTTCATTTATTTTTCACCATATTAATTGAAAAATATATATAAATTTATAATCTTAAATTTTGGTATAACATCAAATATATTAATTTCACCCATTTAAATTATGGATTTTTGTAAACACATCTATTTATATTTATATTTTCATTACGGTTTGAAAAACAATATATTCAAAGCTTATAATTATATCATTTATAACCCTACATTTTCTTAGTAAATAAATTTGGATGTGCTATTGGAATTGGTTTGAGAATTATTGTTCATCCATAATTCTAATTGTCCAAGTGTGATCAACATTTTGAAGAAGCCTACATGTAAAAAATAATTGATGAAAGAGTGATTTTAATAGTTTAATAGAGATTTTTGAAAGAGATTTATTTATTATGAACTCATGTTTCCCCTATAATTGAAAACACACAAACATTTATGTCAATGCTAGCTACCAACTCTTTGCTCAAACCAATGTGAAATAGGTTTAGTTGAAGAAAAAAAAGGACATTTCATCAGTAAATTAACCTTGAATCTTACTCAAAAGTTAAACAACAATAATAACAAAGATCAATGAATTTGAAAAAGAATAGTTTAGGACAAAATTAAGAGCAAATGATGTGAGATTAGACAGAGTTAATTGAGGAAGGGAAAAAGGTAAAAACAGGAAAAAAACCAAAGACAGCAATAATTAGAACGTGGTAGGAAAATACAACAAAAAGTCAACCAGAGACAGTAAATATTAAACTGTAGAAAGGTAAAAAGAAAAAAGAAAAAATTGAATTTGATTTTTGATTATTTATTAATAATTTTTTAGGAAGGTGAATACATCAGAATGGCGTCAGAATTCGGGTCCCCCACTGCCAATTAACTCTTATTTCTTCTTCTTCTTCTTCTTCTTCATTGCAAAAACGGCGTCGCAGACCTATACTATAATACTATACTTCTCTTTATCTTCCCCCCACTCTATCCCTAATCTTTTAATTTCTTTTCCAGTAGTTTTTCTTCATTTTAATTATTATTGTTATTACTATTATTTTTGGCAATTGCATTATGTGAGGAATGAAAGTGATTGAATTTGACCCTTTTTAACTTCTTTTACAATTATGCTAAATTATACAACAATTTGATGTGTTTCTTTTCTTTTCCATAAAGTGAAGGAAAACCGGATGAACTTAATTGTGTGTAATGTTAAATATTTAGACTCTATTTCATAATATAATTTAAAGTTTTAAAAAAATATTATTTGTAAAAATACAAATATTGAACTATACAAAAGTTAACATGATTGCTCATATGTTAATTACAAAAGTAAACAAATAAGAAATTAGTATACTATACATAGAAAGACATACAATGATAATTTTTGCACAACCATTTTACTCTTTTTTTTGTTTTTTTTTGTTTTAAATATAATCGTTTTTGGTATCAATTTTATAACGGATTATTAATGTCTATATATATATTTTTATGTTTTAAATAATGCATTATAGCCATATTTTTGAAAAAGTAAATTGTAACTCTATTTGTAAGAAATATATTCAAAATATAGAATAAAATAATTAAAATAATTAAAAAAAAAAGTTGATGTATTCTTCTGTGTATATTAAAAATTTATAGAATAAGAAGAAAAGAATGCATTTAACAGGGAGGGTCACGTGAGGTGAGCATGCACCGTAACTTGTGCCTAGAGATAGAGAGAGAGAGAGAGAGAGGTGTATTTTGTTTGGATTTGTTTGTAAAAGAAAAGATATAAGAAAAGAAAAAGAGAATAATAATTTGAAAATAATTCGTAGGAAAAAGAGAAAGGGAGGGGTAGGGGTAGGGACAGGTGTAGCAGTGTTAGCATTGATAGATGCGAAGAGAAAGGCACTGTTACTTATTACCACGTCTCTATTTGTGATTGGTCATTTATGGTCCTACTACCACGTACCTCCGTCACCCCCTACACTTCCATCCCACATTTCTTGCCTATTCTTTTCTCCTTCCACATTATAGTCTTTCGTGGAGGGAAACCCCTACTCTCACTTTTCACTTCAACAATTATTTCTCATTTATTCCCCAATTACACCAACCTTTTCTTCTCCACCTTCTTCCACTCCCTTTTCCCTTTTTTCCTTTTTTTTTTTTTTTAGTCAATTTTTAATTTTGCTTTCTTTCTTTGTTCTGTAATCCTATTATAATTTACCAACAGTCAAAATATTTTTATTTTTATTTTTATTTTTATTTTTATTAAATGGCTTTTATTATACTCAAAAAAGTATTCTTAGATGAACTACTTAACTGGTGTTTTTCTTCTTTATACTTTAATTGCTCATCTCTGTTTATTCAAAACACAATTATTTACCTTTACGTACTCAAATACTTATTTTCGCATATCATTTTACTTCAAACTTCTTATCGCCAAATTAAAATTCCGTTCAACTTTACATCAGTTTACATATTAAATTTCTGCACCTTCGTCTCTTAATTTTTTTATTTTTGAAAAAAAGCTTAATAGTTTTTTAGTACCTTATTTAACTTTTTCAAAATATAATATGTCTAAAAGCTCCCTTGTATTTTTAATTTTTAATTTAAATGATCAATTTAAAGTCTAATCTTTTAATTTTGTGTTTAGTAGAATAAAACAGTTCAAAAATTTTAAAAAATTATTAAAAAACTTTGACTTATTTGGTAACCTTTCAACATTATTCTGTTTTTTTTTTTCCTTTAGAAATTTAGTAGAAAATACAATAACTCTATTGCCCCACCTTTAAGTGCTTGTGATTGATAAAAGATCGTGAACCACTTCAACTCAACACAAATAGAAGATCATCTTTTCAAAATCATGATTTTGTTAGATTTTATATCCTAATATAATTCAATCATTGTTTATTATTCTAGTTAGTTTTGTCTTAATAACTTAAATCCAATAAACTAACGCCCTAAGTTGCTTTATGAGTTTTGAATGGTGTGTAAAGCCATACATAAATCAATATACAAGATACAACTTAAATGATCTGTAGTATAGGAATAAGACTGAGTGCCTTATCCTAGTAACACTTTAAATACAATTTACTTTGTATTTGATACAAACACAATGATCCAACACGTTCGTGTAGCTGACATCCAAGTGGAGGTATCATATGCAATGAATTTGTATAAGATTGGGTCACGAAAAAGTAACTAGTAGATGCAACTTCATTAACTAGTTAGATTTCTATTTCATTAGGATGACCAAAGTAACTTAGTTTTAATCTTGACTGTATTATGAACTCCTGTTCGTGAGGGATTGTCTTTTAATTTATATAAGTGAGAATGACTAAATTGCAGTTCAATAAGCCTACAATTTTAAGGAAAAGATCAAGTAGGAACTTGGAACATAATCATACAAGATGAAATTCACTCATTCCAGACTTTAAGATAAGTAGATGAGTGCTTGCTTAAATGGTGTCTCCGAGACTTAAACAAAGGACTCCACTTTCTATATGCAAAAGAAGGATTTTTGTTTCTTGGTTGGACTATAAACATGTTCATTAGAGAAGTACTAATATTTAAGAACGAAGAAGTAACTCAGGGGTAAAACGGTAATTTGATCCAACTAGTATTACGAACATTCATGAAAGGCTAATTTGTTGTTATTGGTCTATTTTTGTGAATACAAAAATATATCTACAGTGAGAAAAGTTCATCTGTGAGTCTTTAATGGAGCGTATACACAATAAACGAATATTAATTAATGTGGTTAATGAGTTAGTAATTAATCTCATATCGTCGTAGCTTATGATCCGTAGGTCCAATAATTTCTCTTCCTAGCTCGTAGGGTATTGTGGTTATTGTTTAGTATATATTAACTGTAGTTTGAAATGTTCAAATTCACTTAGGGAATTAATATTACGTATGATAATACATTATGATATAAAATTTATATTTTAGTTAAACTTTATTATATAAATTTAATTCGGATATGATTCAAAATTAATTTATGAGAGAATAAAATGTTTGAATGAGTTTAAATAATAATTTAATGAAAATTAAATAATTGTAAGCTAAATTTTAATGTGTACATAGTACACATCAAAATTATAGGTTATGAGAGAGATACATTTGAAAACAATTCAAATTGTAAATTAATTTAAATATGTGATGCTTGACTTGGTAATTAATCAATTGGAGAATTAATTTTTTAGTTAAAGTGACAAATGTAGGGAGTTTCATGTGGTTTGAGATTCGAATGTGCATAAAAGTAAAGATGTGAAAGTAAATAATAGAATGCAAGCAAACAAAACGTTCTAGCTCGGAGGAATTGACTCGCCCACCGTAATTTTGATCATCAAATAATCCAGGTATGATCTTTAAGTACTCCTTAGTCCTATTGATTAAAAAAGCTAACCAGTGGTCCTAAATATCAAATTAGCCAACTTAATTAAATGAGAAGCATCCTAATCAATTTAAGTAACTGTATTAAGCTTAATGGATTACGCTAGGATAAATTTCTAATAAGAAAACCGAATTAGAAGTTTAATGTAGTTTCCACTAAATCAATAGAACTAGGGGCAAATTTATTAAAGGGCTATGGGGTATGCGCCCCCCTCACATTATTCTCGATTTTTGTATTTTAATATTAATTTTGAAGTGTTAGATTACAATATATATTAAATAATGCTTTTATTTTTACTACATTTTGGTTCTGGTGCAGTGGTTATACCTGAACCCCTTCCTAAATTTCAATGATTTTCTCAGAGGAATATAATTTTTTATAAAAGCAAAAACCCTATTTTAGATAAAAACCCTACCTTATTTTCTAGCCCTCATTTGTTATCTATAGCTAACAAATATTAAAAAAAATTGCAACAAAGTCGATGATCCAAATTTCCACTCTCTCAACAATATTCCAAGGAAAAAAATATTATTCTTTCTTTTTTCTTTTTTTGATGCAATTTTTAAATCCACATATTTACATTACTTATGTATATATTTATTTTATTTTATTTCAGAATTAAAGGATACAAGATAGTTTTTTTCCATTCATCGTTAGAATATAAGTATCATATCAATTAACTCGTAGAACATATCTACAAAAAGGTCATTGTCAACCTCGAAATCATACTTTTCCATTCAAGAAATTTGGGGCAAAGTCAAGACGATTTAATCTAGATTGGTTTAAAGAATATCCTAATTGGTTAGAATATAACATTCCAAAGGATGCTGCATTTTGTTTATATGTTGCTACCGGTTCAAACCAGAAGTAAGTGAAGAATCAAGAAATGAATGTTTAGTTAGTGAAGAATTTTCCAATTGAAAAAAAAAAAGAGAAATTGCAAACTCATGTTGGTGGTCTAAATAGTGCACACAATCAAGCTTGGGGAAAATGTGAGGCTCTTTTAAAAAAAAAGCAACATATTGAGACTTTTTTTAAGTAGGATGTCTGACCAAGCACGAGTTGAGTATCGAAATCGATTAGGCGCATCAATTCATTGTACTCGATTTTTATTACAAGGTTTTGCATTCCGTGGACATTATGAGACTGATGATTCGAAGAATCAAGGTAACTTTCTTGAACTATTGCAATGGTTGTGCAACTATAACAAGGATATTGAAGCCGTGACTTTGAAAAATGATCCAAATAATTTGAAATTGATTGCACATGATATTCCAAAGGATATAGTGAACTGTATTATATTGCAACAGAAATTGTTAATATAGTTATAAGAGATGTGAGTGACAACCAAATTTCTATCTTGATAGACGAATGAAAAGATTATCTTCAAAGGAGCAAATGTCAGTTGTACTATGATATGTAGATGAAGGTCATGTAATTGAACGATTTGTTGGAATCATCCATGTCAATAATACAAGTGCCCTATCACGTAAGGAAGCTATTGATGGTTTTTATTTTCTCAACATGAGTTAAGTATTCCTAATTTGTGAGGATAAGGATATGATGGAGCAAGTAATATGCAAGGTAAGTTCCATGGCTTGAAAGCACTTATTTTGAAAGAAAATGATGTGCTTGAGACAATTGTGCACAATGGATCAAATTGAGAACAAAAATATGAAGCACAAATTCTAATCATTTGACTTTGTTTTCAATATGCATCTCATGATAAATATATTGGAAATCACAAATGACTTGTCTCAAGTCTTACAAAGAAAAGATCAAGATATTGTGAATGCAATGAATTTAGTCAACTTTTTGTAAAGGTAGACTGCAATCAACGAGAGAGTCTAGTTGGGATTCATTATTGGAAAGGGTTTCTAATTTCTGCAATAGTCATGACATTGAAGTTCTTAAAATGGATGCTATGTTTTTAGTTCGAGGACGAAAAAGTTGAAAATCTCAACAAATTACAAATTTGCATCATTATCGTGTTGAAGTCTCACTACAAGAAATTGGGGCATTCTTGATGTCGAAATGGGAGTTGACGAAACGTACGTCGGGAATGTCCCACAATTCTCAATGATGCTAGGCAAGCGTCGGTGGAGAAGTCCATTCCCAACGTCTACGTTTAGACGTCGGGAATGGTCCACTAACATGTGTTAATAAAGAGTATTGTTCCTACCGTTTAGTTAGGATTTGCGCCAAAATTGATTTTTTAATTTATCTCTAACATGTGTTATCTCTAACATGTGTTATCATGACGTCCATAGTAATGTTCATGGGGTCGAGAAAAGAGATATTACTATTTTATTTTTTAATTATTTCTGACACCATGATAACACATGTTAGAGATGTGTCAACCACTCCGGACGTCATAAGTGAAATGTCATAAATGGAGGACACGTTTTCTGACATTTTACTTTACGGCATCGAGAACAGGTGGATCCCTTGTCGTTCACGAAGTGCTTCGGTAGATCGCCTACATATTTGAGTTATGTATTCACAGAACATAGAACTCAAATCGAAAGGAAAAGAGGAAGAGACCAAGAGAGAGAGAGAGAGAGAGAGAGAGAGATAGTCATTCGTCCGTTGCCGTCCGTCGCCGCCACTCCCTCCATCTTCGTCTTTGTCACAACCTCTTGGTTGGAGGTAATTCAAAGTTTAAAATCCTAAATATAAACCCCTTTTAATTTGTTCTTAATTTCATTTTCTATCATTGAGTTTTTTTTTTATTCTAACTCTCCCAATATTTCTTCTTGATTTCTGTTTTTTGTTATATTCAACCGTTTGGAATGTGTTGTAATTGCTCTTTATGTTCTTGGCAACAATGATGAGTTTAGAAGGTAAAGTATGATTTTATTTTTCTTGTTGTTTACTTATACTTAATGTGTCTTTATTGTTTGAATTTTTGCATACATTTGCACACAACAAATGCAAAAGAGGAAGAAGTTGAAGAAGATGATGAAATGGATGGTTACCTAAGCAAGAAAGATGATGACGATGGGAAGATATATATATATATATATATATATATATATATATATATATATATTTTAAAATAAAGGATATCTCGACGATATATCCCGTGCGTTGGGATATCCTCTCTAAACTGATTTTTTCCAACTTCGATCCCGATGCAAATTTATGTGTCGAGAGATCCATTTTCTTGTAGTGTCTTCTATGCTGTCATTGATATGTAACTTCAAGAGTTGAATAATCGTTTTACTTAAACAAGTACTGAATTGCTTCTTTGTGTGGCCTATTTGAATCCGAGTAATTCATTTGCTACATTCGATAGACAAAACTTAGTCGACTTGCTCAGTTTTATCTAAGAGACTTTTCAGCTATTGAACTCTCTATGCTTGAGGATTAACTTCAAAATTACATTATTGATATGCGTTCACAGTTTGTTGAACTAAAAAGTATTGGTGATCTTGCAGTGAAAATGATCATTACAAAAAGAGATAAAGTCCACCAATTAGTTTATTGGTTGCTCACATTGACATTGATTTTACTGGTTGCAACAACTACTGTAGAGAACATTTTCTGCTATGAATATTGTGAAGACTCGACTACGTAATCGAATGGGAGATCAATGGATGAATGATTGTCTTATAGCTTATATTGAGAAAGATTTATTGGATAAGTTAGATAATAAACTTATCATGGATCGATTTCAAAACATGAAAACTCATGAAGGACAATTGTAATATGTATTAAATTAATTAATCTTTGAAACTATTAATATTTTTTAAACATTTTTTAGTGTGTTTTTTATATAGTGCCCCCTATATAAAATTTCTGGATTCGCCACTTAATAGAACAATACTCTTTATTATTGTTGACCATTGATCACAAGCCTATCTAACATATTGCTTCTCAGATATTAACATACAATTATTATGTCACATATTATACATTAATCTAACATGCAATTGCACGATCAAGACATTCATTGTCAATCAATAACAAGCAAATGTGATTCATAATAACCAATAAATCAAAAATAAAACTCAAGCAAGAAATCTCAACCATATAATCAAAATACTCCAAAAAATACAACGAATCCTAAAATAATCCTCAAAAGAAGAAAGAACAAAGATTTTACCTTTCCATAATGGTGGAAAAGATAGAGACCCATATCGTTTTGACTTGATTATAGAAACTAGATAAAAATAAACCAAAAATCTAATTTTGTATATAGATAAAGAGCATAAAAACAAAGAAAATGAGTGGTCTACACGATGACACTGTTGTGTTACAGTGTCATAGAACAGTAACGTGGCGTTGTCACAGAAAATGCAGATTATGCACCTTTTTATTGACAACATTGTAATTTTTGAGTTTTTTTAGCCTAATTTCTTCGTTAAGACTCTGCATGGATCCATTTTAACTCAATTTTTTCCTTAATGTTTGATTCTACATCTTTGACTCTCGAAATCTATAAAATAATCAAATTAAAATGTAAAAATCATAAGACAGATCTTGATTTAAGCAAGACTAAATGACATTTTGATACTATCAAACTACCACTATACTTTATTTTTGCAATATGCTCTAACTTATTATCATTAATTAGTGTTGTTAATTACTTGTACCAGAATTTACTTGACTTTGGCCTCCGAAAATGCTAAAGCCAACATCCGTTTTTAAAAATTAATATATGTAAAATTTTGATTTTTCAAATATATGAGGTCATTTAAAAAATAGCTAATATTTAGGAACAAAATGATTAGATAATCCCAAATTGATTTGAAATAAAAGGCAAAAATGTGGGCATTTCCATGTTGAATATAGGGCTGGAATTGTATAATAAGGTGCACTACAAACTCAACTCCGGCCCAATCCATATACCAACCTTTCTTATTTGCTATTTTCATTCATCCATTCATGAAGTTATTAAAATTTATAACCCTATGAAGTAAAAGCCAATAATGATTATAAATTCACATATCCATCGATTATTTTTTAGAGATAACTGTAGGAATAACAAAATTGTAGATAACAACTTTAAAAATGACAAAAAGCGAAAAAAAAGAAGAAAAATAACAAAAGAGCCACACATTTTTTTTTTCTTTTTAATTATATTCAACCAAAATCTACTACTGATTATAAAATAATTCATAGATTCAAAGTATAGTGTATTTAAATGGCTCAAATATGAGGCAAGATATCACATATTTTATTAAGCAAACAACCTTCAAATTTAGTAAATCCTAACTAAATATGCTATTTTGTTGCTGGACAAGATTGCACATCCCTTATAACAATGACAAATATATGTATAAGATTCTCGAGTTTGTTATATTTTAAACAATTTATTAATAATATCGATAATTATTATTAAATAATACATAATATATATTTTTAATAACAATTTGAAATTATATTAAAGATTAAATTTCTTAATTTTGGCGCAAATTAGGTTTATTCATATATTTTTATTGCTTTTTATTTAAAAAAAAATTCTATTTTGGTGGCAGTTATATATATTTTAAAAAAATAAAAAATAAATATTCAATTCTATATGCATAATACGTTCATTATTTTAAAATTTTGTAGAAAAATAGTCCAAAGATGTGCATTTTTATATTATTTTGAAATACTAGTATTCATGTTATTTGCATTTTAAGTTTTAAAATGTATGTTATTATATCTATTTTTGAAAAATATTCTGAAAATTAGATTTTTTTCTATTATTTTGAAATATAAGTATTCATGTTATTTGCTTATAAGATTCTAAACTCTGAAAATATGTATTTTTAAAATTTGCAAACTTTATGTTATTTGTTTAACATTTTTTGTCGATTAATTACAATCTATATAATACATTCTTTTGTATTAGTTTTCAAAGATAATAGTGTTTAGCATATTTTATCGGTTAGTTACAATTTTTATAGTACATCATTTAGTATTAGTTTTCGAAGACAATAGTAGAATTATAACAAACAAGTTTTTGTTATGGCTTTACAACGAGTAAAGATTGTTTTGGATGGTAGATAGATTGAATCTTCTCGGTATCTCGATTATTGTGTTGTTGAGGTATATGTTCCATTTTCATCTTCGTTTCAAGGATTTGTAGAGTATATTCAAAGTAGACTTTTTCCGTCTTCAAATCTTTCCATGACTCGTTTGACCGTTTATTGGGATGACTGCAACAATCAAATCTTTCCATGTCTCGTTTGAATTCCATTAGGGGTACTCTGGAGGCCTCATATGCCATGTTGTCAACATTCTCGGATGCATTGATTCGAAACAACTCAGTTATACTTAATCACAAGTACACTGTAATTCCTTTTTTTTTTTGAAAAAATTACAATTGGTCAGTACATAGAAATACAGTGTAATTTACGTGTACTCTAGTCTAATTTTAACAGTATTTTATTTTTTATTTCACTATTTGCAGAGAATCCTGATCTTCATATGTACACCGATAAGTTCTACTATGTTTCAAATTTGATAAACTTGTACAAGAAGAGGATACGTAATGTATCTTGACCCTAAATTCATGTTATATATTATCATTTAGGGTCAAGATTTTACCCTATATATTATCCTGATCTTCATATGTACACCTATAAACTTCATGTTATTTGCTTTTATTATTCTAAATCATGTTTTTTAGGGGAGTTATCAAGCATCAATTTCACTATGCATTAGGAACTCAAGCAAACAAAAGAATAATGAGGAAAACAAACATTTTTTTTTTCTCTAGAGGATGAAGCTGAAAGCTAGAATTGTTTCTGTAGAGGACGAAGCTGAGAACGTTTTGGATTTGAAGAGTTTGAAGGGTTTTTAGAATTTTGTTCGGTGAACCTCTTTTCGCTGAATGTTTGAAGTCGAGGGTTTGAAAGGTGTGAAGGATTTGATAACGTATGACAACATTCTTTCACGTACGAGTTGAAGAAAATATGAAACGACTACCCAAATTCTGTTTTGAATTTGGAGCATTGATGGAGATGAATTTCGACTTTTGAGAAAAAAATTAGAATTTTGATAGGTTTTAATTGATTTGATTGTGTTGATAAGGAAAAATTAGAAGTTATATGTTTTTTGGGAGTTTGAGTAAATTATGGGATATTTGTGGTTTGTGGAATAATTGAATTTGAGATGCTATTTAATTGTCAAAAGAATGATCTCATAGCTAAACCAACACATTTTGTATAAGAGTTGTACGTGTTTGTTTTGATAAATTATTAAAAGAGCAGGTGTCTCTTATCTTACATGGAGAAGACATAAAAAAAGTGGTGAACTCTAAGCTCTATAAAAGGAATCAATGTATTTAATTTCAAACCATCTTACTTTCAAGCCTTTAAGCATGTTATATTAACTTAGTGGATGTTTCGGGTGCAGAGTGAGTTATTATAATCTATGCTTATAATAGTATATGGATTATAATAGTTCGTAGGTTATTATAATCTGTGATTGAGGTGCAAAGTAGTATATTATTAGTTATTATAGTCTGTGTTTGAGGAGCAAAGTATTATAATCTAGGTTATTATAATTTGTTTTTGAGGTGCAAATGATAATCTAGGTTATTATACCATCTCTATTTTTACACTATTCTTTTTGCCATACAAATTTTTGTTTAATTGATTTTATTAAATATTGTTAATCAAATTGTGGACGGAGTTATTTAGGTAATAAAACACAATAAAAAGATTACACATAAGCTTTACTCTCTCTTGGCTACTTAGTTCAAGGGTTATCTTGCAGTTATTTCACAACTTTTGCTTGGCAAATCTGCAATTGCCTTTAACTGGTCATTTGCAAATTCCATTCCCTTCCTTATCACTTCTACTGTTTCATAATGTTACCCACCTTGTTTCCTCTTGCATCCAATCGAACCATTTCTTCCTTCACTTGATCAACTTGCACGTGTTGCTAACATCTCATCTGGTAACATATCCACTCCTTGACTATACATCGTCGAGATGTTTGTATCATGTGAATCACCAAGAAGAACACCATCATTAAAATTATTTAACACATTAGCCCGACATTAGTAAAGGTCTCTGAACATGCTCTCGTAGCCCGATCTTTCTCGAACACATAGGACATATCATCATAGTATGGAAATGATTTATTTAGAAGCCCTTTGACTGCAGGATGACTCTGTACAAACATTTGAATAGATTAGTCATTGATTAAGATTATAAACATATGGCGTTCATTGTACATAAGATGCTTACCTTCACCTAACTGTCGAAGAACTCACGTTTTGTAATGATATACTGATATTCTTCATTCCATCCAAAGCCACTACATGATGATCCTCTCATTTATGCAATTGCTTGATAGGTTTTTTTTTCCAGGGATTTCACATGACAATCTATAGTCGGTGATCCTTGGATATTAGTGATGGGCAACTTCTCTACCATCATCTGTTGTAACTGTGCCAATTACCCCAGTCGAAAGGTCATGATCATTATATGATCTCCATCCACCAAATGAAACCAATTCCATCAAGCACTCTACCAATTTCGCTTCTTCCTATTTAGTTCATGTGTGTTTCGGTGCTCTTGAAGAACTTGGCATTCTAGCGTATATATGTACACAATGTAATTATTAAATGAAACAAAAGGTGTCAGTATCTAACATAGTAAATTGTAAACAGTCTAATTTAGCATTTAATGAACATCATTACATGAACATACATGATTTGCATTACTAGTGCAACCATTTCACAACACATTAGTAGTTCAAAACATTATACAAAATACCACATGCGTTTACAATAGTTAAATAGCCATAAAGACACTAGTGGTTATGTAACTCCTATTCACTGAACATTTGATTGATGAGCCAATTCCTCCGTCCATTGACTCCATTCTTTTGAAGTCTCAATGTAATTAATCTCGTCAATCTAGTTGTAGCGTAGCTTGAATCACCCTAATCCAAGTCGTCATTTATTTTACTGTTAATCAACTGTCTATTAATAAGATTGTGTAGAAGACAAAAAGTCATTATAGTTCGACATTGGATTTGGATTGGGTAGTATGACTGTCCTCTTAAAATTGCATATCAACCCTTCAACAATTCAAATGTTCTTTTGATGATATTCCGTGTAGAAGAATGTTTCATGTTGAAGAACTTTTGTGCTCTCGTTGGTGCATTACCTCCTCTATGCCACTGTAAAAGATGATATATTTCTCCTCTATATGGGGCTAAGAAACCCTCAGAGTTTGGGTACCCAGTATCACATAGGTAGTAGTACTCTATTCAGAACTTGACTGATACACTACAAGAAAAAGGAGATCTTCTAAAGCATAGATTCCTGTTAAGGTGGAGATCGGGCTAAATGCATAAGCGGAGGATCTTCCGATGCATAACATACAACATCGAAGATCCTACACATCTTCTGACGCCATCCAGATGACCTCGGAAAGATGCCTAGGATCTCCTGATGCTATATGTTGTGCGTCGGGAGATCATTTTCTTTTCTTTTTTTTTTTTTTTAAAAAACCTTCCATTTAATAATGGAAGGTATATATTCTGCAAGTGTTTGCACCCTGTGGATGCCACTTTTTTTGTAGGAATAACTCTCTTTCACCCTAAAGATTCTATTATCTTTGTCCCCACAAACCCCACAAAACAGTTGAAACCCTAACTTGGTCCAATGAAATTATATAAAAAATAATGAGACAAAGAAAGAGAGAGAGAGAAAAAGCAATCTTAAGGGAGAAAGAAAAGATGACTTATTAACAACACACAACACAAACTACCATATGCTCATACGTCGATTAAAGCAAAATGAGAAGGCAATAGCATGCTTGAAACGTCTATTAAATTTTATTGATCTAGTGACTAAACATCTTAAAATCAAAGATGAGGCAAACCTTTGAGTCTTCAAGGTCCTCGCAAATTAATCTCTACAAATAAAAGATACAAAAAAATCGTTATGGAAGGAACAAAAATGACTCATTTCTTCTTAATCATCATCAATACTGATAACAAGTGAAGGGTAGAGCAAGTCTCCAACAGTAAAATGTCACACTCTCTTCTGGATTACTTATCCTCGACCCGAGAGATGGCGTGGTGTCAATTATATCATGTCCTCTCCGAGTTTTGCCCAAGATCTGAAATAAATTCCGCTCTGTCTCTAGTCTAGACCAAGCATAGCTCCAAAATAGCCCGAGTGCTCTTTAATCTTCACTCTAAGCTTCCAATCTCGACTGGACACAACTTTGAGATTACTCGAGTTCTTTACTTCTAAAGCTTTTTTCTTTCATCTCGACAGAACAAACACCGAGATGACCCTGAGTTTACACTTCTTTCTTCAAAATCTAGCCCGTGATTCCACATGACTTCTCAAGATTGTTACATAAAAAAGCATTATGTCTTTCCTTTCAGTAGAGAAAGACCGAGTTTTGCTTTGGGATCAACATTCTGTCTCAAATCTCGATCGAGATAGCATGAGGTTGCTTCGACATTCCCTTTCCAAGGCACTTACTTTGACTACCATGACACTGAAACTATGTCACTTGGCTAGCAACCATATTTTCCTCAACTTTTCTTCCATCATCCCATCACAACTTCAACCTCAACTTCTTCATCCTTCTTTAGTTTTCTTTCTTCCAACCTATCATGACATTACTTGAGTTTTAATTTTCATCTTAACTTTACTAAAATACATCTAACATTCCAAGCTCTTTAAAAGATTCAAGCTTCTTTAGAGTTTGGGGTTTGCATAACATTACTATAATAATCTATTTATACTATCCACAAAGCAAAAACGATATTCATTTGTTTCCAAACTCTTAGCCTATAACAATGTACTTGTGAATTCAAAAGCTTTACAATATCATAACTTTCTATTCTTTGGGAAAACATAAAACATGACAATGATTATGTACAATTTGGTTTTAATTTAATAGAAATCAAAGTAGAATGAGGCCTTATGAATGAAACAAGAGGTTCAACCAAAACTACACACATATGAACAACATAGAGAATTACATGGCCATGTAACAAGAAGAAAAATGGTTCATTAATCAACAATTTCATTTCAAAGGTTAGATAATTACCGGTTCCATTTAGATAACGACGCACATAATAAGATAAAAAACGTACCGACAATATTCTCAATCTTCTTTGAGCCTTCGGAACCTCTCACCATGAGAAGGGAAAGGTTTTTTATAGGCGCTTTTCTTCTTGTATTCATAGCTCTTTATTTTGGGAGCGTATATGATACCTTGGCTCCCGGGGGGGGGGGGGGGGGGAAGATGTAAGAAAAATTACCAACTTGACCCTTAGCCCAAGTGTTATATTTGGTTATTTACTAAAATATCCTTTTGGCAGAGAAGGATGGATTGTTAGTGTGGATTTGGAAGATATAGTTGGGGGACATGTATGGTTAGGTTCCATTTGTATAGGAAGAACTGGTCCGAAAGACTATCCATATTAACCCAAAGAAAGATTAGACATGAACTCTTTTTCCAAGAATTGATGCACTTTTATAAAGATCTTTCGACCAGACGGAACCTTGAATGAGGCCTTTGAAAACAGAGGAAAAGCCTTCCATTTTCGTCAAATGACCCGACCTCCCTTGGCTCTTCCACCGTTCAGGATCCCTTTCCAGCCTATGCTATCCTTCATGTGTCGACGCATTGGAGACGTTGGTATAGGACTAAGTCCAACGTCTTTGCACTACGTCAAGGAACAACCAACTCCGACACCGCATCGAGAAAAATTTATCCCGACGTATGGAAATGACATCACGGAAAAGTTTATCCTGACGTGTACCATGCGTCGGCATAACTTTTTATTTTATTTTGTTATTTGGTTATTTATTTTATTACTATTATTATTTTTTAAAATTTTTAAAATTTTTGTTGTTATTGCTTAATATTGTTCTTCGTTCCGCTTCGTATGACAAGAAACAAAATTTTCAATAAATTTCAAAAAAATTAAGGAATTGCAATTTATAATTAAAAAAAGATACGAAATATAAATAACAAAATGTACAAATAATATGTTTAAAATGTTTAAATCAATTGCTGTTAAATAAAAAAAAACCTACACCTATCTTCTATCAGATAGTCGCGAACGCCACATAAAACAATGCAAAACCTACAAATGACATAAAAGTACAGTTATAATACCACCGATGCAGAATTAAACAAATTAAATGATGAAAAATACATACTCCAAGAGTTCACGGCCCTCTCGGTGCCTGACTCATATCCTCGATCATCTTCTTCATCTTTTCCATTTGCTATGCATAGTTTTCTTCTATTCTCTGAACAGTTTCTTCCATTTGTCGGTCACAGACTATTATTTATCGTTCACGGTTTGTTATTAGTTGATCCTGCTCCTTCTCCCTCAGTCGTTGTTCTTTAATCAGGCGGTTAGCATTTTCAAGCTTAACTCTTAGTTTGCTAACCTCCATCATGTGCGCCTGATGGACATAAGAGGAGGAAAAAGTGAAAGCATAACTCTTCTAGGGCTTGGGCTTGAGGTCCCAACCAAGACCTTTTGAGTAGCACAGTCGTCTACCCAAAACGGTCTCACATATCTCGTCCCCACAGTAGTTATAAGTTGGGAGATAGTCAGAATTAAAATAGAAAGTAATGAAAAGTTTTGATAAACTTACATGCGCGTCCTCTGCTGCCGATGAAACAAACTTGCCAATCCTACTGGCGTGCGTTTCTCGAAAGAACTCAACACGATCCATCGAACGAATGTGTTCTTTAGTGAGCTCGACCCATTGTTGAAGGAACGACTTGGATCCGCTTCTATTGTTGTAATGCTGCTTCACTCTAGCAGCCTTACAAGCACTTGATTGCTTCTACATTAAAAAAACTATCAAAATGTTATATCCAAACAACAAATTAGATGAATTACTTTTAATTTAGGTTAAGGTAGATGATATAAATCACCTAAAACTATCGAGTCATGTAATGGTCACAAAGAAAGTGTCAATCTGGCAATTGATTGATCAATCTCAACGATGGATTTGCACGTGCTTCTTCAGGGTCGCTGTACTTCTTGAAGTGTTAGTGGTTGTCTTCCCTGAATTCCTTTTACACACTGAGCATTTAATGCTCAACAAAACGATTAAGTGCTGGATTTTCATGATTGAGCACAAAGCATTGCTACAAAAGAAATAGGTTTGAGAATTAGTCTTCTACATATGCAGGTTCAACATATATATATGTTAAAAAATTTACAAACTTACCTCTAGGCCGCCTTTGACGACCTCGATGCACTCTCATGGTACATCAGCCCACTTCAGAGCCTAGATCGAAAACGTGTCTCGCGTTAACATGTCGATCGTGCTCGTTTAACCTTAAACCCTAAACTCTAAATGTATAGAAGAATGACTAATGTGTATACGTGAAGAAGACAATGTTAGTCATTGTCGCTTGACCTGCTTTGATGTGATGATGATCGTTCATCATCATCGTCTATTAAGTTGTCTGTGACATGACACACATTGGTCTTTCCACTATTGTAGGATTAACTTCAGTTCTTCATAGAGTGTCATCCTTACTCATGTGTTTGTCTCAACGATGTCCGACAAACGATTTCTAATACAGTAAATTGGTCATTCTCGATATCTTCCACTTATGGCACGTTCTATACACATTTATTTTGTGCCACTTGAACAACTTTCCAATTGATACCATTTTTAGGGTCATTGAGGTAGAACACTTGATGTGCCTGAGTTACGAGGATCATCGGTTCCTCAGCGAACAAAAAATAGGACATGTTTATTGATTTGTAGCCTAGTTTTACGTGCATTCTATGGTTTTTGTTGTCGTCTGTGTCAAACCATCTACACTTAAATAGCCAAACACGTCGTCTAAATGAATATTGAACGTGCAACACTGCATCTAAAACACTGAAGAAATTATTGTCAGCACCGCCTTGACTACCTTTATCGACTACCATGACTCCACTGTTTTGTGTTGTGCGTCGAGAATCATGCTCCAACGTGTCAAATTGAATGCTATCGACAATGCATCCATTGTAAGAGCGAAGATTAAGTGAAGGTCCCATTGTGAGTGAGAAGAAATATTGAGAAAGGTTTGAACTCTCACACATTTCTGTTATAACTTAAAATGCGTGTACATGAATATTTATATATAAAATATAAAGTAGTGCACGTACGAATTCTCAAAGTCATTTACTCTATATACCTGAGCTTTGAATCAACCAAGAAATGCTCGTTAGTGTCATTTAAAAATTTCAGAAACGGTTTCACCTCGACGACGTATCAACCTCAGGTGTTTACTAAAGTACACAATTGTGAGTTTGTTGTGTGACGACAATAACAAAGACTTAAGATATCGAATAATGGACGTGTGAATTGAGGGTAGAAATGCGTACTTGCGGTATTCCGCTATTTCATCCACTTTGTTGAGGATGTACCAATGAAAGAGACGTTTCTCTTCTTGTGATATGCTTTGAAAACGTAACGCTCCTAATGGCCATACCTTCTGAATGAACACTTCGAACTCACCAATTATCTCGTCCTCTAGAATGCTATCATCATTTCGTTCATCTCTGGTGAATTGAGTCTCAATCCCACTTAGATAGCTCGAACAAAAAGTACTTCATTCGTTCATCATACATCAGTCTGCAATAGACCCTCGGGTCGTGCTTTGTTACGAACATATTGTTTAGGTGCAGAAACTTCTTTCAATGGGATACATCCAACTGTAAAAAATTAGACCAACATCCTTGGTTTGGTATGGTAAGTGAACTGCATGGTGTACCCTTACGCTGAAAAATACAGGTGAAAATATTCTTTCCAATTTGCACAATATGATTATGATATCTGCCTGCAATCTGTCCAAATCACTTACTCTTATCGTCTTGACGCACAAATAATGGAAAAACTATACGGTTCAGTAATAGCGGTGTAAACATTTCTCGGTAAGAATGGTCGAACATCAATTAGTAGAAGTCGGTGTAGCAAAACATGACAGTTGTACGTTTTGTGACCTGATATTTTCCCTCGTTTTCATTCACACATAGTGAAATATTAGAAACAAATCCATTGAGAAACTTGCAAATTAAACTCAATCCGTTCGCTTCTAGTCAACGTGTAGCTCGCATGTGGTTTCACCAATCTGTTATTGACTTTTATCAAATGTAAATCCTTTTTTATCTTTAAATCTCTAGATCTAACCGGGCATTCGTGGTATCCTTGGTTTTTCCTTCAATATTCAACAACGTACCGACCAAGTTGTCATAAACATTCTTTTTAATATGCATTACACAAGTATGTGACGAATAAGTAGTCTCGATCAGTAAGGAAGATCGACAAAAATACTTTTCTTAATCCAATTAAGAGCTCTATTTCTTTTTCTATCTTTCAATGAAAGATACTTACTCATAATTGGAAACTTCAACGAATCTAGTTGTTCCAAGATTTCTTGGCCTTTCATTACCACTGAACGTGTTTGACACTTTTCCATCATGTAGCCTACTTCTACGCCAAACGTGGTTATATGAAAGATAGCACCGATATTCCATGAAACCTATTTTTCCTCTTATCCCAAACGATTATCTATCTCCCATGCGAATGGGACATGCCGGATACCCATTTGTACTCCACACCAATAGGTCACCCTATGCCGAAAAGTCATTAATTGTCCATAATAAGGCTACATACAACTGAAAACATTGATCCGTAAGACAATCATACGTACGCACACCAAAAGTTCATAGATTTTTCAATTCCTCAATTAATGATAAAGGTACACATCAATTTTCCTACCAGAAGATTTCGGACTGAGAATGAGCAATGGCATGAAGAAGTTTGACTCTTTCATGCATTTTCATGGTGACAAATTGTAAAGAATTAATACCACAAGCCACATACTGTACGAGGTACTCATATGATCGAACATATTAAATCCATCTAAAGCTAACCCCAAATGAGCGTTTCGTGGCTCTAAAGCAAAATTAGAAATATCAGAATCAAATTGCTTCCATTCCTCTACATTAGCTAGATGTCTCAACACTTCCTCTGTTTTCACTCATTTATCCTTATGTCATCTTGTGTCTGTCGAGCTTTCTTGCCAAACAAACAAGCGCTGTAATCTCGGCACCAACGGAAAGTAATGCAATATTTTTATAGAATTTGTTTCCTGATCTGTTAGAACTAACCTTGTATCGAGACTCACCACAAGTTGAACATTGTTGCAAATTCTCGAACCCATTCCAGAATAATGCAGAGTCATACTTACATGCATGAATAGTCTTGTATCCCAAACCCAACTCACGCAATTTTTTTTTGGCTTCGTAGAATGAACTAGGGATATTGGTACAACACATTGGAAATGCACGTTTTATTATCTCTAACATCATGTTGAAGTACTTGTTGCTCCAACCATTGAGGACCTTCACATACATCATCGGTGTATATAGGAGGAGGTTATTCAGTGGTTAATAGATGTCGCTTCACACCCTCTAATGAGTCTCAATTTGAATTCATACATCTCTTGCATAGACACCTTATTTGTTCGTAATTATTGACTTGATATTTTACAAACTCTAATCGAAAACCTATCCCTATGTTTCATCCAACTCTTGTCCATTTCGTTAAAAGCCTTAAAACATAAATAGGTTGGATTAGTTTTATATCTCTCTTCCCAAGTACTCCGCCAACTTACTCCAATTTTACTCCAACTTTACTCCATGAATAAGCTATATTATCCAATCTTCAATCTTGCACTAAAACTAAGTTTAAATCTAAACTAAGTTTAAACCTACCTAACACTTCCAACATACCTAACACTTCCTACATGCTTCATTAAAACCTACCTAAAAATCCCCAACACTACTAACAGATTAGAAACTAATTTTGACTTAAAAACTAGGGTACCATAACTAGAGGATAGCCATAAAATAAATTTAACATTTTCAAACATTCAAATTTGAATTGAAATTAAATAGATATTCATATTCAAATTCAAATTTAAATCACATATCAAATTCAATCTCGCATTCTAAAAAGGGAAATTGTATTGGGTGGCACAATACAAATATCATTTAGCAATATTAGCACTAAGCTTTTCAATTTTGCAAATATAGCAACTTTATAATTTTTGTTGATATTTTATATTTTAATCTTTTCATTATTCCAAAAATGCCCATCTCTACATCTTCACTTTTTTCTCTTCTCCTTCATTCTTTCTTTTATTTATTCTTCCTCTTCGTGGTTTTCTCTGTCACTCCTTCAATCTCCACCATTCTTGGTTTCTTTTCTTCGCTACGTCTCTTCTCCTCGTCTACTTCTCCCTCTTCTCCACCATTCTTCTTCAAGTATGTATTTCTTCTTATATTCTTTTTTAAAGCCCTAATATTCTTTTCTATATTTGGTGTCTGAAATTGGTAAGGGACTTTGATCATCATCTTTTTTTTCTTCTTCTGTGAATCGATCATCATCTACTCAAATTAAGGCTACGATTTGTTCTTCCTCATCTCTTTTATTTGTTTTTTTATTTGTTCCTCAACTCTTTTACCGAAAGAGAATTTGCAGAGCTTTGTTTTATTTGTTTATGTTGTTTCTGTTTTTTTTTATAAATTTGTATCAATTTTTATATCAGTGATATGATGTACTTATATTATATGTATTAGTTGACTAATACATGTACTGCATATTTTTCATTCTTTCAAAATTGTTGCAGTTCATTGTAGTTATGGTTAAGCTTGCAATAATTATTTTTCATGTGGTCAATGGATGAACGACAATACTATGTGGATTACAAAAAAATTGTGTTTTGATTGATGGAGTGATATCATCATTTAATTCTTTTTTTGTGTGAACTTGATACGTACCGAAATTCAGATTGAATCATGCATAGAACTTTCGGTTTTGTTTCCTATAGGTAGTAATGGTGCTCATCATGTTCTTAAGATTGTATAAAAATGTGACTTAGTTCTTGATATTAATTAAGGATCAATATACTCAATATCCTTTAGTTGCTGTAACACCCCAAAATTATTTTAAGTGATTTTGATTTTGGGAGTTATTTTGTGAAAAAAATTGGCAATACTATTATTATCATTATTATAATTATTAAGGAGAAATGTAAAAAAGGTGATATAGGGGTTATTAATGAAGAGAGAGGGAAAAATTAAATGGGAATAGGAAGAGATGAAGGAAAAGAGGAGTTATTTGGGGGAAATTAAATAATAATAATAATGGTATTAATGTTATTATTATTATTGGTATTTTACATATTTAAATACACCCTCGGGATGCTTGTTATAGTTACAATTCATCTTCTTCCTCACAAAGAACCCTAGCCGTCGCAAGGAATCTCTACCGTTCTCATCTTCGACCGTCCCTTCCGCCGGCAGCCGCACGTCGAACGACACCACAGCCGCAGCCGCACGTCTTCTCCGAGTTGCAAGCCGGCAACCGCACGTCTTCTCCTCATCGTCGAAGCCAGCCGCACGGGTCCAGCCGCTAGCGTCTGGCTTCACCAAGCCGCGTGAACTGCCGTTGAGGTCCGTCCGCGTTTTCCCTTCATCGAGCCGAGAGCCGTGTCCTTCAGTCCGAGCCGTTCCTTGTTTTGGGTCCTTTTGGTGAGTTTTGGCTATTGTTGATTGTGATGGTACTCCCATTAATTGCCTATTTTGTTCCAAATGAATTAAGTTATGGATTTAAGTGGATCTATGTTTTCTTGAAGGAACGAATATATTGGAGGAACTGAGATTGTGAATTGTTCCACTTAGGGTTGTGTTGGATTCAACCCTAATCTTGGGGTAAGCCTTGATAAGTTCGGTTGCTTAATTAAACAGTAGGGTGATGGTTGACAAGATTATTAATGTTAGTTTTGTTTGTGTTTAGGACTGAGTATTGTGAGGAATTGACTGCCAACCTGTGAATTATTTAGCAGATCTCCTGGTAAGAGGATTTTCCCCATATTGCCTGAGATGCATATTATTGATGCATAATGTGATTATATGTATGTATGTTGAGCTGAATGTTAATTTTGTGCTGAGCATGTATAGCCTATAGTGTTCTGTTGGTCTGCTGGTTAGAGTCGTACCACGAGGGGTCCATTAAGGTCCTCCTATATATATGTTTGAATATTACAGAGACGTGATTCGACGGGATCACTTACAGCCCGACTCTCCTTTAGGGTGATTCCTTCGGGTTCACCGAGAGCCCAGTTCAGTCCCGGTGGGACTACTGGATAGTGTGCATTCGGGAGCACCATAGAGCGTGGTACTTTATTACAGGACTCTAACAAAGGGACTAACAACACATAGGGAGACTAAGTATGGGTCTCTTACTGAGTATAACTTTATATACTCATCCTCTCTAATGTTTAATTTTCAGGTAAAGGTAAAGGCAAGGGCAAGCTGGCGAATGACAAGAAGTGACCGTGGTTCGCCATAGGGAATAGTTCAGTTTTTCCGCATTTATGTTTCAAGAACTATTTTTAGAATTTCAGAACTTGAATTATTTTAAAGTATTTTCTTTATTTTAAGGGCCCGAACTAGTATTTTGTTTTACCACTTTAGTTACTTATTTTCTTATTATTTAAAATTTTCTCAACTTATAAATTATTTTCCTTTTCAAAAAAACAAAAAAAAAACTACATTTATTTAAATATTAATGACTTCAACTTATAGGAAAGTTGGGTTGTTACAGTTGCTCATTTTATATATACAATTTTGGATGTTTAATTGATTCTTCAGCTTCTTCTTCCATAGTTGAGAATTATTTGGGAGGTGAATTAACAATTTTTAAAGATGTTGATATTACCAATATTAAGCATGAGTTGGCTTTTAAGAAGAGAGATTTGTTTTGTACGTAGTAAAGAAATTTTGTTGAAATCATTCTGCTGTCAAGACTAATCTTGAGTTTAAGACATTGAGATCTAATTCAAGATCTATTGAGTTGGAATGTAATGAAGATGGTTGTCTTTGGTTTGTTAGAGCATCACGTTATATGTATTAGTTTTGTATTAGTTTTGTATATCATTGTTGTGATGTACTTATATTAAATGTATTAGTTGGTTGATATACTTACTACATGATTTACATTTTTGTAAATTTTATGCCATTCATTTTAGTATTATTAAGTATATGAATGATATAACTTAGTGTATCAAACATATAATATGTATCAAAGCATACTAGTGAAGTATATTAAGTGTATCAACAGAATCTTAAATGTATCAAGTGTATTTTAATTAGTTGAGTGTATCAGTAAGTATAGAAAATGTACCAATACATCAGGGGTATCAAACTATTAATTTGTATCAAATGTATTATATTTGTCGAGTGTATCGGTGAAGTATAAAATGTTTATCATTAGCGTATTTAGTGTATCAAACTTATAGAGTGTATTAAACTCATCAAGTGTATGAACAAAACACAACAAGTGTATGAACAAATCGTAATAAATGTATCAACAATACAAAAAACGTATTATACTTAGTGCATCAATGTATTTAATTGATTAAGTGTATTTTCAAGGTTTAACAAATGTATCAACAACAAATCAAGTGTATCAAACCAATGATGTGTATCAAGTGTTATTTAATTCATCGAGTGTATCAACAAGCATAACAAGTATATCAAAAACACGTCAAGTGTATCAACAACATATCAAATGATGCATGAAAATGTGTATAATTCTAGAGAGTAGGTTTGTAATTTTGCAATTTTCAAATGTGGGCTGGGCTTGAATTTTATCATTTTTGCAAATTCAAAAGTGGTGTGCCATGGGCTTGAATTTTGTCATTTTCTTGTTGTGTGATTCGTGGAAGATGAAATTCAAAAACGTAAGTTTACAGACTTAGTGAAGTTTTATAAAAATCCTTTATGCGAAACACCTTTTATAAACATCATTTCGCTTAACAATGACATAAGTTCAACATTTCACATAAACACATACATTAGTCAACAATCTTTCCGCTCACCAAGGATTTTGCATTTAGACTACTATAACTTATTCATGCTTAACTTAAACTCTACACGTGGCCCATTAAATATCCTTAAGAAAATTTTCAAAAGTTTCCTTATTTCTTCTTGCATAGCTCCTTGGCTTCTCACCTAACACCATCTCGCAAAGATTCTTCATTGCATGAAAACACTTAAACTTCACAAGTCTTGTCACAAAACCTTTCTTGTGAGAATTACCTTAATTATAAAATCTTACCGCGTAGTCTGCTCAAAATGCCTTCATCAAAATATTTAGTCAATAATTTACTTCTTAATTTAGGTACGGGTCTTATAATATTGACAAACATTACAAGAAATGGGACTTTTACCGATGCTGTAATGGACGTTGAGAAAAATGACATCGGTGAAGAGCGGCAACGCTGACATGGAGGAATAGACGTCAGGATAAGGTGGTAATACCGATGCAGTTGACTACGACGCACGACGTCGACAAAGATTTAAATAATATTATTAAATTCATACCTTTGTCGACGTCGACAAAGGTTTGATGCATTAATGATTACAGTTGGGCTTTCACAGACGACATTAGTGATGGCGTTGGGGAAAGCTAAAATGACCGACGTTTTCCAGCTGCATCGACTTTTCCCTTCCCTCACAGAACACACAGAATGAGAACAGAAAAAAAAAAAAAAAGAGAAAGAGAGGGAAGAAGGGGATCTCGTCGTCCGTTGCCGTCATCGTCACCTACCACTCCGTCAGCCTCCCTCGTTCTCCATTGTTGATTTTCTTGGTATAAGATTTTTTCCATTTTTTTGTTTTGAAACTTATTTAGTTTGAAATGTATGTATGTGTTATATTATGTATGTTTTACTATGTATAGTTTGAAATGTATGCGTGTGTAGTTTGAAATTCATTGTCTTTTTGGTAATGTATTATGTAATTTTGTATGTGTAACCCAATCAAGAGATGTATGTATGTGTAATATATTATGTATGTTTTTATATGAAAATGTATGAGTTTTTATATGTAAGTTTGAGATTGGATATGTATATTTGTATGTAATGTATGTTTTCTAAAGTTTGAATAAGAATTAGATACTGAGTTTTATAGTTAATTTAAATTTGAATTTAAATATAAATTTTTGTTTAGTATCAATTAGTTTATGAATTTGAATTTAAAGTTGAAAACGAATGTGAATTTTATGGCTATCCTGTAATTATGGTAGCATATTTATTAATGTCAAAAATGAGTTTGGAATATGTTATTAATTACTAGCTTTGAGATTCTTAAAGGGCTTTAATTTTAATTATGTATGAATTGTTTATATTCAAAGTGTTAGTTAGATTTAAACTTAAGTTTAGCTTATTGATAGAGTAAGTTGGAATAAGTTGGAGTTAAGTTGAAGTAAGTTAGAGTAAGTTGAGAGGAGAGATATAAAACAAATTAAACGTATTTACGTTTTAGGGCTTTTAACGAGATGGACAAGAGTTTGATGAAACTTAGGGATGGGTTTTCGGTTGAGTACAAAGGAGTTTTCCAATTTTTAGAGGTTGCAAAACATCATGTCAATAATTGCGGACATATAAGATGTCCATGCAAGAGATGTATGAATTCGAATTGGGATTCATTGAGGGTGTGGAGCGACATCTATTAACCATTGGAATAACCTCTTCATACATAGACTGGGTGTACCATGGAGAGCCCGTGAACTTGTATAGAGGTATGCGAATACTTGATGAAGGAGCGAGTAGTAGTAAGAATCCTTTTGATGAAGGAACTAGCAGTAACTCATTTTCTAAAGAAAATGAATTGTTGGGTATGATGCATGATTTACAAGCTGGTATTGAACACGTAGAAGGGATGAGGGAAGGTTTTAAGGATGAAATGTCGTTTATCAGTGGAGTAGATTTAGAAGAAGATAGAACAAAGGTGGTATTTAAGGAGTTATTAAACGAGGCAAGTTGTGAGCTATACCCCGGTTGTTCAGAATTTTCGTCCATTAACTTTTTGATTACGATGATGCACGTTAAAGTGTTAAATGGTATGAGCAACAAGTGTTTCGACATGATTTTATAGATAATAAAATTTCCAATGTGTGGGACCAAAATCCCTGGTTCATTTTACCAAGCCAAACGTAAGTTGCGTGAGTTGGGTCTTGATATGAGACTATTCATGTCTGTAAATATGTCTGTGTATTGTTTTGGAAGGAGCTCGAGGATTTGCAACAGTGTCCGACTTGTGGTGAATCTCGCTACATGGTTAGTTCCAATGACAGATCATCAGGAAAAAAATTTCGTAGAAAGTATTACGCTACTTTCCATTGGTGCCGAGATTACAACGCTTGTTTGTATCGCAAGAAACCTCGGTAGACATGATATGACATAAAGATAAATGAGTGGAAACTGATGATGTGCTTAGACATCCAGTTGATGCAGAAGGGATGGAAACAATTTTATCCTGAATTTCCTAATTTTGCTTTAGAACCATGTAACGTTCATTTAGGGTTAACTTCAGATAGATTTAGTCTGTTCGATCATATGAGTACCTCATACAATATGTGGCCTGTGGTGTTAATTTCTTTCAATTTGCCGCTATAGAAATGCATCAAAGAGTCAAACTTTTTCATGTGTTTGCTCATTCCCGATCCAAAATCTCTTAGTAGGGAAATTGATGCGTACCTAAAGCCACTAATTGAGGAATTGAAAAATCTATGGACTTTTGGTGTACGTACGTATGACTGTCGAATCAATGTTTTTAGTTGTATGTAGCCTTGTTGTGCAGAATTAACGACTTTCTAGCATATGGTGACCTATCTGAGTGGAGTACGAAGGGATATCAGGCATGTCCCATCTGTACGAGAGATAGATCGTCGTTCAGGATAAGAGGAAAAATAGCTTTCATGGGACATCGGCGCTATCTTTCAGATAACCACGTTTGGTGCAAAAGTAGGCTACATGATGGAAAACTAGAGCGTAAGGCACCTCCAGTTGTAATGAATAACCAAGAATTCTTGGAACAACTAGATTTGTTGGAACTTCTAGTTATGAGCAAGCATTCTACGTTTAAAGATAGGAAAAGAAAGAGAGCTCTTAATTGGGCAAAGAAAAGTATTTTCATCGATCTTCCTGACTGGTCGAAAGAGTTATGCTTCCTTAGCTTCTTCCTCCTCCTAAGACCACCAAGCACACATTGCGGAGGTTATCCAATTTAGGGACGACCTTGAAAATGCTAACCGCTTGATTGAACAACAAAGACCAAGAGACGAGGAGCGAGACCGAATAGTGGCAAACGTTGATCGACAAATAGTAGACCGTGATAGACAAATGGACAAGACAATTCGTAGAATTGAAGAAAACCATGCACGAAAAATGGAACGAATGAGGACGATGATCGAGGATATGGGTCACCAATATAGAAGCCCGCGAACACATGGGATACGTACTCTTCAACATTTAAATTTGTTTGATTATGCAATCTGTGATATTTTAACTATATTTTTATTTCATCAGTAGGTTTTGCATTATTTATGTGGCGTTTGCAACTACTGTCTACTAGGTGTAGTTTTTTTTAATGTAATTGTTCGTAAACATTTTGAACATTTATAATGTATTTGATTTCTTATAATTAATGTAATTTTTTTATTTTTAGATATTATTGCACATTATGTTTTGAGCCAAATGGAAAACTGATAACAATATTCAATATTAGTAACAAAAACAAAATAATAAAATAAATAATTAAAATAATAAAATAAAATTAAACTTTTTGGCGACGTAGACACTACGTCGGCATACGGTACCTTCCTCGACGTTTTGGTAATTCGTCGGGGAAGGTATTTTGCCGACGCGACACCGGTATTACCTATGCCAATGCGACATCGATATTTCTTATGCCGATGCGATTGACGCACTTCGGCTTTACCTTTATTGCGATGTCGGTATGCTACGCGTTGGCATTTGCCTTTTGCCGACGTGACCTTTTCTCAATGTCGAGAAAAGTTCTCTTGATGCCTTTTTTCTGACGTTCATGTTGACGCCTAAATGTACGTCGGCAAAGCCTTGACCGACCCTGTATGGCCTTTCGCCGACGTCGTTGTGCGTCATCGAAGGTCTTGTTTCTTGTAGTGAAGCGTGCTTAGAATATTTTCAAATGAAGTAAATTTTTGTTTTAAGATATTACATTTTATTATTTGGAGCAGAATTGATTCCTTTTTAACCTACCTTTTGTGTAAATTTTTTGGTACATGGATTATTTGATTTTTAAAAGCATTATAAAAAATATTTTTTTACTCAAACTAATGTTAATGTATTTAATTTTCTAAGTTCATTAATCTGAATATTGCGTAATAAAATTTCACAAAGTACATAAAATTGCATATGGATAACAAAGTTTCACAAACCACATAATATTGTTTAAAAAAAAACTGGGTCAAAAGTGCACAACTCCGGTAGCTGTAATGGGTGACCTAATTCTTATAACTTAGAAAATGTATTAGTTTGACAATAACAATGTTTGATAATAATGTTCTCGTACATAATATATAAAACGACAAACTAATAATAGTACAATTATCTTCAAAGAATGTAAAAATTAGATGTACGAACCTCGACTAACGAATTATTACTCCTGAGCAACTTAAAAAGATCATGAAAAAAAAGATTAGCCAATAACTTCTAAAATAAAACAGAACAATGACATTAGAAAGTAGAAGAAAGGAAGACATACCAATACTATTTAACTGAAAGTCCACCCTTATATTACAAGAAACGTAAGACAACAGTAAATATAAGGTTAAAAGACGAAAAAAAAAGTGTAGTATATAACAGAAATATTAAAAAAAGAGGGCAGAAAGATAAACAATGAATTAAAAAAAACAAACAGATAGTAAATCTCTCAGTGCAATACAATTGGAATGCCGAAGGTAAACAATCAATAAAGAAACATACCAAGGAATGATCACCAAACAATTATGGGATGAACTTGAAGGAAGATTGAGTTCAAACGAGACTATATATGCTACATGGGTAAATAAGTATGTTGATATTGACAGAAAACTATCCAAAATAAAAAATAATGAAGTTGCCTAAAGAATGTACAGAAAACAGTTGAGCTAGAAGAATTCCAAGAACAAGTGGTAAGGGATATGATAATGATGGTGTGGTAAGGATCTCCTTTATAGGGATAAAGGATATGGTAATGACAGAAACCAAAGACGATGAAAGATGAGATACATGTCAATGCCTACAATGATAGTAAGTACAATGAAATTCATAGACTATGGAAACCAAAGTATTTCTATAATATGACTCTGGAAAATTAACTTCACATAACCATGCCTATTAACAAAATTATTTAATAAGATACTCTGCAAAAACAAAAGACAACATATGGTCACAGATTATGAAAAAAAAAACCGGAGACCAACATAGATAATAACTACGATGAAACTCATAAGATAACATATCACAACAATCACAAATCACCACTAAAAAATGGAAAAATACATTAAATTCATAGAAAAAATTATATTTGAAATCAACGACAGTAATCACAAATAAGGAAAAAAAATAGAGTAACAAAATCATAATTAGAAATTATATATGGACCTCATCATCGATAAGAAAGGGATACAAATCGAGAAGTGAAAGGGTGAGCTCCCTACCATATGCTCTCTTCCTCCCAACCTTGCTCACATCATTTTTCGAACCCATACCACGCTCCAAACTAAAATTGACTGAATCCATCAACGGTTACAACATCTAGCGAATGGACTAAAAAATGAAAATTTTTGGGGTTTCCATTGGAGCAGCAAGGGACAAGTATGAGCGGCAAGGGAAAGACCGAGCGACAAGGAGAAGAGAGTACGACAATGGGATCTAATGAGTGACAAGTGTGCATCACTAAACAAAGATTCCAGTCATGAAGATCGTAGCCATTTTCCATCAGTTAAGTACAGTGCGTAATCAACCATACAACATAATACTTAAGGAAGATAAGACAATCACAACACCAAGTCTTTCAATGGATAATACAACATAATCATTCAAATCAGAGTGATTTTACTTTTACCTTAAAATGGAATCTATAACCAAGATCAAGTCATGGTTCCATAGGAAACAATTCGTTATATTTAGCTTAAAAAAATCAACATAGAATTCATCCAATAGGAAAAAGTAAAAAGACACAGTTAAATTAATCTTATCTGATTCCTGAACCAAATATTATTTAATAGTGAACATTTGGTGTAAAAATTACAAGCCTACTTTGGCTATGTAAATGAGAACTACCTCTTAAAGAAACTTAACACAAAATCATTAAGGTCAAAGGGGTCAGAAGATATAATTAACTCAATCTAATTATAGTAGCAGATATTTGGAGGAAATGTGAAATAAAAGCAAAATAGAAATGCACAAGGGAAGCAATATACGTCATATGATGAACTGAGCTTATATACTCTTTGTTTATATAAATGAGAACTACCTCTTAAAGAAAGAAATAAAAAAAGAAATATCTTCAGAACACTGTAATGTTAAATTTTTTTTTTAATGTATTTGGAAGTAAAAGGCAAAAAATATTTTGTATAAACCATAAAGTTATGTAAAGAATACTTTGACAACAAAAAGATTATTTCATTGCCAATACTTCTATGTCATTAAACAAGTGCAGTTTTTTAACTTATTTACCTCACTATGTATTGAAGAAAATTAGAATTAAAATAAATACTGTAGAATGTTATGTATCATATATTATTCTACACAAAAAGTTGGAAGACACCATTTTAGAATGTTCTGTAGAATCCCATCTCTTCTTTGCTTAACCCTGAAAGTTAAAAGAATGCAATAATTTGGAAAAGGATGAAAATGATGGTGATAAACTGAGAAAAGATGCAAATGATAGTACAAAATTCTTGAAAAAACCATAAAACTAAAAAGCTCAAGACAATTTCAGAAGCATCCAAAACAATTTTAAAGCATCAACTTAACAGAACAACACACCTAATTCAGTTTGTGGTCAGAGAACAAAATTTGTTTGTTTGGAAGACTTCGGTCGGCGATCAAAAACATCAAGGATGTTTCAGAATGAAGAGATCGAGTGTGAAGAGATAGGCGTGAAAAGATGGAATTAATCCCAGGTGGCGATTTCGAATGGTGATTTTGAACGAGTGTGAAAACCAATTTTGAATGTCATCAAGAATGCGTGTGGGATAGGGCTACCCGAACGTCAAAAACGGCGATTTCAGATGTCCATTTCAGATGACAGAGGGTTTATTTTTCGAAGACAAGAGGAGTGAAGGACCGATGTTTACTTTTCGAAGACGGAGAGGCATGAAGAGACAGCGGCGTGATGAACGACGATGTGAAGAAGAAGATTTCGGAAACTCAAGCGTGACGACAATGTGAAGGTGGAGATTTCGAAAACTCGGGCGTGAAGAAGAACGTTTTCTAGGGCAAAAGGATTAGATAAAGAAGGAGACGGCGGGTTTCCTTTTTTTTTTTTATTTAATAGAACTTGACGTTTTTAAAACGTCAAGAAAAACATCTCACTTGACATTTAAAAAATATCAAGAAATTTGGAAATTTACTTCCATTTTGCTTCTTATAAAAATCTTGACATTTTAAAATGTGAAGAATTTAATAGATACTACTTGACGTTTTTAAAACGTCAAGAAAAAGTACGTATCACTTGATGTTTAAAAAACGTCAAGAATGTCGAATTTATAAAAATTCTTGATGTTTTAAAAACGTCAGGAATTTAATAGATATTACTTAACGTTTTTAAAACGTCAAGGATAAATAAATATTACTTGACGTTTAAAAAACGTCAAGAAAGTTAAAGATTGGCATATCTCCACCTTTTTGTATAAATTCTTGACATTTTTTATTTGAAATCACCCATTTCTTGACGTTCTTTTTTCTCCAAAAAACTTCAAGTAATTAAAACTACAAACGTCAAGAAAGCCACTTTTTCTAGTAGTGGTGGCGTGGAGTTGGGAGGGGTGAAACAATGATAATAACCTTAATCCCCAAATTAAACACAACCTTTCAGCCAAACGTGGAGGGACTATAATAACCCACTCCACTCCACTCTAGTCCTTATGTCAAACAGGACATTAGTTGAGTGATGTAGTGTTTGAGAGTTTTTTTTTTTTTTGTAAATTGGTCTTAGAAGAGATTTTGTGTGATGTAAAATTTTTGCACAAAGTGGAACTTTCTTTCCTACGTGGTTTTCCCCCCTCTTCTGGTTTGAAGTTTTACACATTAGTTCTTTCAATATTATTGTTGTTAGATTATAAAATTTTATTTTATTTTTATGTTTTTCTAGTAGTTTGCCATTGTTTATTAGAGATATAATATACTTGAAAATTAAATTTCTTTTGTCAACTTCTTTAACTAAGGATACTATTGATAGTTATTGATAATCTTGTGTTGCCCTTTTCAAATTTTATAAATAATATAAAAAACATAACACTCAAACTGCTAAGCTAGAGTCATTGGTAAATAGTGATATAAGTCTATAAATGAACGTGGGTGTTTTGGAGCATTAAGTTTGAGGTTTTTTTTGCATGAATGGGAGAAAAACTTTGCTATATATATAATTTTTTTTTATTTTTGTAAATGTATTGTAATAAATGCAGGGGTGAGGAGTTGAACCTGGGACCTCTTGTCCACAGGTACATACAGGTGCCAGTTGAGCTAAGCTCATGTTGGCTATATTTATAATTTTTTTGGTTTTGCTATATCTATAAATTGTTTTTGGTTTTGCTATATATATATAATTAGCTTGACTCATTTTACTATGTATGTAATCAACCCTAGAGAATTATGTAATAAAATAGAAGCTTCGATTGGGTTAGATATAGAAGAAGAAACATGAAACATATTTCATGACTTATTGAATGAAGCTCATATAGTTATACCCCAATTGTTCTGAATATTCTTCCCTAAAGATTTTGGTTAAGATGATACACATAAAGGTTTTAAACGGTTGGAGTAACAAGTCATTTGACATGATGTTAGACTTAATAAAAAGTGTGTTTCCAATGTGTGGTACCAATGATCCTAGTTCATTCTACGAAGTCAAACAAAAATTGCGTGACTTGGGGTTGGGATATGAAATTATTCATGCTTGTAAGTACGACTGTGTTCTGATTGAAAGGAGTTTGAGGATTTGTAGTTTTGTTAAACTTGCGTGAGTCTTGGTACAGGGTTAGTCCTAATAACAGAGAAATTTTTTTTTGCATAAGATATTGCATCACCTTCCTTTGATACCGAGATTACAACGCTTATTTGTTTTGCATGAAGGATCCCTTGACATGAGATGACACCATGACAAACATGTTCAAACAGATGATGTGTTGAGACATCCAACCGATGTGAATGAGTGAAAACATTTTGATTATGAATTCCCTAATTTCGCTGTAGATGCACGGAACATTCGTCTGGGGTTAGCTTCATATGGTTTTAATCCGTTCGTTTTTAGTTTTTTCACCCTTTTATCTATCTACAACATTAGTTTTTATTTTTTCCTTAAACTTATCTCTATATAAGTAAAATTAATGTTATGATAAATTTGACTTTTTTTTTTTACTCAATTGGACTTTAGCTTAAATATTATTATCAAATTGGACCAATTACTTTATTTGATCCAATGATCACGATGAAAACACACGATATCATAGAGATTCACAAAGTTATGCATTCAATTTCAATATGAGACACATGTCAACTTTTAATTAGCCTTAAGTTCAATCATTTGTAATTTTTCCATTAATTTAGAAAACAATGCAATTTATGATTGGTCCAACATGAATGACTAGTAGATTAAAACTTAACATTAAACTTTATATCTAATAAAATTCAATAACTTTACTTTGAGTTGAGTAGGTCCAATAAAATTTTAAAGTCTTTGAATAAGTAAAGGAGTTGTTAGACACAAATCCAAGATTTGAAGACCTATTAACACATTTAAAAACTCAGACTCATTGGACACAAATTGAAAGTAAAAAAAAAGTAATAGAAACAAAAAATTTAAGACGAAACTAATACTTTTACCCTTTTAAGCTTATACATCAAAGTTTACATACCAAAATAAAGCATTTGGAAATTCATAGCACATCCCTTATTTAAAAACAATAAACAATGACATAGTCACAATGAAAGAATCCAATTAAATAGGGAAAAAACCCCCAAAAAATGAAATTATTTACTTAAAAAAAGAATAAAAGAATGTCGAAACCAATGAAAAAGTCAATGGATGGCCAATAATTGCGCACCATCACAGCCAAAACCGACCATTTTGAGACATGCTTGCACCAACAAAACGTAGAATATTTGTTGAAATCCAACATTAAACAAACAAAAGAAGGAGTCACTTCTTTTGCCCAAAAAAAAAAAAAAAAAAGAAAAAAAATAAAGAGAAGAGGGAAAGGAGAGATTGAGCCAAATTCCAATCTCTCTTTTTCTTCAACTATTTCTATCTTTTTAATCCTTTCTCCCAAATATTTGCAATAATTATTCTCTAACATTTCTATTTCCTCTCTAGCTCCCTCTTGTCTTGTTCTGTTCTTGCATTGCCATTTCATGTTTCTTTGCATCTTTCCCATTTAATCTCTTTCATTTTGGTTAATTACCTGTTTTTCCTTTTCAATTCTTTTCCTCATGGAATCTATAGACATCAACCGTGTTCGAGCTTTGTCGTCTCCTGAATTAGCAAATACTACCTTGATCAGTCCACGACAACATCATGTTGATCAAAACTTTGTCGGTACGTTGAATTCTTATTACTCGAAATTTATTTGTTTTTAGGAATGTGAGTTTTTGATTGACATTGTTTGATTGTTTAGGAGTATCTACCAATGTGAGGCTTTTATTGAAACTAATCCATGAGTACAAAGAGGTTTCCATGAAAGGAAACGATGGAAGCAAAGATCAAAGGATATCTGAAATGATGCTTATAATTGATGAAGTGAAATCCCAAATCCAAAAATCTCAGTCTCTTGGTAAGAGAAGGGAAGCTGAGCTTAGAAGGTGCAATACGGATCTTAGGCGAAACGTTCCGAAGGACAAAAAGACGAATGAGCCAATAATAATCGATGAGAAGGAGAGGTTGAGGAGAGAGCTGAATGCAACTGTGGCTTCACGTAAAAGCCTTGAAAGTATATGTTCGAGCATCGGAAAGGAGAAGGAGATCATCGCGAAGGAGCTAGCAAGGACGGTTCAACAATTGCACGGAATGGAAGAACACGTTAATGATCTCAAAGCACAAAATGAAATGCTGATGTGCAAAGTTCAAGCTTGTGTTGCTGAGCATAGAGTGAAGAAAAACAATGTACCTGATGCACAAGGCAACTTTGAAGCCCTCCAAAAGAGAAACAAAGTGTTAACAGAACAACTTCTTAAGTCGCTCGATGCGTACCGATCCTTAAAGAGAAAGCTAAAGGAATATCAAGAGAGAAGAAACGGGACTAATGCAAGAATGGAAGAAATGGGAATCCAAGTACGAGCAGGACTTGAAAGGATTCATAGTTTTAAAGAAATGATGATCACTCAAACTGATGATGACAAACAGATTGACATCGAAAATGAGATCTCTGCATTAGAGCATATGTTCAAATGCTTCGACTTTGAGATATCCAAACAAACCAAGGTCAAGAAGCACCCTGTTGACCGCATTAATGCTGATAAGTGACTACTTCCTGCTCGAGTTTATAATAGAAACAGCAGCTCACAGCCACGATAATTCCTAGTCCAAATCCTACTTTTTTTTGTTTGGAACAACAATGGGGATGGCCTCGAGTGTGAGATTAGTGATGGTACATTGACACCTTGTTTTGTTGTGATCATGTACTGTTCAAATGTACTAGTTCAGTTGCTCTAGTTTTAATGTACTGTTCGAACTTTAAACCAATCAATAATTCAGCAGGAACTTCAACTTAAAACTACTTTCTCTTCATTCACTTTTTCTTCAATCTTACAATGACAGCATAACCACTTTTGAAGTGACACGACATACACAACATTGTCTGTTTTCCCGTCTTGCTTCGTACCGAAAACTTGAAAGAAGACATCATGGTCCAAATAATTTTCAGAGAAAATAGAATTCCAAAGGAAGTAGAAGGGGATGGAAAGAAGAGTAGCTCAAATTTGTCCTTCAAGCTGTTTCTACGTACAAATATGATGAGAATAAGAGAGAAAAAAAAGAAAAGAAAAAAAAGGGATTAAAGATCAATGAGAGAGGTCCAGTGATTGTTGGTGGAAGGATGAGGATCAAATGTCTCCCATTTGGTTGTAACAATCACAGGCTTTGCTACTTTCACTCTTGCATTTGTAACCTTCAAAACATCAAGCATTTCAACACATTTCTGCACTCTCTTCCCCTACATTCACAGAAACCAAAAGAACAAACATAAAGGGTGATCAACACAAGTTCATTAACAACATGTTGGCAGAGGATTGGCCATTTCAACCACCAGTTAACGGTAGGAATACTCTTTTTGACATCGGAATGGGAAAAGGGGACATTTTACCTGCAGAATTTTCTGAGTAGAAGCATCTCCTTCAGCAACAATGCTGTCAAGTTTAATGGCTTGCATCATCAACATCTCAATCAGTGTGGTGATTTGAATTTCTGGAACGTTGATTCCATTTGAGATTGATGCTTCCATTGCAGCAACCTGTTCACAATTCATTTCATAATCATAATTATATCCTTCAAACAATAATGTAACTTTATCTCATATTATTATTTCAACTAACTTCATGAGTGTTGATATTGAAACTACTATAGCATATCCCCACTATTCCATGATTGAACCCATGCTTTTAATCTCTACTTCATATCCTTTTCAATTTTATGATTATAAGGGTCCCAATGTCTTTTTGGCCTAACCTTTTTCTTTTTTATAATTATTATCTCTATCATTTAATTACATTTTTGTGTTGCTCAGTGAGATGAGGTAACAAAAATATACCATGATATAAGTTAGTGAATTATGATAAATTTAACAACATTCACATGTTTTATTATATAATAAGTATTTGAAGGGTAATAAGTTGTTTGAGTTGAAAAGCCTAAAGTTAAGTTTATTTTAAATATCACTTTAATTTTAATAGTAAAAAAGAGATCTCAATTTGTTTCACTTTAAATTGTAACCAAAATATTTAATAGTTTTTTCCATTCTTTTGAAGGCCAAAAACAGAGAACAAAAGTCCCATCAAAACAGATAAACATCACTAGACATAAACACAAAAATCCAAAAGAGTAAAAAGAATAAGCCAAAAGAGTAGAAAGAATTTAGAATTGAAGGCACAAAAGACTCTAAAACTTTGCGTGCAACGTCATGTGCGAAGATATTCTGACTACGAAATTTTTATAAATATATAACTTCAAATTATTTATAACATATAGAGAAATTTTTATAAATAATAAAAAATTAAAACTATTTATAACATTAAAAAAAACTTAAATAGGCTATGAAAAAAATTGATATCTATATTTGAAAAAGATTTTTTTTAAAAAAAAATTGATTTATTCCGTTCTAAGATAAAATCTTACTAAAACCATTTAAAGCTGAAAGGATACACGAAGAAAGAAGTGAGTAATAATTATATAAAGTAACACCAATTAATTTAACCAAAACATTACAAAATATCAAAATGTTAAAAGTGAATAAATTTGAATGGTAATTTACATGTGTTTTTTTTCTTGTTTTACGTTAGACTTTTACATTTTCATATTCTCCCACTCAGTACACTAAAAACAAAAGCAGAAACATGCCAATTTCCCTCCACTGGATTCAATTCAACTTAAACTTTAAACGAGAAAAAACAAACAAAAAGATTACTTCTAAAAGCTAAACTATGCCATTTTATATCTTTCAAAATTTGCAATCTGACCCTTGGTTCCTTACAAACATTCACAACAATTTGGAAATAAAAAATGTTGTTTTTAGATTGAATCTTGGACATTTACATTGATAAAAATGGTAAGAATAGAAATCATACTAATACCACTAAATCACATTCATTTTCACCACCATTGTCACACTAGTTTAGATCAGTGCCAATTTGGTTCTAAATTATAATTTAAATCCAGAAATTTTTAATTCTGAAACGTTAGAAGAAAGAAAAGTAAAAAGTAAAAAAAGTGGAAATGAATAAAGAAAAAAGAGAGTGACCTGGTCGGCGAGCTTATCAAGGTCCATAGAAACGTCGGAAATGGCACGATGTGCGCTCTGCATTTTGGCGTTCCGTTTAGTCTCAATGTATCTTCTTTCAATGCTCGCCGGATCTTCAACCAACTCCATTTTCGATCTGTTCTTCACACCACAACCTTCCAAATACTCCCCGTTTTCCCTCTCTCTTCCTCTGTATATTACCTTCTGCGCCGCTATCTCCAGCCCCGTCTCCGCCGTCAGCACCCTCTTCAGCTCCCCTGTTTCAAAAAAAAAAAAAAAAACATTCAAATTTACTCATTTTTCTTCAACCCCACTTCTTACTTCTTGTCAAGATTTGTTCTGTTTCGCGAATTCATCATAAAACACATAATTTTTTTTCTATTTACCGAATGTGGCTTTGGAGCTGATTGAGATCTCTAATCGGACGGCTCCAAATGCGACTCGGAGATGGAGAGTCGGCGGTGGAGACTCCGATTTATCTGTCCGCTTCTGAACCAGCATTCCGCCGGGTCTCATTTCCCATTCCAGTGGCTCGTCGCCGGCGCGGGTGGAGGAAGAAGAAGAAGACGACGTTGTTGAAGAGGAGGACTCATTGGGTTTTCCAATTACCAGGTCGTGGTTGTGATTGTGATTGTGATTGGATCTTCTCTTCATCATTTTCCGGAGGGCGGAGGTGTCAGTTATTTTTCTTTACCCTTTATTTGTGTGGGAGGGATTTTTGAAAGTGGGATTTTTGTTGTTTGAAGAAGAGTGATGAGTGAAATGGGGAGTGGGGAGTGGATTTTTGTGCCGACAAAAAACAGAGCGTGAGTTGTTGATTAGAATGGAAGTGGTGGGTTTTATATAGTGCCGGAGAAGTGTCGTGTTGGTCAGACTTCCGGGGAAGCTGACTGGAAAGTTAAAACATCCAATGAGAATCTGCCACGTCATTCATTCACATAGATTGTTTCCGGTGACAGCTAAGCTTGACATATTATTTTTGCCGACATTTCAAGAAAGCATCCAAAAGAAGAAAACAAATATCGATATCTATACTATATTCTCATTTTCTACTTACATATTTTAATATTAATTCTTTTTTTCGCTAAACTATATATAAAAATATCCTTCATTTTTCAATTCTTTTCCGTAAAATATATTATTAAACTTTTAAATTAATTTTAAATAACTTAATACTTTCAAAAATTATTAACATACCAAAATGAATCAAAATATAATAAAGTTTTAGATTATATTAATCATAGACATTAATAAACTTCTATAAGTGATATCGTTGTATATAAGTGATATTGATAGACACTATCAATGTCGATTTTTTTTTATCAAATTTGAAATTTTGTTATATTTTATAAATATTTTAAACATTTTTATCATTTATAATAATTTTCTTAAGCAAATACTTCGTGTTTAGATTTAAAAAGTATTTGAACTTTCAAAAGTTTCTAAAATACACTAAAAAAAAGTTAAAAAAACACATATATCGTTTCATGAAGTAAAAATGTTAATACGATATTACTTCTCTATTTTTTTTTTTTTGTTCTTGCACTCTTTTCAATACTTAAATAAATAAATAAATAAAAGTACACACCTAATATAAGGTATACAAACTATAAAAAAAATGTAAACACCAACTAATTTTAGGATTTAAATGATTCAATAAAGAACCATTATAGCAAAGAACACAATAAAAAATAATATAAAAATATGGCACAATTTTAAAATATTTGCAGATGTAGTCTACATTGATCCATCAACTGGTAAAACTTTTTAGAATTTTATGTTTACTTTTGAGTGCACACGTTTCTATAATTGATAACAAGTATGAGTGATAACAATTAATAACACATTTTTCAAATTAAAAGTTACCATTGGTGGTGACTATTAGTGATATTTAATGATAGCACATACATGATAAAAGACATGATAGTATTGAATAACACATTTCTCAGATTAAAAACTATCTTCATAACAACTAACTGATATTCAATGATAACAACTAATAATAGTTATTAACTTTTGTGCTAAAGATGAACCTTTTTAGTTTTTTATTTTTATTTTTTATTTATCAATTTTTGTGATCTGCAGTTATTTTATCTTTGTGCTTTACATTTTATTTTATTTTGGGTAAAATACCATTTGTACAACGACCGACCTTTAATAAAGTTTTAGGTTTGTAGTTGAGAGTGTTAATAATAGCCAAATACATTTTTTTTACTATGTCTCCAACGAAGGATTTATGTTTCAAAATTGTTTTTCTTTTTTAACTCAAAAAAGTTTCAAACAAGTTTACCACCTTACTATGATAGGATAATTTTTCTAAAAAAAAATAAATTTATCTTTGCAACGAAGCACTAATGGTTTTTCTTGGTAGACTAATACTAATAGTATTTTGGAAAGTTTAAGGAAATTTAATATTTTAAACAAAATTTCAACCGTTTCTATCTAAGACTAATAGTAAGAATATTTTTTGTTCTTCTTTTTTAGCTTAACTAAGAGTAATTTTGTAACTTTTGAAAATTTAGAAGTACTTTTTATTCAATGAAATTTTATAAAAGATAATTTAGAAGTTGATATTTTGTTCTTTTTACAATTATTTGGATCAAACATGTATTACTTCAAATAATATAACACTTTATTTATAACTGTGATGTATATCATAAATATTAAATATCACAATCTAATAGTAAAAAAAATGCTTGAATAGATACTCACATCTTTTGTCCCACCTCAATTATTCGATTTGAAATAATAGTGCATTATTTTGTTCAGAAAGATGACGTATTATTTGTGTATGAAGTGAATTAGATTATAATTATGAAACTTAGTAGTTTAATAGCGTAAATATGCTTTAACAAACAATAAAATGCTTTGCACTTTAAAAATTCCCAATCTCTTATTCTCTGTCTCCCATCATTATGCATACAACTATTTGGGTCAAAAAAATATAAAAATCTATTCTATTGATCAGAATCTTTTGAATTTTTTCATTAAAATAGAATTATGAATCTCTAAAAAAATAATAATTAAAATTATAAAATTCACAAAACATAGAGTAAAATAGTTAAAATTGTTATACATGTTAATTCGTTTAAAAATCATGAACTATTTATTTAATAAATTTAATTTAATTTTTTGGATTTTTATGTTGTTTACAGTTTTTTCGATATCGATGTTCTTATAAACTTAAGAATTCAACCTTTGATAGACATTTATATATTTTGATGATGAAGTAATTTATAAATAATAAATAAATAAGAGAAAGGTTGACACAGAGGCAGATTCCATTGGATGGTGACTTAGCTCTGGATGACAGGCAGATAATTTGATCTTTCTCTCTCAAAGAATCAAACTTTTCTATATGTTTTTATTAACTAATCTGCAATTAATTTTTCTTCTATTATTGTGATCTGAACATAAATTGTACTTTTCTTTTCATTAAAAAAGAATACAAATATAATTTTGAACAACAAAATGAAGTTGAATAGTTATAATAATAATAAAATATAAATTATAGAGCATAAATGATAAATAATTATAAGTTTGTTAGTTTGGATTCAAATCTTCAATTAACATATCTAATTTAAGTGGAACATATCTCTGATTGAAATCAGTGAGGTTCATAAAATGTAGGCAACTTTAGGAACATTTCTATATAAAATCACTAGCTTTGTGTCATTTATCTTATCTTATAATTGAATAAAACTTAAATGTAATTTAGAATATCAAATGTTGATCAACATTGTCCAATCTTGTAGCCAATGGAGTTTTATCTTTACCTTTTCCTTTTACCTTTTTAACAATATAGTTCTTTTTAATACAAGTCCATATTGGTCGATCATTTGAATTTTATGTTTAAAATATTCTAAAAATATTATTTTAAATGACAAAACTAATTACAAAAATATTTACAAAAATAACAAAATATCTTATTTATGTGTAATAGATTGTCATAGATCTAGATACATTACTATTTATGTCTATCATGGTAAAAAAAAAAAAGATAAAGATAATAGTTTATCTTGATCTATTACGGTTTATATAATAGACTGCGATATTTTATAAATATTATGGTTCAATTTTTTATTATTTGAAAATAGCTCAATATACTATTACGTGTACTATCCTTAATTTAAGATTCAAGTTTATCATAAATTTGTCAAAATAAATATATTTGTAATATGTTATAGGTTAAAATTCCACATCATTACTTTCAAAATTTTATCATAGTCTTACTATCTTTTAAAGACAAATTTAATAAGCATAGTAATTTAACTAATTAAGTGATCATATGTTGTCATAAATTTGAATCTTCCTATTTTATGTTGTACTAAACTAAATTATATCCACGCAATTTCGAATCTATAATTAATGGCATTAAAACAAAATAAATTTTGTTCTATAATTCTTTCATTGAGTATAATATGGGTGAAAAAATTGATTTTTACAATTTTATTTTTATAAATAAAGGAGCAATAATTTATTAAATTATACAGTAGAAGTTGAAAAATAATTTAAACATCATAATATAATAATGAAAAATTCTCTAACGGATTTAACCTAATCTGAAAATGATTAGGGAAGAGAAGTTGTCCAAAATTTATCTATCTTAAATTTAAACTATATGATTTCAAATTATAAAATGAAAGGAAAAATATTATCCTCTCAATCATTCATGTGGGCAAGGAGAGCTGGTTGATTTATGATATAATTGAAGAATGAAGATGAAGTAAATTGAGGGTCCACAAAAGAATAAAGTGATATATGATTTTAAGTTTATGAAAGCTTTGCTTTGGATATATAATTTAACGATAAGATGAAAATGATTTGGGAAATCGCCACCGTCCAAACTCAATCGGGGTTCAGGATTTACTATTCTTTTTAATGTGATTTAATTAAGGTGTTGATTGTTGCTTAGAGTTGTAAATTAAAAAAAGTGGACAACCAAGTCCTAACAGCTTTGCAGATTAGGGTTTAAGTCTTTGGAGGAGTTTGGTACTTGAAAGCGAATAAACTTTGATTTTATTTCTTTATTTCAACCAAAATATTTGGAGCAAATAGATTTTAATTTCTGCTATATTGGTGAGAATATATGTGTAATGTGCTAACCAATTCACTTATCCCCATAGACAAAAAAAAAGAAAAAAAAAAGAAAAAGAAAATGCAACCAAAGCTCTACATTGACTAGATAAAGAAAATATCACTAGCTTATAGTAAAAGACAAATAATTTTCAATGGTTTGAGGTCTTTTGGGTAGAAACCAAACATAAAACTTTGTATAAAGGTTTATGCCAAAGTGGACAATATTATTGTGTGAAGATATCAAAAGTCCTTTGTATCTAACAATATTGACTTAGTTATTGATTATCTATGATCTACGATAAACATCATCACACATCATGAGTTAGATGGATATCTAAATTAAGAAACATATTAGTTTTTGGTATATATCTAAAAATATTTATTGACATTCAAATATTTATTTTTGGATTCATAATAAGACATAATAAAAGTAGTATTATTATATATCTTCTCGGATTGCAAATTGTTGATTGATATGATTAATCGTTAGATTTGGTTTTGGAAGTTCATCTTCATATATCCAGGAGTTCGTCTTTTGATTAAGTTTCTTTTCATTTTGTTTATTGTGACTTGAACCACACATGTTCTTGCTTGCAGGGATTAGTTGTAGGACGAATGTTCACAATTTTTTAGCCTTGTCACCTTTAGGCAGAGACTTGAATCTATTAGATCATTATTCTCAAAAAATATATATCATAATCTGTTAACTAATTTCTAGATATCTCTACGATGATATGATATCATATAATGTATACTTTAAACCTAACATGTCATGTATAAATGTATGATGCAGATTTTAAATGGGGTATGTAATTATTGGTTCTCTTAATTAATTTTTGAAATGAATAGCCGCTTAGCTTTTATATAAAGAATGATAGGGATAGGGTTTTCTTAAGGTATAATTGTTTCTATATGTTTTTGAATTGGACTATAAAGCTTTCATTCTAATTATGCTGTGGTGATTTTGTAACAACGACGCCTACAATGTGAGAACCTATGCAATATGGTTGAGATATAATTCCGGATTTCGTAAAAGTTTATTGTATTCTTTTATTGCTCACTAAATAAGCAACATAATTTCCAACAACTTGCAAATGTAATTTAAAGCTCTCCAATCTATATTCGTTTCATAATCATTTTATTTTTTTCTTTCAATTTTTGGTTCTTCAATATTCAATTTCCTTTTTGGGTTTCTAGTTGAGAAATTGACAAAAGTTGCATACTTTTATTTGTAGTACACTTTTTAAAAATTAGTAAATTTGTTTTTCTCGGTTAATTTTAGCCGACCTCGACACTGAGAATCTTTTCAAATTTTTAAAAAATTGTTTCAAAATCATTTCTCGGTCCATCTCAACCCAACTCGACATAGAGATTTTGGGTTTTGTTTTTAAATTTCAAAATAAAGGGTATTCTCAAATTTACCAAAATACCCTTGAAAGCCCAAACGTTTGATATTCGAAAACCCTAAATCGTGCACTCATTCTGGTCAAGACGAAACATGTTTGCTCCCAAAATTGAAGATATTTGACTAATTTTTGTGCCCCAAATTTCAATAAGTCATCCTTAAGCTTAAATTTGTGAAGGTAATTTATTTTGAATGATTTCATAATTTAGGACTAGATTTTAAGTTATGTTATAGTGTTTTTTTTTTAACTGAGCTGAATGGAAAAATATGTAGCCTATCAATCTGGGCTCGTGTAGATGAAGAATCTCAGTTGAGGTTGATGAAATTTCCCTGAGATTTGTTGTGTTTCATATACATTTTGTGGGGTAATCTTAGGGACGATTTCACCTGAGATTGAATTGAGATCATACATCACAAAATGCAATTAAAACCCTTATCTTGTGGCATTTAGGTGCAATTGTCACGCCCCACCCCTCTAGCCACTTTATGTGGCCAGAAGGAGTGCGTACCTCTCAGCGAGATAACGAGTTAAATGCCTAGTAAGTGAAACTTCTAAAACCAATCTCCATCATAGAGTTCCAACCTTGGACTCAGAAGATCTTCACAACTCAACGCAGAGGAAAACACTTAAATAACAAACTTACTCGCCTAGCCTTCAATACTTAAAGCCTTAACTACTAAGTGATAAGCACCATAGAGTTAAGCTAAGTGAACACAACATAGAGGAAAGATAGAAATCAAAACCTTGCTTTTATTACTTGATTCAATACTTTATAAATTGCATTTCTTTCCTCGCAAGACACAAATAAAACCTAAACTCTAAGCTCCACGCCTTCCTTCATCCCCTAGGATGCTACTCTTTGCGTTAAGGTGTTTAGGAGTATAAGAACTCTTTTCTAATCCTTTTCCTTAATTGCCTAGCAACCCATCTCAAAGACAAGACTCATCCCACACACAAAACTAGGATGCTTCCCCTCTCTAAACATAACTTTAAATCATCCGAAGACAGATAACTTGATCAGCTTTCCGGTGTCACAATCCATCTTACCTTCCCTTACTTGGCCTAAATGTTTGATCACCTGGGGAGGAAAAACTTAAACACGTAAATCAAATACTTAGTGAGTGAAGATTTTAGAAAACCTTTTTGGAAATCCAAGTCAAGCACAAATTCATTTTCATTTCTCAAACACGTCTTCCAATGCCTTATTTTATAAATCACAGAAATCTTACATTAGCTTCTCTTATTCCTTACCACCAAGAACAACAATCCTTCCTCTCGGCAAGCCTACTGTAATTCACTCTTGCCAGTATCTTGCGATTGAGCTACTGCGGTGTTCACTCCATCTGCAGCATCTGGGAAGTTTTATGATTCATTTCTTGTTGCACTGGCCGTTCACACGACACCATTCACATTATGTACACACCACATAATCATTGCTCACTTAATAGGAATAAGACTAATAGATTGCACACATTAATCACAATCAGCACATAGAAAATAGTAGTTTTCTCTTTTCAAAAAACAATAACAATAATAACCACAAAAAGATACAGAACGCGTTATGTATAACTTAGATTCGAAAAGAATGTATTAAGAAAACATTACAAATCATGGAGTTTACAAATCACCCTCGCGGGAGTGTTTAGTTTAAGAAAGTCACTCATGTAGGAGTGTTTAGGTTAGGAAAGTCACTCATGCAATGTCTGGTCTCCTGTTTACCCAAAAGCCTCTCCTCAACTAAAACTCTCTCAACGACAACTCAACTCCATGCACTTTCTCGACAAAACCTCTAAATAACAACACTTCTCTTAGAACCTTCACCCCTATTTATACTAATCATTTTGACCAATTACTTTCTTTGCCTGCTAGTTTCGAATTATAACTTTACACGTGTCGCCTTACCATCTATTCGCATCATGCAACCAAACCAAGCTAAACATGTAAGCCAATGGTTAACTCACAATTAGATATTCCCTCGCGATGCAAATTATATCTCCTTAGAAAGCCAAACTCTTCCTCGCCTTATCTTCTCAAAAAGCTAAACTCTTTTTCTCGCCTTCTTCTTCATTGCCTTCTCTTTCTTGTGACAGACCACAACTGCCCACTTCTTTTTTTACTTCTCTTCGCGTTACTTCACCAGATCACGTAACTCTTCTTGCGATAGAACTCCTTCGCCACGAAAACTCTCCCACCATCGCCTTCTCTCAACACAACTTTCTTCCTTCCCTTTGAATTTCATCTTCAGAATGCTATCTTTTTATTTTAGAAGGATCATCCCACTTCTCAGTGCCTCTCTTATTCAACAGAACTCCCTTTCTCCGATCTGGGCCTCACAACAATGTTGCCCAATTCCATTGTTAATTCATGTTATTCTTGGTCTAGATTGGCCCGAGATTGCCTTGAATTTTAGCATAGATTACTAATTTTATTTTGTTGTGTGTGTTTTTTGTTTGATAGATGCCTCTTGTCATCAAAATATGTAGTGCAGACTTATTTCTTGAAAACTTGACTTGTTGTTCACACCTAGCGAAGATCGTCTCAAACATTAAAAAAAAATGAGTTAACACCTAGACAAATGTATATGTTTAGGATAACCATGTTTGGATATTTCTTGGACATTAAGTTTGTTTTCAATGGACCCCTATGCCATTACATCTTGCTTAGAGAGGTTGAGGATGAATGAGAGGATGTTATTAGCTTTAAATTACCAGGTGGAAAGGTCTCCTTCGGGAAAGAAGATTTTGACAGTATCACAGGGTTGAAGGTATAGGCCAAAATGTGCAGTTGAATTGGAATAGAATAAAGTCCTTAGACTGTGATGGTTATATTTGAGCAATAGAATGAATATGAATGATGCTGAGTTGGATAAAGATTATCAGAATATTAAGTTCTAGAGCAACGAGAATGTGGTGAAGATATCCCTATTTTATTTCATCGAGCTGGCGGTGATGGGGAGGGAGAGGAGATCACACATGGACTGAACCATGTTAGGCCTCATAGACGATTTGGAGGACTTCGTCAGCTACGACTCAAGTCAGTTGATATGGATTAAGACCTTGGGTAGCTTGAAAGGAGCACTGCATGGAAAATTTCCCTTGCATAAAAAGAAACCTGTGCATAACAAGTCCTTGGAGTCATATAGCCTATATGGGTTTTCCTTCGCTTTTCAGGTTAGTAATTTTATGCTTATTATGTTTTTTTTTTCAGTAGTTATATGCTTGTAGTAACGATATCATTGCATTTGTAGGTTTGGACCTATGAGACAATGTTGTCCATTAACGAGCAGTTTACTAATAGCACTTTGCATGATGCAATACCACGCATCATGCTATGGAGTTATACACACTCACCTAGGTTGTAGGTGATTCGATCATAGGTATTTGGGTCACAAGTGGTATTTTTTCAGGTCTTAATTAGCATTTGCTGATGTTCCAATTTCAGGCCCATAGAGAGAAGATTGATTCGATGAACGACGGACATGATTACTTGGATCAGAGTCTTGAAATTTCGATGATAGAAGGTTGCGTGAAAGACTTAGCTGTCGCTGATCCTCATCATGTCGAGCAACCCTTTACATGTACTTATGTTTAGCACCCCACTGCTTCTCGTCATGTCGAGCATCCCACTGCCTCTACTTGTGTCTAGCGGCCTCATTCTTCTTTTCGCGGCGATGGTTGTCCCATTGCATCTACGGAGCAACCTATCAAGCCCGATAGATCTCAGGTGATGTGTGACTGAAGCTAGTATCTACGGTGCTTGAAAGCCAGATTAGATCGACAATATGAGTCTTAGACCAAACGCAATCATCCTTTACCGTCGAGAAATCATCCATGAAGGAGCTTTTGATGGTCTTAGTAAGTTATGTTTGTCTTAAACTTTCGTATTTCTTGCTTTTGTTTTAATTAAGGACTAATCAACATTTCTATTGCATTGTTAATAGAGTAAGATGGTTGAGTCTTAGCAATGCTATGGTGAAGGTTTGTCGTTTAATGCACAAAAGGTTGACAACAGAGTCGACGATGTATTCGTGGATGTTCTTGCTCCGAACATTGTGACTAGCTCATTGATGACGAGATGAGAACATCCATCAGTGAAGACACCCAGGAAATGGTATCGTATCAATCGACATCTGTTTGGGAGGGGAGGGGGTGAGGATGTCCTACATCCTCCTGTCCAAGTCCTACTAGAGAGGAAATAAGAGGTATATTTAACTACGAAGTGTATTATTTTATGGTGATTTTAGTAATAACAGTAATAGTAGGCTCGTTTTCGATTGTCCAACCTATCAATTTTGACGTAGAGGTCATCCCGCCTTTCGATTTTACAGATATCGTAACTAAAGAAAGGACGACAAAGAAGAGAGGGACACTGTGGAAGTTGTAGAGCTAGTTATTGAACAAGGACAAGGGAAGAATAGAAGGAAGAGGGTACACCCGTACAATCCTGTTTGCAAAATCCCTTTTAAGTTTGATAAATAGTTTTTAGCACACCTCGCGGACCCGAGCGGAGCAAAGGGGTTGAGTAAGACAAAGAGAACTCGAGGGCTTTCCTGGTTCATGGATCTTCTAACGCCGACCACATTTGCATACCTGACATATGCATTTCAAAGTTGCTTTTCACTGTTTGTAGACAATCCCTAGTTGAATGGTGTAGTTGAAGTGTCAAGTTCAACCGCTATCATAAGTGAGAAAATGACACATGTGACCGTTTGGAAAACTTTGTCAACAACTGTTTGCTCATTGTAGTTAGGTATAGAGTCGAATACTTGTATCTTGCAATGCTTTATGTCATACAACTAATGAGATTTTTTAAATTTTCAAATCAATACTAGATATCATATATGTTTTGATTTAGTTAGATTATTAAAATATCTATCTTTCATTAATCTTTAATATATTTATTTAGTTAGATTTCGAAAATATCTCTTTAACAAATCTTTAATACACCTTTTTAGTTAGATTTAAAAAATATATAATTTTAATAAACGTTTCAATATATTTTTTAGCTGTATTATCTATCTTTAATAAATCTTTAATATCTTTAATATATTTGCTAGGTTCAATTAATCTTATTTGTTTGTTACAATTTTAATTTCAATTTAATCTCTTTTTTTTTTTTTTTTTTTTTTTTCTTAGTTATTTTTTCTAGTTTAGAATTAAAAAAATGTATTTTTATCTTATTCCTTTTATTATTATTTTGAAATCATATTAAACCAATTTTTAGACTATATCTTATTGTTTCACATTATTTTATGTCAAATATTTTTATTAAAAGTGGCTTAAGGAAAGAATCATTTTTGAACGATTCTACCGTTTGTCAAATTTTAAATTTACAACATTTCTTATACATTAAAATAAATATCAGTTATTCTTTAAATTAAAAAAGAAGTTTATGAATTATATTATTTTATAATTCATTTATTATTTGTTTTTATTTATTTAATATAAAGAATAAAATCAATTATTATCTTTTCAAATTCCTAACTTCATATGAAAGGTTTTTATCTATTTATTTTAATAATTTAATTTCTAAGGATTATAAATTAATGATGAGATTTAATTAAAATGAAAACAAGTCATTTATATTTCATGAGTTTTCTAAAAAAAGTTTATATGAATTATATTATTTTATAATTGATTTATTATTTTGTTTCTATTTATTTAATATAAAAAACTATTACCTAATGATTATCTTTTCAAATTCTTTAACTTCATTCTTGAAAGATTGAAATATTTTTATCTATTTATTTCATTAATTTAATTTCTAAAGATTATGAATTTATATTTAAGGATGAGATTTCAAATAAAAAAGAAAAAAAAAACTATTGATATTCCATGAGTTTTTCAAAAGAAGTTTATGAATTATATTATTTTATAATTGATTTTATTATTTGCTTTTATTTATTTAATATAAAGAATAGAATCCATATTAACAAATGGTTATCTTTTCAAATTCTTAACTTCATGAAATATTTTTATCTATTTATTTCAATAATTTAATTTTAAAAAAATATGATTTTATATTTAATGATGAGATTTCAAAAGATTTTGTAACCATTTATTTTCTTCACCTATATATAAAGACATCTCTTCAACCATTTTCTTACAAACATTTGATTTTTTTTATAAGCTACATGTGTTTTCCCTATACTAACGGTATATGTTTTTTTCTAATAATAATTTCTATTATATAATATAAGATAATATTGATTGATCCAACTCTCATCAATCATTTTAACTTTGCTTTTATGTTGAAATATATTTTGGTGCTACAATATGTTAATACTTGTGATTTTAGAGAAAGAGTTGAAGAAAGATATAGTTTATAGGATATTAATTTGCTTTTAAATATAATTTAAAAGAGTTGAAGAAAGATATGATTTTAGAAAAAGAGGTTAGAAAAATGATATAATATCATTCATTATAATAAGTTTGTCTTTCTAGGTAGTTGAAAAAAAATTAATGGTTTTCTTTCATTCTTCAAATTCAGTTTTTGGGATGGTTCAAGTTCAAGCTGAATGTTTGATTTTCTTATTTCTCTTTTCTTTCTTATAATATTTTATTTTAAGATTTGAAATGTTCTATTACATTAAATTTGTGAAATCATTTTCATAAAATTTATTTCTAGATCACATTTAGAATTAGAAATATATTTTGTTGTACACAATTAATGTGAATATGTGATCTTAGATTTTTTCAACTGACATTAATAGAAAATTGTTACCGTGTATCAAGAATGAATAAAAAGTAGATGTGTTGAGACCTATTGTTATGGTTGAAGAGATAATTTATTAGAACTGCACTATTTTGTTTAAATTCATTTAAAATTATTCTTAGTGCTAAAAAGGAACCTTACTCATTTATCATCAAAGTGTATTAGTATAAACCCATAAAGTTTGTAGTTTGAATTTCCATACTCAATTAAACTACAAATAAAGTTGCTCTTAGTGATATATTATTTTGTTTAATTAGTAATTTTTAGATATAAAAAATCAACAATATAATTTTTACACATGCAACACACGTCAATATTTTCTAGTATTTAAAAAGTTGTGTATGCGTTCTACGACTGAAAGACAATAATAGAATTTTAACCGATATGTTTTTACTTTACAACAAGTAAGGTCTATTTTTTATGGTAGATGGACAGAAAGTATACAATATCAGAATTATTATCGATCGTTGAGGTTTATGTTCATTTGCATCTTCGTTTTAATAATTTATTAATTGAAATTTGTCTGCATACCAACTTTCAAAGTTGCAATTGAAAATATAACAAAGTATATATATATATATTAAATTCTTCCATATATTTTTGCAAATATTGTTACTCATTAAATATCATTTTTTTAGTTTAAATTGTTAAAAGATTTGAACGATTAATTATTGTCCTTCAAAGATTTGGTACACTGATTCCATCTCCAACGTGTGCATATTGGTTTGGGATAATTTTGTTCTTTTTGGAAATTCTTTTGTGAGTTTACCTAAAGATATAGCCACCATGGAAGTGGAAAATAATCTAAGGTTAAATTTGAATATGGATCATAAAATTTGAGAAGTTAAAGTACTAAAATAGCGAACCATAAATAGATGACAGACTAAAGGAATTAGATGGCAGAGAAAGCTAAATTAATTTGATCGAATGGGGAAGAATGTTTTATCACAAGAGAGAATCAAATTATGAGTATGCAACATAAACTAAAGCCATGGACGAAGGATGGAAACAATAACTAATTTACTGTTATTGGGTTATATGAAAATATATGAAAAGAGATAATTCAGTTGTGAGTCTTTAGTGGAGTGTGCACATATTTAATGAATATTAATTAATATGGTTAATGAGTTTATTCAATTAATTTTTTATGGTTAATGAGTTTAGCTAATTAATCTTTTTAGCCTGTATACAAAGGTTCATCAGGTCTCTTTCCTAGCTCGTAAATGATAATGAGGTTAATATATATTGATTATAATTTAAAATGTTCAAATTTACTTACGGAATCAATATAATGTATGGTGATATATTCTAGTATAAAATTTATATTTTAATTAAATTTCAAGAGCATTTTTTAAAATAACAAAATATATTAAAATATTTACAAGCTATATCAAAAATTTTAGATTCTATCAATGATAGAAACTGATAAACTTCTATCATTAGCTATCAATGTCACTGATAGAAGGATATTATTGTCTATCAAATGTTTGTTATTGATAGAATATGAAATTTTGCTATAGCTTGTAAATATTTTGTCAAATTTGCTATTTTTGACAATTTCTCTAAACTATTTTATATAAATTTAAATTTTGATATTATTCAAAATTAAGTTAAGAGAGAATAAAATATTTGAATAAATTCAAATATTAATTTAATGTGAATTAGATTTATATTAAAGTTGTAGGTTAAAGTTTAATAGTTATATGATATAAATTAAAATTATAAGTTTGAATATGATTCAAGTTGTAAATTAAGTTGAATATGTGATGTTTAACTTAGTAATTAATTAATTAACTAAATTAAATTAAATTATATTTGATTTAATTAAATTAGTTAAATTAAAACTATAGATTAAGTGAGAGATGTTCATTTAAACATGATTGTTGGCACGAGATTTTCATAGAAAATTAGTTCGTGTTGTTGAACTTGTGTTGATGTAGATTATGATGCGATGTGGTTTGTTATCTAGTATTTGATTCTTTGATTCTTTTTTGGTTGAATGTCTACGCTTGATTCGAGGAAGCACAGCATGTGATTTTCTTGAAGTTGGAGTTTCAAAGGAACTTCAATCTTCGAGGGTGGTCGGCTTTAGGAGTTAGGAAATTTTTTGGTTTTTGGTAGAATTCTCTCTTTGCCACTGTTGAGCAATAAATTTTGACCAATTAAATTATGCCATATCATCACAGTAAATATGATCCAAAATGGGCTCAAGCCCAAGTTTAAGAAGCAGATGGGCCCAAGTCCAAGCCCAATTCGCAAATGGGCTCAAGTCCAAGCCCAACAAGCAAATAGACCCAAGTCCAAGCCCACCAAGCAAATAGACCCAAGTCCAAGCCCACCAAGCAAATGAGCCCAAGCCCACCTAAAGCTCATAAAATTTCTCTATAAATAGAGACCCTTGCCATTCATTTTATGGGGTCTTTGGTTGAAGGAAGAATTGAAGCTCTGAAGTACTGAAGCTCTGAAGAATTGAAGATTCAAACTTCTACAAGCTCTCAAGATGTGCAAGTTCGTATCAACCTCGAGATCAACAACTTTTGAAAGATTGAAGACTCGGAAGATTAAACTTTCCTTGGATTCCAGAAGATCGAAGTTCAAATCGATTTGCAACTACAACATCTTAAAGACCGAAGATCAAGAAGTTCTAAGTTTTAACTTGTATTCGAGAGAAAGCATCAAAGGAGTAAATACTAGAGATTGTGTCCGCTATATTCATCAATATACAAAATTCAATTCCACGAAATACATTTCTTCGAAATCTCGTGTGAACAGTTTGGCACGCCCGGTGGGACAATCTCTACCTTTCATCTCTTTCTCTTTTGAAGAGCAACTAAAGAAATCATGACATTCCAAGGCAATACTTCCAAAGCTCCAAGTGACTTCGGCAAGCAGCCAAATACTCGCAGCCGCTCAAGGGAGACTCAATCATCTGAGGAAATGCCATCCTTTGAGGTCGCAAAGAACATATGGGAGCAACTGTCCAAGCCACCAAAGGGTGGAATTATAATAAAAGAAAATCCTGTGATTGACGAATAAATTTCTTTCGTGAACGTTCGAATGAGGAGATGCCTCATCCAAATATCATGTCGGTTATGGTGACTGGCGTGGATACAAGTGAAGACAGAATGGATGAGCTTGAAAAGAAGATCAACATGCTCATGAAGGCCGTTGAAGAAAAGGATAATGAGATTGCATCTCTCAAGAATCACATCGAACGTCATGATGCTGCTGAATCAAGCCATATACATATTATCACTACAAGAAAAATAGTCTACGACAACAGTTATTTTTTGTTGCGAAAAAATCCGCGACAGTTATTTACAGTCATAGTATCGCGTGTCGTGGAAAGTCCTTTTATGACAGTTCCATAAAAATGTCACAATATGTGTTTTCATGACATAAAATAAATGTCATTAATTAGTATTTTATGACAACAAATAACTGTCATATAATTTTTTTGTGACAACAAATAACTGTCACCATTTACACATTGACGACAGT
>CM046894.1:4053759-4066807 GCA_025688845.1 Cucumis hystrix | reverse complement strand
GGTTGGTTTGTACGAAGGAAACCATTGAATAAAGAAAGTTAAGAAATTGGTAACTAAAAGCTCTTCTTATTCAGCAGAGATGTGATGAAGATTGGAAACTATATGGCCCTAAAGAAAAAAAACAGTGTTTTAAATTGTTGAATTGTATGGACGTTCGCATTTTTATTGTCTTTGCTAGCCGAAAAGGTCATGTATTTAATTAAATATCAAAATGATAAAAGCATAATATACAATACAAGAGTTATGATATTTTCATTATATTATATCCAATGTTGAAATTGTTATTAGTGCCCGTCTTATTTGCTAAACATATTTTAAAACTCTCTAGCAGCTTTTATTCGTAAGTTGTTCAATGGTTATCTTACAAGTTGCCTCCACTACTACAAAAATAGACTCTCTTGACATTTTTAAACTGTCAAGAATTACTATTCTTGACGGTTTTAAAACCGTCATTGAAACCAGTATCAAGAAAGTCAAAGTTCTTGACGGTTGATAAAAACGTCAAGAATAGTGAACGTTGACATTTTATAAATGTCAAGTATAAAATTTTTTATGAAAGTTAAAAACCGTCAAGAGTATGTTTGTTCATGACATTTAAAAACCGTCAAGAGTATGAGTATTTATGACATTTAAAAACCGTCAAGAATGCACTTGTTTATGACATTTTAAAATCGTCAAGAATTTATTTTTTTATGATATTTAAAACCATCAAGCATGTTTCGAATTTCTTCTAAAAAACTATAATTCAATTATATTTTTGTTCCTGTATTGTACTCCTATACTCGTATCAGTTTTTAAATGATTCATAATAAGAAAGACTAATGCCTTTGTATTAGAATAAATTACAAACAAATTACAAACTTTTATACTGTCAGTTTATTCTGTCATTACACATAATTTTCATCAACTGATTCTATTTTAACACAAAACTAGTACACATATAAAAAATAACTTTCATATATAACAATAACATAGATAAAGTTTTTACAAAGAAATTAAGTACATGAAATCTATCGAATTTCCCTAAATGGATACAAGAAAAATAGAAACTAAACCTTGGTAGTATATTTTTACAAATAAACTAAATACAACAAGTCTTGTCACTAACCAAACATCAATCACTTGGTTGGTAGCTTCATCACTACAGTAGATCGATCGAATATTGGTTCAAGACCTAATAAAAACACAATAGTTTTTAAGAGTTTGTACGAGTTTGATATCAAACCATGGCAACAAATATAACCTTTCTAGATGCAAAGAACTTTAAATACAAGACATAATATCTTTTAAAAGAGCTAAAGGTAATTCACATCATAAAGTAACCTTGTTTCTTTGTTTCTCAGCCTCGCTCAAAGTATTTGTATGAGTTTGATATCAAACCAAGGCAACAAATATAACCTTTCTAGATGCAAGAACTTTAAATACAACACATAATACTTTTAAAAAGAACAAAAGGCAATTCATTTCATAAAGTAACCAATAGTTTAGTTGAAAAAAGGACTTTACCTAGAGATCAGCTACGTAGCACATATCCAAAGGAATTTTCCTATCTTATTTGCATCGTCCTAACCTATTAGCTTATAGTCGTGTAAGTTTCCTTGTATGCTTTCTTGACATGTTAGATAAACAAATGACACCCAAGAGCACACAAGAGATCAAATTTCACAAATGAGAATATGTGACAGATTAATTTCAAGATAGAAGTATTAGAAACAAGCTATGAAAAGTTCTCATGATAGTTACCAAGACTTCCCAATATAGAAATACTTCATAGCTAATGTCATTAAACATTGTTCAACAATATTACCTTGAAGCCTAATCACCAAGTGATGAGTTCATCCTACAAAGAATACAAAACAAGATACAAACCTATTCAGAAAATAGAAAAAGCAACAGCGAATACATTTCTAATTAGTCACAAATCTCGTCTCATGAATATTTAAACCTATATGAAAATAACATTTGAAAAGGAAATGGGTCGAAAAAATTGAAGGAAAAATGAGTAGATAATTGTTCAATTTGAGGAGCCTAACCATAGAACCAAAAAGATATGTCATCAAAATGTAAAAACCATATGGATCACAATCTACCAAAAAGATGCAGCCAATGCCAAAACATCAACAAGAAGCCGCAAGAACCTGATGAATACATGTGTGCATATTTCAATAACTCACATCATCAATTAAAAAATGAGATAATTAGCATGTTTATGACCATAATTTCTTTACCTTCTAGTGGGAAAATCTGGATATCCACATCCCTACAAAAAAAAAAGTTAGCATTTAAATATGAGAAATTTCAAGTTTATAGGACTTGAGACATGCTCACCGTGATAACAATGCATTGGTTTCGCTGTAGAACTGATCATTTGCTTAACGTTGAATAACTGCACACTTAAAAAATAAAACACCAGATACTTTAAATGATCAAAGTGAAAGTTAATATTAAGCTTCCATGAACAGTGAAACCAAATTTTATCACTGTAGCGTTGACCTGATTCTTTCTCTAAAATGAGTATGCAGTCTGCAACACTAGCAATATCTACATATAAAAATAAAAAATAATCATAAAGCAAACAAAACTCGATCAAAATGCTTTCAAGAAGAGTAATACTTGGATGCATCTAAAGACTTGCACTACTCTCATTACATAACATAAAAAATTAATTAAAATATTTTATCCAATACCACTTTCATTACGAGCTATTTGGAAGATTTTATCCAATACCACACAAGATAAATCACTATGCCATTCATATCTCACTACTAAGAGATGAAATTCCCACTATCATTTGACAATAATTTATAAAAACACTTCCATATAAACTAGTGATTGAGTTATTGAGTACTGTTAGTAATAACGTCATTCAAAGAGAAAGACCAAAAGAAAAAAAATCTTGATCAAGAATGTTACCAAAATGCTCATGCGTATAAACAGTTTTTTCTTTTGTTTGTCTAATAACTTTAATTTTCTAAGGTAAGAGCAAATATTGTTACCGTTAACCAAACCATTGCACAAATCTTGCACTTCCAACAAATGCTAGTGATTGAATTATTAACTGATACTAGTATTTTAACATCATTCAACCTGAAGAGACCAAAAGAAAAAACGTTCTTGATCAAAAATATTACAAATTTACCAGTTGAGCTTGTGACGACCCAGACTTTTCGGACTGACCGTCTAAGTCGTCAATTTAACACAAAACCGTTTGTTGACAAAAGACATAGCAAGATTCAATTGAAACCGTAAGAAAACGAAAGAAATTTTTTTATCAGGCCCTATTTCCAAAATTCAAAATTTAAAATGCTGTTTACAAAAAATTTAACTATTCGTAAACTTAGTTAAATCAAAATATTTTCAAACCGTCAGCGGAAGCAATTAGAAGACAGTCCCCTATGGAAATTCACGAGTCCTTCTTGTCCCTCGTCGGTCTGCCCCTCGTGTTACGTTTGCCTGAAAAGTTAAACATAAAAAAATGGTGAGTATTAATATACTCAGTAAGAGACCCACTACTGGTCCCGTTAGGGGAAAAATAAATTATTAGCATCCTATGGTGTACCCTGCACAGTCACAATCTTGCGATCCCGTAGGATGCACATATCAGTCTAGTGCTCCCGAAGGATGCACATATCAGTCTAGTGCTTCCGAAGGATGCACATATCAGTCTAGTGCTCTCGAAGGATGCACATATCAATCTAGTGCTCCAGAAGGATGCACATATCAGTCTAGTGCTCTAGAAGGATGCACATATCAGTCTAGTGCTCCCGAAGGATGCACATATCAGTCTAGTGCTCCCGAAGGATGCACATAAAGGGGATGATCCCGAAGGACACCAGCAGGGTAACTATCCACTAGGAAAACTAATAATTTATCCCCTCAGTCCATTCTAAACATCTTAAAAATCATTCTCAATACAGTCAAATTTTCTTATCACATAAGCTCCCCCTTTAACCTCAAGAACCATATTATCCAAATTTCACTCAAGGACAGTCGAAACATATCACTACATCAGTCAGCCACATAAATAGCCCAGCAGTCACAACATACGCTAGACAACAAGTCCACATCAATCCATACATACATATATAAATTTCATTCAGTCAAGCACAATATACATTAAACTTTCAGTCCACACCCAAACACACAGCATAACCGTCATCACTATTCAATCCAGACATAACATTTCAGTCCATATAGTCAATACATCTTAATTCTTGTTATTGAGTCCAGTAGAAAGTCCCTTTCCTTGGCGTTATTCAAAATTCTCGAACGAACCTAATAAAAAGGACATGGGACTCAATTATTTCCACGATAAAAACTCCCACTTAGTTCTCTTCAAGGTAAATTCTAACTTACCAAGGTATTGGTGAACCAAACTCAAAATTTCACAAATTGGTTGTGAATTCAAGGGACCCAACTTTACTTTCAATATCTTCAAGAATCAAACGAAAATTTCAGCATTTAATCTCAATTTATTGGAATTTTCAAGGGTGTACTCGCTTCAACGCTACCTTCAAGAATGTCAATTTAACAACCGATTGGCATTACAAAATGATATAAAACCCACAATTCATCCTTACCCAAATGAAATTTCAACGACGTAGCGACAGCGGCACCCAAGATTTTGGGCAACGGTCTTGTGAAATCGATTTGGGCATGGATCGGTTTCAAATCAGCGGCTGGAAAAATGGGGAGTCACGCGGCGGTTGGGTTTCGTCGGACGGTCGGAACAGAGGGGATCTGGGCTGACGGCGGCTGGCCTTCACGAACGGAGTCCGGTGCGGAACCCCGACGCGGCTGGAACTCACGGGTGGCTTCCGCGGAGGCCGAACGGTAGCAAGCGGCGTCGCAGACGGCTGCGAATGGAGAGGTGGTGCGGCTGGGTGGCTGGGCTTCGCCGGTCGGACGGAAGGAGAGGAGCGGATCTGGGCGGACGAGGCGTTGCGGCTGCGTGCGGTGAGGCTTCGCGAACAGAGGCGCGGCGCGGACGAACAGCTGCGATTGTCGGTCGGCGTCCTCCTTCTGCAACTCTGAACGGCGCGGCTAGGGGATGAGGTGGTGGTTGGATGGGTGGCGGTCGGCTAGGGCGTGGGGAAGAGGAGAAGAGAAGGAAGAAGATGAGGGGGGCTGCGTACGGGAGAAGAAGAAAGGGAAAAGAAAAGAAAAGGAAAAGAAAAAAAAAAAGAAAAGAAAGGTAATTATTTAATATTATTATTATTTTATTATTTTATTTATTTATTTAATTTTAAATAACAATAATAATAATAATATATATATGATTCTTATTACTTTTCAAATTCCTTTTTCCCTTTATAACTTCTTTTTCTTTCATGCAAATAAAAATATACCTTAAGATTTGGGGTGTTACAGAGCTGATCTATATTGAGGAATAATACAACATTCAATGTTAATACTACAAGACATGTCCTACTTTTGATATAAGTGAAGTTACATTAGGGGATAGTGACTTCAATTTGTTTTTGGGAATGTTCATACATCAGCACAAACAATTTGTACCCTTGAATCACAAATGCACATGAGGAACCTTTACCTTCTGTTTTGCAAGACCCATATTCTCTTTAACAAATTAAAACTTTCTGATAAATAAGATTCAGCATAATTAAGTAACCTAGAAGAAGATAAAGAGTTCACCTTGATATCAATACCCAAAACAGAGCCTCCATTTCTGGGAGGCCACAGACTCTGGCAAGCTACCTAAAACCAACAAAATTTATATGTGAAATGAAAAGTTAGAGGAATGGAGGTGAAAGATGGAGAAATGAAATTTGAAGCCACGCACCGGGAGCACAACCCAAGGTCCAAGACGGAGGAGCCTAAAGTAGTCAATTTGAATTGGTTCTGAATCTGAAGCAACTGAAGAAAAACAGGATTGAAGAGGGCTTGAAGGAGGAAAAACAAAGAGGGGAAGTAGGGTTATACCTTGAAGGACGATCTTGCAACATAGCCAAGGCATTGAGCCTCTTTGTAGAAGAAATCGAGTGCTCCTACTCTATTCATTAAGAGTGGAAAATTACAGTTTTATAAAGGGATTCAACAGGATGAGATCTGACAAGATCGCATTTCACGCCTTGAAGACCTAATCGACAGACGAATGGTGAGAAAAACTTTTATTTATATTTATATGTAAATAAATACCAATAGAAAAACTATATGTAACTATCCTTGCTAGATTCTAAAATTTTATTTATATTTATAAATACATTTGAACCATCGTTACTTGAAGTATACTATAGATCGTTTAGATTATCTACTCGAACTTGATTCACATTTATATCAATACATAAAGTTCAAGTACTCATATTGTAGTTCAGAAACTTTAGTTTATTGAACTCTAAGTTTATAACGATCGAATATCTTATTTAATACAAATTTATTGAACAATACCTCAATAACAAATTTATTGAACAATACCTCAATAAAAAATTTATTGAATAATAAAATAGTTAACATCTACAAATCACCAATATTTTGTTACAAAATACTTAGAGAAAAATTTTAACTTTGAGTAGTTACCGTTAATTTTATATTTTACAAATAATCACTTTAAAAACAGAAAGTTACATAAGGTTTGTTCCTTTCAATAATCTCCTTTTATAACCTTTTCCAGGTAAGTTGAACTTGATCTTGATTTAAAGAAAATCTTAATAACTTTGAATGTGTTATGTTTTATAGAAACAAGAGGAAAGCCCATTCTTTTAACTTTTTCTTTTCTTAGCGTACAAAGTGTAACACAAAGAAGGCAATATTAAAATCACAAACTGATGTAGCCCTTTGTTGTGAAGCTCAACCCATTTATTTAAGGTTAATTTTTTATGCAATTGTAAAAAGAAAGGGATAGTGAGTGTGACGGCAACAATGGGAGAAAATAGAAAAAGAATATCCCGTGCAGTTCCGTTCTTCAGCCATTTGGAGATCGATCATTGGTCCGATTGAGCTAAAATTTTGAAAGTGTATTTTTGGCACAAGGGTCTTCATTCTAAACGGTGGAGATTTCGTTTAGAGCTATGTACAGTCAAATTCTAGTGAATAGTTGACTACCACATATTGTGAGATCTTTCTATTTGTCTTCATTGTTATTGCCGTTTGTTGTTGGGATTATTATTCTTTAGATATTTGCCTTTAGTTGTACTTTGTTGTACCCATTAAAGATTATAGTGGGGATTTTGACTTCGGTCCATGGTTTTTACTCCTCACGTTGATGGGAGTTTTTTCACGTTAAATTCGTTGTGTCCATACTTAGATTATTATTGTGAATAGGATAATTGATCCAAGTGAAAAGTGTTTATCGCAAATAAAGTGGTATCAGAGCGTTGGTTAATTAATTGGGATTTAATTGGAATTGCATGTGTTGAATATGGATACTAGTTTTGCTAAGATGGTTACTCTGAATGGGTCAAATTATCAAGTATGGAAAAGAAAAATGGAAGACATATTGTATGTAAATGACTTGCACCTTCCAGTTTTTTCTGATGAGAAGCCTGGCGACAAAACTGATAGAGAATGAGAATTATGTCATATGAAAGTGTGTGGGTTTATGAGGCTATGGGTCGTAGAAGATAATTTTCTAAATCATATTTGTGAAGAAACTCATTCACGAACTATGTGGAATAACCTCGAATTGCTATGTATCATAAAATGTTTTTTATTAAACAGATGGTGGAGTTAAAGTTTCAAGATGGAGTGCCTATGTTAGATCACTTGAATACATTCCAAGGTATTTTAAATAGGTTATCTAGGATGAATATCAAGTTTGAGGATGAAATACATGGGTTATGGATTCTTGGTACAATGTCAGACTTGTGGAAAATATTTAGAACTTCCTTATTGAACTCAGTATCAAATAGTGTACTAAGTATGGATTTAGTAAAAACTAGCGTATTGAATGAGGAGATGAGAAGAAAGTCTCAGAGTTCTTCTTCATAGTCAGATGTTCTAGTTACTGAAAAGAGGGGGAGGAGTAAAAGTAAAGGTTCAAGAGGTAATAACATAAGCAAAAGTAGGAGTGACCGGTTTGCAAATGTTGAGTGTCATTATTGCATGAAAAAAGGTATATAAATAAGTATTGTGGAAAATTGAAAAGAGACAGTAAAAATCATAGGGGCAAGGAAAAGAAGAATGATGATGGCAGTGATGCTGATACAATCACCGTAGCCACTGAAGAATTTTACGTCTTGTCTGATGGCGATGTTGTAAATCTTACCACACAAGAAAACAATTGGTAGATTGATAATGATGCTTCAGTTCATGTTACTTCGAAGAGGGATTTTTTTGCATTATATACTTCTAGTGATTTTGGTAGTGTTAGGATGGGCAATGACGGATCAGCAAATGCAGTTGGCATCAGAGATGTACACTTGAAGAACAAAAATGGTTCTAGGCTGATTTTGAAAAATGTGAAACTTATTCCCAATATTCGCATGAACTTAATTTCTACAGGTAAGCTTGATGATGAATGTTTTTACAATACCTTCGATAATGGCATATAAAAACTTACTAAAGGTTCTATGGTTATAACAAAGGGACAAAAAATTTCTTCACTGTACTACATGGATGCTAAAATCATGAGTTCTGATATAAATATAGTAAATGATGAAGCAAATGCTAAGCTTTGGTATAAGAGACTTAGTCGTATGAGTGAGAAGGGTTTAAAGATTTTAACCAAGAAAAATCATCTTCTTGATTTAAAGAGTGCACCTCTAAAACGGTGTCCTCATTGTTTGGTAGGAAAGCAGAGGAGGTTTACCATCTCAGCATTCAAGAAAGTCAAAGGCACTAGAGTTGGTACATTCTAATGTGTGTGGTCCCATGAAAATAAATTCGTTTGGGGTGCATCATATTTTGTGACATTTACGGATGATCATTCAAGGAGGTTTATACCTTGAAGACTAAAGATCAAGTGTTGCAAGTGTTTAAATAGTTTCATGCCTTTGTTGAGAAAGAAATTAGTGAAAAGCTTAAGAGTGTTAGAACTAATAATGGAGGTGAGTATTGTGGACCTTTTGATGAATATTGCAGAAATCATGGAATTCGACATTAAAAGACACCTTCTAAGACTCCACAATTCAATAGGATAGCTGAAAGATTAAACAGAACATTGGTTGAGAAAGTGAGATGCTTACTATCCGAGTCATAATTGCCACAATCATTTTGGGGCGAAGCATTAAATACAGTTGTACATGTTTTCAATCTCACACCATGTGTTCCATTGGATTTAAAAGTTCCGAACAAAATATGGTCAGATAAAGATATATCTTATAGTCACCTACGTGTCTTTGGTTGTAAAGCTTTTGTTCATGTACTTAAAGATGAGAGATCAAAGCTTGATGCAAAAACTAAACCATGTGTGTTCCTTGGCTATGGCCAAGATGAGTTCGGTTATAGATTATATGATCCAATTAAGAAAAAGCTCATAAGAAGTCGAGAAGTTGTATTTGTTGAAGACCAAACAATAGCAGACATTGAGAAAATAGATAAATCAAATTATAAGCATAGTGATAATTTGATTGATTTGAGTTTAGCTTCTTCTACATAGATATAAGATGAGGTTTAGAATGAACAATTTTTTGATTCAGATGAGAGTTCTGAACAGGTTGGGACAAAGGATACTGTTCAAGAACAGTTAGCAGAAACAATTGTTCCTACAAATGTTTCACTCATGAGATCTGTTAGAGATCGACGTCCGTCAACAAGATACTCACCTAATAAATATTTGTTATTGACTGACGGGGGATAACCTGAGACTTATCAAGAGGCCATAGAGAATGAGGATAAAAGAGAGTGGAACGATACAATGAAATATGAGATGGAGTCTTTACATGCAAACCACACGTTTGAGCTTGTTAAGTTGTCCAAATCGCACTGGAAAACAAGTGGGTTTACAAAATTAAACATGAAGATCATATACAGTGGTATAAGAAGTTTGAGTCAGTTATGGGGGAGCAAGGCTATAGAAAAACTACTTTTGATCACTGTGTTTCTGTCCAAAATTTTTTTAATGATAATTTTGTTATATTATTACTCTATGTTGATGATATTTTGATTGTTGGCAGAAATGTTTCGAGAATTGATAGCTTGAAGAAATAGTTGAGCAAATCCTTTACCTTGAAGGATTTAAGGCCAACAAAGAAAGTTCTTGAAATTCAAATAGTTCAAAAGAAAGCATCCAATAAGTTATACATGTCATAGGAGCAACATAGAGAAAGTATTTGAACGTTTCAAGATGAGTCAAACAAAATCAGTTAGTGATCCTTTATCTAGTCACTTCAAACTGAGATGTAAACAGATCCCTTCTACAGATAAAGAAAAGGAGGATATGAGTAATTAGGTCTCATATGCTTTAGCAGTTGAGAGCTTAATGTATGTCATGGTATGTACAAGACCTGATAATGCTCATGTTGTTGGTGTTGTTAGTTGTTTTATGTCTAATCCAGGAAAACAACATTGGGATGCAGTCAACTGCATCATGAGATATTTGAGAGGTACTTCCAGTTTGTAACTCACATTGGGGGGATGAAAACCCAGTACTTGCTGGGTACACTGATTCAGATATGGTAGGGGACTTAGACAGCAAAAAGTCTACTTTTGGGTACTTGATAAGATTTGCATGTGGTGCAGTGTCTTGGCAACCAAGGTTGCAGAAATGTGTTGCACTTTCTACAACTGAAGTAGAGTATATTGTAGCAGCAGAAGCATGTAAAGAGATGTTGTGCATGAAGCGCTTTATGCAGGAGCTTGGCTTCAACCAACAACAATATGTGATAAATTGTGATAATTAGAGTGCTATTCACCTTGGTAAGAATGCTTCATTTCATTCCAGAACAAAGCATATTGATGTAAGATATCATTGGCTTGGAGATGCTTTAAATGATAAATTGTTTGAGCTTGAGAAGATACATACTGATCATAATGGATTTGATATATTGACAAAGGGTCTACAAAGAGCGAAGCTTGAGTTTTGTAGTTCCACAGTGGAAATGATAAGTTTCACCTCAAAGTGAAATAGGGGGAGATTTGATGGGCTTATTTATCTAGGGTTAATTTTTTATGCAATTGAAAAAAGAAAGGGACAGTAAGTGTGATGGTAACAATGAGAAAAAATATAAAAAGAATATTCCATGCAGTTTCGTTCTATAGCCATTTGGGGATCGATTTGTGGTTTGATCGAGCTAAAATTTTGACTATATTCTTGGCACAAGGGTCTTTATTCTAAACGATGGAGATTTTGTTTGGAGCTATCTACAATCATATTTTAGTGGATAGTTGGCTACCACATATTGTAAGATCTTTTTATTTTTCCTCATTGTTATTGTCGTTTGTTGCCAGGATTATTATTCTCGAGATATTTGCCTCTAGGATTGACTAGGGAGAATTTTGTTGTACCTATTAAAGATTATAGTGGAGATTTTGACTTCCGTGGTTTTTACTCCTCACCTTGAGGGGGTTTTTCCACGTTAAATTCGTTGTGTCCATACTTAGATTATTATTGTTAATATTGTTGATTAGTATTCTAACAAGTTCACACAAGAGTGGGATAATTGATCCAAGTGAAATGTGTTATCTTTTATAGAAACAAGAGGAAAGCCCAGTCTTTTAACTTTTTCTTTAATTAGTATACAAAGTGTAACAAAAAAAAGGCAACATTCAAATCATCAAACATGGTTCAAAGTTTTCATAGAAAATATTATTGGGTTGCAAAAATTATAAAATTCTAACAATTTAATGATGGAGTGGGAAAAGTTGGTGGGTTAATTGGAAAATGGGGTAGTTTTGAGGGAAAAAATTGGTGAAAAGTGGTTTTAAATTTATTTAAAGAAATAGGATAGTTTTTTTTTTTCTTTTCTTTAGTGAATCTTATATCACGTATAAATTACTTTCACCTCTTTTTTTTCTTTTTTTACAGAAGCATTTTCTTTAATTTTTAAGAAAACTTATATACATAATATCACTCTTTTTTTCTATAATTATTTATCACACTTTATTTTTTTTATCAACATTAAATTTAATTAGAAAATATTATTTATTTAAATATTTTATTTGTAAACTAATAAATTATTATATATAAATAAAGAACATTGCTCCTTTTATATAATAAAATGACAAACTTCTATTTTGGTATTTTGTCATTTTGCTACTAAACTAAAATGAGATACATTAATATATATATGTGTGTATATATATATGTATATGTATGTATATATAGATATTGTGAAAACAGAACACAATCAGAATACGAAAACGGAAAAAATATAATATTAAAATAATAAAATATAAAATATAATATAAATAAATATTTGAAATAAATAAAGAAATTAAGAAAAATGAAAATCTCATAAATTTCTCCATTTTCTCCCTCTTTCATGGAATTCTCTCCATTCATGTTCATACTTACAAACCCACCAAATGTCATTATTTATAGGCCGTTTGGCAAGCATTGGGTGAGTTACATGACCACTAAGGGTGAGTCTCTTATAGACACATGACATGAGTTGTTGGATGGTTAGAAGACATGTGGCTATATGGCCACTAAGCACACTAATGGGCATCTACATTATTATATTAATATTTACAATACTTCTCCTTAGATGTCAATTACATATATGAAATATGTCTCATTAAAACCTTACTAAAAAAAAACCCAATGGAAAAAAAATCCTAATAAAGGAAAAAGAGTACATATTTCGTATATACTTATAAAAATAAAATTTACTCCCCCTCATGGTAACATCATTTGAGATCTCTGAGTCACCGAATTCCAATGTTGTGCACCAATTTTTCAAAGGTTGCGGTAGGTAGTGATTTTGTAAATAAGTATGCCAAGTTATCCTTTGAATAAATTTGTTGTACTGTGATGTCACCATTTTCTTCAAGATCATGAGTATAGAAAAGCTTTGGTGAGACGTGCTTTGTTCTATCACCTTTAATATAATCTCATTTTATTTGAGCTATACATGCCGTGTTGTCTTTGTATAATGTTGGATTAAGTTTATTAAAAGACAAACTGTAACGCCCAAAAAAAAAAAAAAAAAAA
>CM046894.1:3951335-4053659 GCA_025688845.1 Cucumis hystrix | reverse complement strand
TCCGCGAATCCCCAGCCGCACGCCGACGCCAGATCTACGCGTCCCAGCCGTCGCTCCTCCGTCCGCGAATCCCCAGCCGCACGCCGACGCCAGATCTGTTTTACTCGCGCCGCCGCAACGTTTCGTCAACCGTCCGCAGTCGCAGCCAAACCCGTGGCCGCCGGGTTCCGTCCGTGAGACCACCACCGCGCGCCTCTTTTCTTTTCGTTTCCGTCCAACCGAGCCCAGCCGAAACGCCGAACTCCCTCCCCCTGCTCAGATCTACCTCCCGGCGTCTCCACTCGCCGCCGCCGCGTCTCCACGCGCCTCCGCCGCGTCTCCACTCGCCGCCGCCGTGACTTCCAGCCACGTCACCCATTTTTCCAGCCGCGGATTTGAAACCGACCGTCGACCGACCCATACGTAAGGTTCCGCGAACTGGCGGCCGCGTGCCGTGGAGTGTCGTTGCAATTGTTTTACAGTAAATCGTCGAAGTGGTTCCTCGGGTAACAAATTTAAGTTATGAATTTTAGTTGTTTCAAAGCAAATTCGAGTTGTTGGTTGGATTAATTATTAACCGTTGTTCGGGTGTTGTTTGATTAAGGTGGTGCTTGGATATCCAAGTTTCGAAGCAAGCTTCATTGGAAGTTTGGTTTCATTCGAGTGGGATCTTGGTGAGGTTAAGGAGCTTACCTAACGCCGAGGTAAGGGACTTTCTACTGGACTCAATAAATATTATTTGGATGTATTGGCTGTATGATTTGTACTGATATACTGAGGAGGAATAACGATCATGAGGTGTATGTTTGAATGTGGACTGGAAGTTAATGTATATTGTGCTGACTGAATTTGGATGATGTTTATGTTACGTGTTTGGATGTGGACTGAAGGTTAATGTATATTGTGTTGACTGAATACAATTTTATATAAATGTTGGATTGATGCGAACTTGTTGTCTAACGTATGTCGTGATTGCTGGGCTATTTATGTGGCTGACTGATGTAGCGATATGTGTCGACTGTCCTTGGGTTAAATTGGAATAAAAATGGTTGTTTGAGGTTAAGGGGAAAGTTCACGTGATGAGGACGTTTGATTGAGTTGTAAATTGACTGTTAAGAAGTATAGAATGGACTGAGGGGATAAATTATTAGTTTTCCTAGTGGATAGTTACCCTGCGGGTGTCCTTCGGGATTATCCCCTATATGTGCATCCTTCGGGAGCACTAGACTGATATGTGCATCCTTCGGGAGCACTAGACTGATATGTGCATCCTTCGGGAGCACTAGACTGATATGTGCATCCTTCTGGAGCACTAGACTGATATGTGCATCCTTCGGGAGCACTAGACTGATATGTGCATCCTTCGGGATCACTAGACTGTGACTGTGCAGGGTACACCATAGGATACTAATAATTTATATTTCCCCGAACGGGACCAGTAGTGGGTCCCTTACTGAGTATATTAATACTCACCCTTTTTATGTTTAACTTTTCAGGCAAAGGTAATACGAGGGGCAGACCGACGAGGGACAAGAAGGACTCGTGAATGGCCATAGAAGATTGTCCTTTAAACTGCTTCTGCTGACGATTTTTTATAAACGTTTTGTTGAACTGAATTTACAAATAGTTAAAGTTTTGTAACTAGTACCTTAAAAGTTCATATTTTGAAATAGGGCCCAATTAAATGTTTTTCTTCGATTTCATATGGTTTCAATTAAAAGTTACTATGTCTTTCGTCAACAAACGGTTTTGTGTCAAATTGACGACTTAGACGGTCAGTCAGAAAAGTCTGGGTCGTCACACAAACCACATGTTTTCTAAATGTGTTGAGTCATCGATCTTAACCATATACCTTCTCAACTAGCCTCATGAAATTGTAAAAATTTGGAGGTGGCTGTTATGGTCTACTTTACTGATTGCCAAGATATAGTAGTTTCTCCACATGTGAATAGATAACCTGTATGAGATCTAGCTTTGTGTGGATCAGATAAATATCTAGAATCTGCAAAACAACTAGGTTAAATTTTAATTTATTTGAATAAAATAATCTCAATTGTTCCTTGAAGATAACGAAGTATATGTTTAATTCCATTCCAATGCTTTTTTGTTGGAGAGGAACTATAACTGGCTAATAAAATTACTGAAAATGCAATATCTGATCTAATATTACTAGCAAGATACATAAGTGCACCAATTGCACTAAGATATGGTACTTCTGGACCAAGGAGTTCTTCATTATCATCTCGAGGTCGAAATATATCTTTTTTTCACATCTAGCGAACGAACTTGCATTGAAATGTTTAATGGATGTGCTTTATCCATATAAAATATTTTCAAAACTTTTTTTGTATAAGTTGATTGATGAACCAATAACTCATCTGACATATGCTCAATTTGTAAACCAAGGCAAAATCGTGTTTTTTCGAGATCTTTCATCTCAAAATTCTTTATCTTAAGACATTATGTTGTCTTTGAAAGCTCTTCAAGAGTTTCAATTATATTAAAATCATCGACATATACACTTATAATAGCAAATCCTAACTGTGATTTCTTTATAAAAACCCATGGACATATTGGATTATTTTGATATCCTTCTTTCAGCAAATATGCACTCAGGCAATTGTACCACATTCGTCCTAATTGTTTCAATCCATATAATGATCTCTGTAACTTTATTGAACATAGTTCTCGGGAACTTGGTTTCTATGTTTCAAATATCTTAAATCATTCTGGGACTTTCATATAAATATCATTATCAAGAGATCCATATAAATATGTTATGACTACATCCATAAGATGCAAATCCAGATTTTCATACACAGTCAGACCAAATGAAAATTTTAATGTGATTGCATCCACCATCGGAGAATATGTCTTCTCATAATCAATACCAGGTCTTTGTGAAAAACCTTGTGCAATTAATCTTGTTTTATATCTTGTGATCTCATTATTTTCATTTCTTTTTCTTACAAATACTCATTTATATTCCACAAGTTTGACACCTTCCAATATGTAGACTACTGGTTCAAAAACCTGACATTTGGAAAGTGAATTTAATTCTACCTTAATTGCTTCTTTCCACAATAACCAATATTTTCTCTGTTGACATTCTTTAATAGATTTTGGTTCATAATCCTCATTTTCGGATATAATATCAAGAGCAACATTATATGCAAAAATGTTGTCAACAACTACATTATTTAGGTTCCATCTTTTTCATGTCGTGACATAGTCTATCGAGATCTCATTATTATTCTGGGTTGTTTTATGTTCTTCGAAATTTTTGTCAGAAGTTATTTTTTGGATTTCTTCTGGAACATCAACATTTTTAATTGAGTTATTGACTCAATTCTTTTTCAAGGATTTTTATCTTTGGAACATACTGGTCTACCATGATTCTGGCGTGTTTCAGATTCATTAATGACAACATGTTTTGTTGGGATATCAATCTTTGATGGAACATTTGTGGCTGCTATAAGTGATTTAGTTACTTTCTTTGAATCTACAAATGCATCTAGTAACTGATTTGGTATATTTTGCAAATGAATTATTTTCTTAATTTCAAGTTCACATTGATCTGTACGAGGATCTAAATGAGACAGTAATGATACATTCCATGTAATTTCTTTTTTCAATTCCTTAATTCCTCCCTTAATGTTGCAAAATTTGTCTCATTAAAATGATAATCAGCAAATCGTGTAGTAAACACATCACTTGTCAGAGGTTCAAGATATTTAATAATTGATGGAGAATCATAACCAACATATATTCCTAGCCTCCTTTGAGGACCCATCTTAGTACGTTATGGTGGAGCAATTGGAACATATACTACACATTCAAAACTTTTCAAATTAGAAATATTAGGCTCATGGTCATATGCTAATTGTAATGGCGAGTACTTACGATAAGTTGCTGGCCTAATACGCACATGTGACGCAATATGCAAAATAACATGTCCTCATAAGCAAGGGCCTAACAATTAATTGCAAATGTTTTATAAATGATTATGCTAAACCATTTTGTGCATGAACATGAGCTACAATATGTTCAACACTTATCTCAATAGACATACAATAATTATCAAATGTTTGGGATGTAAATTCACCAGCATTATTAAGTTGAATATTCTTAATTGTATAATTAGAAAACTGTGTTTTTAACTTGATTATTTGAGCAAATAAATTTTTCGAAGGCAAGATTTTGACTAGATAATAAGCATACATACGACCATCTGCTGGATGCATTTATTAAGACCATAAAATACTTAAATGTTCCACTTGGTGAGTTAATTGGTCCATAAATATCACTATAAATTCGTTCCAAAAATGTAAGTGATTCAATTCCCACTTTAGTTGATGATGGTCTAATTATTAATTTGCCTTAAGAGCAAGCATCACATGATAATTCAATAGATTGAAGAATCTTTTGGTTCTTCAATGGATGTCCATGGAAATTTTCAATAATTCTTCTCATCAATATGGATCCTGGATGACTCAATCGATTGTGCCAAATTGCAAATATGTCTGAATTCATGAACTTCAGGTTCACTGTTGCATATATTTTAATAACTCTTATATGAGTACAATATAATCCATAAGACAAAGCAGACAACTTTTCTAATATACGTTTTTCATTTGAGACAATAGATATAATATAAAGATATTTTACCTCATTCTTTCTATCAGTCTCAAAATGATAGCCATTGTAACAAATATCTTTAAAACTCAATAGATTTCTCTTTGATTAACTAGAGAACAATGCATTATCAATTTTGAATTTTGTTCCTCTAGGCAAAATAATATTTATTTTTTCAAACCCTTCAATCAGGTTTGCAGAACTTGATATTGTATTGACTTTTGCTTCCAGCATTGTCAGTTTTGAAAAATATTTTTTACTTGTCAGTATTGTGTGCGTAGTTTCACTATCTGCCAGACACATAACTTCTCTGCTCATTTTTAAGTTATTCAGCATAAGAAAATTATCCATGTTTCTTCATTAAACAAAATAATTACAATCAAAAGAAACTTAGAATATATATAAAAATGAGAGAGAGAGAAAAAACATTAATTATTAACTTATAAATAAAACGCCTTTTATCAAATATGTCAATCTCTCCAAAAGATTCAAAATTTTACTGCATACAAACTTGTCATACTAGATGGGCCAAATATATTATCAGTTTGATATGCAAAATCTGCTTCCACATTTTTCTCTTTTTTTTTGTGGAGCTTTTCATTTTATGATCATCATTTTATGTGGTTCTTTTGAGATTTTGATGACTATAACGACCAACCATGAAAAATAATTACTTCTTATAACAATCGTCAAACTCACTTCAGGGAATGTGCTTGTTCCAGTGGTCAAGATTGATTATTTCCATCCACATCTATTTAAAATTGACAACATTCACTTTAGGGTATGAGAAATGTTGTTTCTTTAGTCGACTATGTTTATGATTTTTCAATCAATAACTCGTTATCTCATTCAACCATGAAAAGAAATTAAGATAATATTCTTCAAAATATTTCTCTCGATATTGCTACTGCAAGACCATATCCGAAATATAAGATAATTACTTTCTAATGATCATATTTTTAATGATATTTCAATGTATCAAACTTTCATGATAAAAATTATTACTATTGGAATCAAATAATATAGAAATTTAATATATATATCAAACATGCAAAATAATATTTATTTTATTAATTATAACGAGCGGGAAAAAATTGGCATATCGTTAGGACGACCAGAGAAAATGACTTACCTTTGGCGGATGAAACGACCGGAGCTTATGCTGATAACGTGTTGTGCAAACAAGGCACAACTAGAATACTGAAACGGAGAAAATATTGTATTAAAATAATAAAATAATAAAATAAAATAATATATAATATAATATAAATAAATTAAGAAATTAAGAAAATTAAAAATCTCATAAATTTCTCCACCTTCTCCCTCTTTCGTGGAATTCTCTTCCTTCATGTTCATACTTACAAACTCAACAAATGCCACAATTGATAGGAAAATTGAAAAGCATGAGGTGGATTACCTAGCCACTAAAGGTGAGTCTCTTATAGACACATGACATAAATGTTGAATAGTTAATGGAAGACATATAGCCATTTGGCCACTAAACACACTAATAGACATCTACATTATTATATTAATATTTATAATAATAGATAAATTATTTGGAATGACAATATGAAATATTTTAATAAAATTTAATATTTGCTAAAAAAAAACATGAAAAGAAAATATATGATATAATATGATAAATTATTACATAAAAAAATAATATTATATATATATTACAAAAATAAAAGAATTGGTTTTGTAAAAGTGAAAATGAAATGAAAGTAATTTGTACGTAAGTGTCACCTCAAATAAGCATTTCAAACTGTAACCACAACTTTCTAGTGAAGACATAAAAAATATATATATTTTTTGTTATATAAGTTTAAAACTACATAATTTCACTAATTTGTTTTTGATAGCTACGCTGGAAGAAGTTGATATAAGAAGGTTGTATAACTTTTCCACCAAGTAAAAATACGAAAGAAATTGCTTGGAAATTGGCTGTGATTTTTATTATTATTATTGTTAATTGTTATAAGTGGGTACCAATTAATAAATAAGAAAATTTGTACAGAAATTTCTTGTTTCTTCTATCTTTCCAATCAAACAATATCTTGAATCCTCCTTTGCCAACTTCGTCCGTCAACCTACGCCTCATTTTCCTCCATTTTGTTTTCTATATCTTCCAAACTTTATTTATATTTTATTTAGAACACATACCAAAATTTTAGATTTTATCAATAATAGATATTGATATAAATTGATATAAATGACATTAATAGACGATGATAGAAATCTATCAGTGGCTATCAATGATAAAATCCAAAATTTTAGTATAGCTTATAAATATTTTAATTTATTTTGTTATTTTTAAACATGCATCTTTTATATATACTTATTATTTATCTTTTTTTTTTTTTTTTTTTTTTTTTTTTTTTGAAATTTCACAATAATTCAAGTACAAATTGTTGTTTTGTCATGGACACAATTTTAAAATACAAGATTTAAAAAAAACATGGGTAATAGATTCAATTGGATTTTTGAGGAATCTCAAACTCTCGATCTTAAGGTACCAATTATTTTTAATGTTGGTATCCCTCATTTTCTATATTTGACTTAAAAGTTTAGTGCTTAAGGTTTCTTGTAGCTTGCAAACTCGTAATTCTTCTTATTCTTAGGGTTGTTAAATAGTGTTTGAACAATTTTTCAATTTTAGAATAGAAAAAGGATTATTGTTGATAATTTGGTAAATATAATTTAGTGTAATTAGACTTATTCTTTCAAAATTATAATTATCTAAATTGAAAACTAAATTACAAAATAAATGTTTAGAAGAAAAAAAAAGAATTAATCAAAATTTTATGAGAGATTAGATGCGAAAGAAGTATATTAATGTGGAAGGATACAAATTTTATGGATGCTCGCAAAATTGTGAAGTTTTTTTATAAAAAAAATAAATCTAAAAGGCCTTTTGTTGACTGAAATACAAATTGGAATGTCATTAATTTAAATTAATGATCAACAAATCTTGAACTAAGTAACTTGTACCAACAAATTGTGTCATATGTGGTGATTAGGCTCAAAACTAAGATTGACTCAAATTTATTAAAATAAATTGGATCAAAAACTTAAATAAAATCTATTTAAAAATAGATTAATTTAAGTTCAAGCTTAAGAGTTGTGCCTAAAGACAACCAAACTAAGCCCATGAGAGCCACCCAAAACTAACCATTCATTTGATTCTTTCAGATAGAGATCTAAAAATCAGAGATTAAGAGAATTTCACAAAGTGATGTTCTTCACCAAATTAAGCATCTTTTCTCTCTAACGAATAAATTGTCGCATCTTCAACAAATTGAGCATCTCTTCAAATGAATAAATAGTCTCTTCTTCAATAAATTGATCGTATTTTCATCCTCATCAAACTGAAATCGATCTTCTCAAAGACTTCAACAAATTGATCAACTCTTCATCATTCATAAAATGAATATTGATCTTTACAAAGGTTGAAGACTTCAACAAATTGATCAACTCTTTAGCATCTACAAACTAAAGAGAATTGCAAAAGATCTTATTTAGTATCTTCTTTTATTTTAGATAAAAAGATTTTATTGGTTTTAGTAGTAATGACCTCAACTTAGTATAAAAAGTTAAGTATTAGAGTTTGTAACGTAATTTATTTGAGAAAATCAAATTATAGATGTGGAACGGCCGTGCTTCCACAAACCCTAGCTTTTGTAGTATTTTATACAATATTTTGTCCTTTATATATTTTAGGGGGCACGCGTTTGGAAAAATAGCAAAAAAAAAATCATGATAATAGGGTCCATGTCACTACATTTCTAAATTACAAAATTAGCAAATTTAAAAGCAGATAGTCATCTGGGCATTTGATAGACGTCTGATAACTCTGTAATAACCTTCTAATAGTTGTCTGATATATCTAATTATTTTTAAAATTTGTCAAATTTGCAATATGCAAAAAAACAAGGTGCTATGAGCTACTTTTTTCTAAAAAAAATTTTGTTATCTAATGCAATTTTTCTATATTTTATTTTAAAAGCTATGATTATAAGAATTATGGTATTTTGATTCCAAATATTATACTTTTCTTAATAAACAATTTAAAAATTAAAAATGGACATTTTCAAATATACCAAAATGATATTCATAAAATATAATAAAATTTTAGAAGATTCGAGGTGGATATTAATAGAAAAGTGGAATTAGAGAAAATGAAAAGTATTCTATCTTTTTATTATTGATTGCTATAAATATTATGATCATTATATGCAACTTCCCACTGGACAAGAAGTGGATGATGCAGTATCGATCAATATTGAAAATGATAAATGTATAAATACAAGAATTAAACAAATAAATATTGCAAACCACATAACTGGTGCAGTGGTTCATATGTACAACCAGAGTGTATATAATTATTATATATATTACGTGCTTTTATGCGAAACAACATTTGTATTCATTAACTTTAATAACCTTTTAATAGATTAATTATAAAATTTTCAATTTAAATCTTATTTCGTCTTTGAAATTAGAAAAAGTATATAACTCATAGTGCAATTAATAAAGTGAACTCTACTTTCCAAACATTTATACATACATTTTAAATTTTTTAAGTCCAAAGATACATGAATCTAATGCACAACCATATTAGTTTTAAGTTAAAGAACCAAATTTCTATAGTATTTTTTAATAAATATCATCTCTTCTATACACATCAAGTAATAGCTAATTCTACTAGAAGAACTTTTAGAAATTATAAACAAACTTATGACACATGATTAACTAAAAATATAATTTCTAAACCAAATATATGCCACAGGTTAAGATTACATCAAAATAATAAATATATAATTTAGTATGTAACTTGATTAATTAGTTCACCATGGTATAGTTTAAACCAATTATTCTTATTGTTATACTAATATTTTAATGAATCATTAGACATAATTATAATTACTTATAGATACAAGTAAGTTGCTCAAAGACTCCAAAATAATAAAATCAAGTTTTCTATGTTTTACTATACAATATGTAGAGAGAGAAACAATGGTATCGATATCAACCAATATTTGAACACACACAAGCAAACTACCATGCCTTCTTGACGAGCAAATCATCCATGCATTTTAATATAATAGTGGAAATCAAACGCAATGCATATATCTAGATTATATGTAAAAGATACTTTGAATTGAGAATGTTTCCGTTGTTATTTTATCATTTATTATAATTATTCGAAATACAATAAAGTGGTGTATCTTCTTGGTATATAATTGTGATGTAGACCATATATATGAAATATTACGATCTAACGATTGAGATATGTTTGAACTCACAGTCACAATTTATTTGAGTTGATTAGATAGTGTTACGCGACAAAATTGTATATCTTTTAATTTCTTGTATAGATTTGATCTTCACCATAAATATAGAATATCATAATTTAATGATTTAAAGATATGTTTAACAAAAAGTACTTACGTATGTGTTTTAAATTTTCTTATAAAAAAAACCTCAAAATTATCAATCGTTATCTATGTACGTATCTAGTTCAAACACATTGCACACACATTAATTAAAGTTGAAATGTTCATATATATACAACACACTATCCTTTTAGCATATGCTTTTTGGAGTATATAGTCATTCACATCCTTTTTCTTAAAAATTTGTCCAATTAAAAATAAAATAAAATATAATAATAAAAAAAAATTAAAAATAATAGATTTTACAAAATATTTACAAGCAAATTTTATTACTGATAGTCATTGATATGCTATAGTGATAGAAGACTATCAGTAATAACATCTAAAATACTTTGCTATAACTTGTAAATATTTTAATATATTTTGTTATTTTTAAAAATATCTCTATAATAATTTATAAAAAAATATATATTTTTTAAATGTAAAACTTAAATATATATAAATATAATAAAATATATATCACAATCTATCTAGTATGAATCACGATAGACCAAAATATACTACTATCCGTATCTATCACACATAATATATATTTGTAAATATTCAAGTTTATTGTACTTGAATATTTGTAAATACGTGAATATCAATAAAATCAGCAAGTATACACCCACGACATTGATTATATGTATAGGAAAATAATTGTAACAGTTGTTTAAAGTCTAATTTCAACTCATGAGTTAATTATACGTGTAATAGCCATATCTTTCTTAATTTGTTCATTGTCATTTAAATATATTCAGCAATTTTGTTATTTAAAACCATTTCTAAATTTGAGGCATTAAATTATCTCAAATATAATTTTGTTTTGTAAGAAAACAACACATATATGTGATTTTTTTTTTCTTTTGATAAAGTACATGTTGTTAGTTTTATAAAACTAAAGTAAAATTTATGAGTAATTACTTTTAATTACTACTTCCAGTTACTTATATCTTAGTCATATAATATTTTAATACATGTTATTCAATTGTATAACATATGCTAATGAATGCAAAATGAAGTAATGTTTAGTTAAAGAGAATACATTTAGATAAAATAATTTTTTCAAAAAAGAAAATTCGATAGAATAAAATAGTTGAAATGTGTAAGAAGATTTTGTGCAAACTTCACACACACACACACAAAAATCCACTTAACCAAATAAATAAATAAATTCAATGGTAAAGGTATACAATTACTCCTCTCTTTGTTTTGCTTGATCAGTAATTTCTCAAGCAATAATAGACAGTAATATGAAGGTCGAACATCAATTTATACCTTCAATTTTGGGAATTTATCAATATAAACCCTAATCTAATATAATTTTATCAATTTTAACAAATAACATCTATAAGTGTATCAACTTAAACTCTAAATTTTTATAAGCCTATCAACTTAAACTTTGAAGTCGGTTATAAAAGTGTCCAAATAAAACATAATTTTAAATTTTAAATTGATATTAAATTTTAAATTAGTATACTAATAAAATTCCATGGTCTAAATTAGTACAATCATTCGTTTGAGTGTAAATTGATACAATTTTGGGTATAAGTTGATATTTAACTTAATTAAAATTATTTTATTTTTCAATATCTTAAGTTCCACGTATATAAATAATACTATATTAATGTTACACTAAAAAAAATGGAACTTTTTTTCTTTAGAAATAGATATATCAATATTGAGTCAAAAAGAAAAGCAGCCATTTTAATATATATTGGTTGAAAGTCATTGCTTTGTGCCTAATCTCAAGCCATTAATTAACATTAAATTAACTAAATTTCCTTTAAAATCATTGATGAAAGTTATCATTAGACTATTATTATTATAATAGGTTGAATTTCCATTTGATGTCTTAAATGGTTGGTAATTTTAGTATTATTTATATGATTAATTAAAATGAAAAAAAAAAAAAAAAAAAAAAGAAATATTGAAGTCTCTGGATGATGATGAAAAGAAGAATGAATTTGGTATATTATGAACCAAACCCTTTACTGCATTAGGGCGGCCATAATTTAATTGTACTTCCCAAAAATGTGTTTCATGTACTTTTCTCTTTTGTCTTCTTTTTCTCAAAAAAATATTTGATCATCATGAAGACATGTCGACAAATATAATGTTTAAATTTTACCCACAAATTATTGTTTAACATAAATAAATTTGTCTCTAATCTTAACTTATATATGAATGATGAGATGTATTTCAACGTATGATATTCATATTACATCACCCATTATTTCTCTTATGGATTAGTTTACAAAAAAAGAAAGTGATAAAATACATACATTTACTGTATAGTTGCTAAATCTTAAGGTCTCATACCACTTAGTTCTTGGAAGCTTCACAGTACCTAATCTATGAGACCAATTGTCCCTAAGTCATATAAATTATTAGCAGCCAGCCAAACTTGTCCCACAAATATATATAATAAATCCCAAAAATTTCAAAATTACCGAATTCTTACACGGCGGCTTTGAAAATTTTCCCAATATTTAGGTCCCATCGATCCTGGATCTATTCTTATTTTATTTGCAAATTGACCCTTTCTTCCATTTATTACAAACCCTAATTTTAATTTAAATATTTTCTTCACAATGCACTGTTTTCCAATTGATTTTTCTTTTCTTTTACATACTTGTTTGGAGTTTCTAACATGTTATTTCATCTCTAGTAATGGAAGGAATAGGTCGTGTATATATTTTGTAACGTGAACATTATAAAGTTTCTTGATTCTTATCATGGTTGATGCACTTGATAATGGTGCTTCTGAGATCTTAATTTTCTATTTTTGTTCCCGATGTTTGTTTAGATTTTTATGACTCTTATGCCATCAGAGATTCGAGGTTTCATCTAACAAACAATTTAAATTCATCAAATTGATGAAGAAAGAATATCTTTATATGTATTGGAATATTTTTTTTTGTCTTTAAACTTTCTTGATGATAACAATTTAATCTATGAAACTTTATATTCAATAGTTAAGTATTGTAATTTTAAATTTGTAACAATTTATGTCAATTTTTATTGTTTTATGGTTTAAACTTTCTATTGTACAAAAATATTGAACTTCTAATTAGTTCATTGTTTTTTTATAGGGCGTTGGCAAAAATAGCAAAATAATTTATAATAATAGGATCTATGTCACTACATTTTCTGAATAACAAAAATAGTAAATTTAAAAATTGATAACAATATGATAGTCCTCTAATAACTCTCTAATAGCCGTTTGATTTCACTAATTATTTGTTATATTTACTATATTCGTAATATTTAAAAAGAAATGTTATTAATATTTTTTTAAAAATGTTTGTCATTTGATGCAATTTTCCTTCCTTACGTAGTAAATTTTGCTAAATCTTAATATTAATTTCTAATTCAAGGTATCAATCCTTACACATTTTTAAGCACTACATTTAAATAAAGTTTTAAAAATTAAATAGCTAAACAATGAAAAGGATATAAACGAACAAAATGGTTAAAAATCATAGTTTAAGAAATATATTACCAAAAGAGTGATCCTTTAACATTTTTGCCAAATTTAAAATAATTCCAAAAACATACATTCAGTCCTTCTCAATCAATTCCATTGTCATATACTATATGGGATGTTGAATTATTATAAGTATTTTGAGAGTTAAAATAATAAAAATAACCCTTCTAAAATCACTCTCAACTTGAGATCCAACGTCATGTTTGACCGAGTATTCTGTTAGTCAAACTGAATACTAAGAACTTTCTTCCATGTCATCACCTTCTTCCCTCAAAAACGTGTTGTAAAGTAAAAATTCAAAATTTCAAAGTCCACGAAACCACCTTCTTCACCTTCTATAAATTCTCAACAATCTAAACCATTTCATTCCAAGAACACACAAAACACTTCTATTCTTTCAAATAAGAAAAAAGAAAAAATCCACTCTCTATCTCTCTCTCTTCACCTCGCCGGCGACCGGAATCCGTCGAGTTCCAGTTCAACCATGGAGGCGAAATTGGCTACGCCGAGAGGAATCCCAGTGAAAAGAACAACAATGTTAAGAAACGGAACAAAGAAAACAAAATGGTATTGGAAACTCAAACTCGGAATTCAATTCAAAGCCATTAAAGCCGCTCTTTCCTCTTCTTTGCACAACCAACGCCGCCGTCTCACATGTTCCACCGCCATAACCACCATCACCCCTCAACACACTCCCACAAACGGCCTCGTTTCACCTCTCGTAATCCACCAATCCAAATCTTCGAAGAAAAACGACCTCCGTTTAGCCAAACCTCTCGCTTCCCTCCTCCGTATGCCACTCCGCGCCGCCGATTTCATCGATTTTGGCAACCACATGACCCCCACACTCTCCCCTCGCGACAACATCTCCGCCGTCTGGCGAGACCTCCACGGTGCTTCCGATTGGGAAGGCCTCCTCGACCCCCTCCACCCTTTCCTCCGCCGAGAAATTGTCAAATACGGAGAATTCGCTCAAGCTACCTACGACGCTTTTGACTTCGACCCACTTTCTGAATTCTGCGGTAGTTGCAGATATAACCGCCAAAAACTCCTCAATGAATTGGGTTTAGCTCAAAATGGGTATAAAGTTACTAAATACATCTACGCTTTATCCCCTGTTGACGGCCCTGATTGGTTCGAAAGCTCCAAAATCGGTGAAGTTTGGAGCCGGGATTCGAATTGGATGGGGTTCGTCGCGGTTAGTTCTGATGAGGAAAGCGATCGAATTGGCCGGAGAGATATCCTCGTTGCTTGGAGAGGGACGGTTACACCAACGGAATGGTACATCGATTTAAAAACCAAGCTCAAAAAAATCGACCGGAGTAATAAGAAAGTGAAAGTCCAACGTGGGTTTTTAACAATCTATAAATCCAAAGACGAAGATTCAAAATTCAACAAAACCAGCGCATCAGAACAAGTAATGGAAGAGTTACACAGACTAATCGATTTCTTCAAACAAAAAGGCGATAGAGAAATCAGTTTAACCATAACAGGGCACAGTCTCGGCGGTGCTTTGTCTCTGTTAACAGCATACGAAGCAGGGGTAACATTTCCAGCCGACGTACACGTAAGCGTGGTGTCGTTCGGAGCTCCAAGAGTTGGGAATTTAGCGTTTAGAGAGAAACTAAACGAAATGGGAGTGAAGACACTTCGTGTAGTGATAGGACAAGACATTGTTCCGAAGCTTCCTGGTCTGTTTGTGAATTCGATTGTGAACAAGTTAAGTGCTGTGACAGGGAAGTTGAATTGGGTATATCGACATGTCGGGAAGGAGTTGAGGATGAATATGTTTATGTCACCGTATTTGAAGAAGGATTCCGACATGTCGGGGAGTCATAATTTGGAGATTTATTTGCATTTGGTGGATGGGTTTGTGACTAAGAAGGGGAAATTCAGGTGGAATTCAAGAAGGGATGTGGCTTTGGTGAATAAAGGGAGTGATATGCTTGTGGAAGAGTTAAGAATTCCTGAGTTTTGGTATCAATTGCCACATAAAGGGTTGATTAAGAATAGGTTTGGGAGATGGGTTAAGCCAGGGAGAAACCCAGAAGATATTCCTTCACCATTTTCTCAACCTTCACAAGTTTGAGATTGTTAGGTCTTTTTTTGTTTGTATCTGTTCAATCATTTGTGAGTTGGATCCATAGATGTAGATGATTTGATTAATTCTTTTCTTTAATTTGAAGTGAGAGTTTTAGATAAATGGACGACGTGTACATTTTTACAAATTTTACTAGTAGAATGGGTTATTTTATTATACTCATAACTCTCTATTCAAATATTCAAAAAGGATGTAACGTTTATATGGGCATAATGGTTTGTAGGTCTCTTAGAAAAGGACGTGTGTAAGGCTATCAATTGGAGAATGAATTAAATTTTGATTTAAATGGTCTTGTAGTCTAATTAAGAAGCATGTTGGTGAAAAAAAATTATATACCAATTAATTATAAGAATCCAACTTTTCCGACTAAAACTTGACATTGACTGTTACTATGCATAAATAATTTGGAAGACGTACAAAAAAGAAATTATAGTAGCTATAGGAAAATTTACCATCATTTCGTAAAATAAAAAAAAATTGAGTTGTTGGGTATTCTTGAAATCATAATTTAAATCACCCTCCAAGTGCTAAAGTAGGTTATTGATCCACTCCAACGCTAGCCTTTGTACAAAAACAACCAATTTTAAATCAAAGATGGCAACACCAAATCCACAATGTGCATGTTCCACACCTATTCTTGAGTAGAAAGGAGAAACTTTGTGTGAAAAAATAGAGATGTGGCTAAAGCAAGATAAATCTTAGGGATGTACCGCTATCTAATGTTAATAAAAGAACAATAGTTGTTGTGGTTACACGTACGTGCATAATTTTTAATTCACTTCAAGTAAGACAGAATAAAACACACATTCATACAAAATAAAACTTGCTCTATCACTTACTTATTTAAGCTTTAACATTCTCCTCGTATTAGAAAAGGAAGCCACATAAGCAATACACATAGATCTCCTACAAATGTCACCTCAACAACATCAAGTCATCAATTCTCATAGTACAACCATGATATACTAGAACATTCAAAGTGTTAAGAATTGGTTGGAGGAATATTTCCTTAACCAATCTCCTGCCTACACATGTGTCATTTGTATTGGCTCATTGTAATTATTTTGTTCTTTTTATTCCCTTTTCTTATAGGGTTTTCTACTGTATAAATATTCCTTATCCTCATTTGTTGGAATACAAGAAAATACATAAATATATTCTCAAGCAAAATGCTTGATATCTCTTCTCAGTCGATCTATCTTGGTATTAGAGCAGAAAAATGGATCTATCTTAGTATTAGAGCAGGTATGGCTAACGCCTTTGCCTCATCGTCGGTCACCCCAAACTTCAGAACACCATCATTGAACCAACTATTGAATCAACTTCCCTCCACCAAGCTTGATCGAACGAACTATCTCTTATGGAAAATGTTGGTACACCAATCTTGAAAAGCAATAAGCTAGAAGGTCATCTGACGAGTGAAACACCCAGTCTCCAAAAAATTCTTTCATTCGCCATAGATGAAGGTTCAGAAACGGTCAATGATGAAGCTGCTGTAGCAGTCGGATCCTCCAGTTCGGTAGCCCTTCCTTCCAGTTTGACAACCACAAAAATTGTGAACCCAAAGTATAAACAATGGGTCACCTTAGATCTACTTCTACTCGGATGGATTTATAACTCCATGGTGCCAGATGTATCACTTCAACTTATGGGTTTTAACATAGCAAAGGATCTTTGGGAGGCCATTCAACATTTATTTGGAGTGCAATCAAGGGCTAAAGAAAAAAATTCTTCGTCACACCTTCTAGACTACTCGAAAAGGTAATTCTAAGATGAAAAATTACTTGAGAATTATGAAAACTAACACACGGATAATCTCGGTCAAGCCGAGAGCCCTGTCCCTCTTCGCTCTTTAATTTCACAGATGTTGTTGGGGCTTGATGAAGTTTACAATCCTGTCACTGTTGTCATCCAAGGCAAACCCAATATCTTATGGCTAGATGTGTGGTCTGAACTACTGATTTTTGAAAAGTGCCTCTTACACCAAAATTCTCAAAGAAATCCAGAAAATGTTGTCTCAAATGATGTTGTCAATATGGTGCAAAACAGAGGGAATGATACTCGATAGAACTCCAATTCTTATCACTTTGGTGGAAACCGATCTAATCAAAATGGACAACACAGTGGAAACAACTTCAATGGTTGCGGACGTGGTCGAGGAAGATGTAATAAACCTACGTGTCAGGTATGTGGAAAATATGGACACTCAGCTTTGATTTGCTATAACAGATACAATAAAGAGTTTGCTGGAAATGTAAATCAGAATAGGGAACATAGCCCAAATCAAAATGGAAACCAAAATCCTACTACTGCCTTTGTCGCCACTCAAAGCCCGAACTCATTTGCCACACCTAAAACTGGTAGCTGATACAAACTAGTATGTTGATAGTGGTGCCACAAACCATGTTACATCTGGAATGTTGCTGATTATTAAGGTAATGAAACTGTTGTTGTTAGTAATGGAAATAAATTACAAATATCATTTGTAGGTTGTGCAAGTTTAACCGATTGGAAGAATTATTTGAGACTTGAGAATATTTTATGTGTGTCTGAAATTAAGAAAAATTTGGTTAGTGTGTCAAGACTATCTGAGGATAATTATGTACTTCTTGAATATCATGATGCTTGCTGTTTTTTAAAGTCAATGATACGGGTCAGGTCCTGCTGAAAGGAACACTTAAAGATGGCTTATATCATCTTAAAGGAGCTGTTGTGAAATCGATTGGTGAGTTGGAGAATAGTGATAGTAGTAAAAAACAGTTTCAACACATAAATAAAAGAGATAGTTGCAAATTTAGCCATCAGATGCAAAATAATTAAGTATATAACAATATTTTAAAAAAATAGCAAATATAGCAAAATTTGTCAAATTCTATCAATGATAGAAGTCTATCACCGATAGACCATGTTGTAAATAATGATCTATCATTGATAGATCATACAAATTTATCAGCGATAGTTTTGCTATATTTGCAAAAAAAATTTAAATATTGCTATATCCTTAATTATTATTCCTAAAATGGTCATTAATTATAATTACCCTAAATAAAAATTCATCAATATTAGTTTTGTCTGAAAAAGTCAATAGTAGTGCTGGTGCTTTTAAAACTGTTTGGCATAGATGTTTGGGTTACCCATCTGTGAAGATTTTAAATTCCTTATTTACATATTGTAATATGTCTGTTAATGACATGAAGAGACTAAATTTTGTGAATCTTGTCAGCTTGGTAAGGCACATAAGCTTCCATTTTATCTTTCTCAAAGTCGAACAACTGATATATTTGATATAATTTACTGTGATTTATGGGGACCCACTCCAATCACTTCTTTTGATGGATACAGATATTACATACTTTTTGTTTATGATTTTAGCAGGTATAGTTGGATCTATCCTCTTAAACAAAAGAGTGGGGTCTTTGAAGTGTTCAAACACTTTGTTACTTATGTGAAAATCCAATTCTCCAAAACAATCAAAGCATTCGAATCAGACAATGTGGTGAGTTTATTAAAAATCATAAGTTATGCAATGAAATGGGCATGATATCTAGATACTTGTGTCCCTATACTTCAACTCAAAATCGGCGTGTTGAAAGGAAACACCGTCATGTTGTAGAAACTGGACCTACACTATTGGCTCAAGCAACTTTACCTCTATTTTCTGGTAGGACTCCTTCTTAACTGCTACCATGCTAATAAATAAAATGCCAACAAAGGTGCTAAATGGTAAATCCTCATATGAAATCCTCTTTAAATTTAAACCCAATCTCACAAATTTAAAAGTATTTGGTTGTGCTTGTTACCCTTATCTAAGACCATACTTATCACATAAGTTTGATTTTCACACCAAAAAATGTATCTATCTAGGCCCGAGTCCCTTACATAAAAGTTTCAATGTCTTACCTCATCAGAAAAAATAATAATTTCTTGACATGTTCAGTTTAATGAACAAGATTTTCCATCAACAAAATTATTTTCTAATTAACCCATCCAGAAACAATCAGTCCCTAACCCTTCTTTACCGTCAATGTTTTGGCCCATATATCCCAATTTTACCCAATACTCACCAAGCTCGCCCAATTCCTCTTTAGATTCAGCTGAGCCCAACCCAATTTCCCAAACTCTCAGCCCATCATCCTCCCAATTTAATACTCTGTCACACCCTATTCTAGGTTTTTCCTTCTAACCTAGAGTGTGGCATGAAAACTATAACGACTCAACTCTTTATACTAGACTGAGGTCATTACCAGTAAAACCAATAAATACTTTTTATTTGAAATAAAAGAAAATACTAAATTTTAAAGAAAACGTTTCAAATATTCATAAAAAAATATTAATAAAGTATATAAAAAGAAAAATAAATAAATAAAATACTAGTTCAGACCCTATTTGAAATAGATAAAAAAAAAAAAAAAAAATCTAAAAGTCTTCGTGAGTTTTGAAATAAACTACTGTAAATCATATACTAAAACATAAATGCGAAAGAAAACATAAATTGCCCCCTATGGTGAACTATTGTCACTTCTTGTCATTTGCCAGCGTACAATCCATTACATACGACTACAAACTAGTTCAAACAACTCCAGCAAATTCGTGTTAACTACATAACTTGCATAACTCTGCCACAACTCCAACAACTCAAAACTTCTAACTTCACAACTTATGCAGAATCCATTACATACAACTACAAACTAGCTCAAACAACTCCTGCAAATTCGTATCAATTACATAACCTGCAGAACTCCGCCACAACTCCAAAACTACAAAACTCACACAACTCCAGAACTCCAACAACTCGAAACTTCTAACTTTACAACTTCAAACAACTCATAAAAATATCAACAATCACAAATATGAAATCTATATCATCAGACCATATAATTGAAACACAAGTAACATATATTTCATAAAATTACTAGACATCTATCAAATAAACTAATTAATTTTCATTCATCAACTATAAACCAATGTTTCTACAAAAAACAGTATCTAACAAATAGGATCATATAAGACATAACTGATTTATAGAAATTGACATCGTATCACAATATACCTAAACTATAAATATAAAAACTACTCATTCAATGCAATAAAAAAACATGTATCATATGTAGCATCCTAAAAAGTCACAGTATTCAACTCTCACGACATCCAATTTAGATTGAGTGTAAGGTGCTTGTCTCTTTAGCTGTAAATGAAATAAATATAATTTAATAACTAGATTGTACTGAGCGTAATTAAGAATAACAACTATAAGAGATGGTGAAAGAAAATGCATACCACATCTGTAATTGTGACGCTCTTTTGCCTTACTATGTCTTACATGAACTTCATCACATTGTACCCACATTCTGTACTGTCCGGCTGTTGAGCACACTATACACACACATATATTCAAAACACATGTTACAATAAAAAAAAATATTTAAAATGAACGCACATTATCATTTATTTAAAATTTAAGTACTCATACCTTAATAGAAACCCAAGTAAGAGGTCGAGCTCTTGTGTTTGTTTCAGCATAAAACATTCTTAAGCCTCTGAATTAAAAAGAATAAAAAAATATATATAACAGACTGCAATTTACATAATAAATATACATTTATGTGAAATAACTATTAAATACTTACGTGTTAACCATAGATTTCAACTCGTCTCGAACACTACCATGTCTTAACGGATCAAGTGCATACACCGTATTCGTCCATAATGAGATAATAAATAATATCCAATGATATCTATATAATAAACATATGTTTCAATCAAGTTAATAAAAAAATATTTATAATTAAAAAGCATATGAAAAATAACAATACTTGTTTTCTAACTTACCCGCAATTAAATGGACATATCAATATTCTTGATCGATACTAATCTATTACACAAGTATCGAGCTCTATGTTCGTCAGCCTTTTGAAATTTGTCCAGGCGAGCTAATACTCAACCTCACATTTTATTCTTGGCATGGCAGAAGGTATGCATCATCATCGTCACTGGACAAATAAAATTTCTCAATGAACTCCGACCTTAATAGCATAAACTATAGGTAGCTATAAAATTAAGGTGCTCTTTAGTGATAGCTTGGGATCTACAAGCTGGGCACAATTATCCATGACTTGCAGAGGGGCTTGGGCCTCAAAGGATAGGCATCTGCATCATATATTCTTGCATCATACATTCTTGAAGCCACAAGCAATACTTTTAGGAAGCCACGAACAATAGGTAGCCACACCATACACCCTTGAAGCCACACACTTTTTTCTTGTTTTGTTTAAAAAATAATAATAATTCTAGAAGTGGAAGCCACGAAATGGAAAAAAGAATTGAGTTTTAAGAAAACTCACACGCATGTCCTTCTCTCCCCTCTCGACTATGCAACAGTAACAAATCCACACCATCGACATAAGCCTTTTTCCTTCACCGGTTGTTTAGACGATTGTCGTTGCTGTCATGAGTCACCGGCAGAAGCAATTCACGACACCCATCGCGATTCAAACGTCCATGACTTCAGCCCTGCCACCAACTGTTTTGTAGCAGCCTTTAATCCTAGCGACCGTCTAACAAACTACTAAAACCATCCTGTTTTGGATTACCAATGGCTAAAGGTGTTTATATTTGCAAGCTTGAACATTTTTTTTTATCACAAATTAGAAATCATTCGAGCCTTTTTCGTAAGACTCATCAGATAATGATTAATGTTAATAACTTTCAAACTAATTTAGAGTGTGATAAAGGTAATGACTATCTTTAATCACTTAAAAAAAAAACTTATTGGCAGGGGGTGGCTAGTGCAAGCATGCGTTGTCAATAAATAATTGATAGCATTGAAAATATGCTACCTAACCAAGTTTAATTTGAGATCATTTTATGATTTTACATTTTTGTTTGGCTATTTTATTGGTTTCGAGCAAAATAAGAGTAAAATTTAATGTTGATGGCGTTTTAGAGCTAAATTGGGCAAACTTGAGGTCATAAGACATCAACCATAGATCAGGAATGAAGAAAAGCTAGGGTCATATTGGCATCTGCCTTGCAGTGCTATAAGGTAGTAGCATCAATTTTTTTGAAAAGCGCACAACATCGTGCCACTGCCTTAGAGCGTTGCAATGCTCTGAAGTCGATTTGCATTTGTTTTCCATTAGCATAACAGTGCTGCCCCTAGCGCCGCAACATCATTATGCTTCCTTTATATATTATTTCCGTCATTAGGTTTAAACTACCTAGAAATTCCAACCGCCATATCACATTTTCTCTCAATTTTCTGAGTTTTTCTTGTAATTGGTTTATGTTTTCTAACTCTGGCATCTAGCATGTAAGTGAGGGGCTAAGGTACTCTGTTTTAGTTTTGAATTTTAATTTATTTTATGGCATTTTCATGATTTGAACTAAAGCATCGTAACGTCAAGATTTAATGATAGCTTGCTTGTCGTGTAATTCTATTGGTGGGTTCATGACAATTGAGTTGGATTAGATTGGTAGCAATTGGTTTGGACATTGTTCTAATCAACTCTAAAATTAATCCATTCGAATAATTAACTAGACGCATGGAAGTTAATTGTTTGACTTAAGTTTGCCTTAATCTTAATGCAATTAAGGTTGATTCGAGTGGACATGTTTTTCATTTGTTCGAATTAGGCGAGTTTGATCTTCATAACAACTTATTTAGCTTTTCTAATTAAATTGGTTAGGTGTAGCAATGAATGTATCTAGTAATAAAAATTCATGAACAAAATGTTACCTTGGGTTAACCCAAGCTAGGATTCTTTTTACATTGAATTCCTCCAATTTACTATTTTTTATCAATTAAAACTAGTGAAACCCCTCCTTTCGGTTGCCTTGGAAAACGAGTTTGCTTGAGAAATTTACGTGCTCCTTGAGTACGACCTAACTTACTACTAAAACTAATTCTTGTGAATAGCTCAATTAATTTATTTATCTATATTTGGGCTTCTAAATCCGCTCGATCAGTTATAACTTAAAAGTTTTCAAAGTTCGTATCCTAAAAACCTAAATGAGATTCAGTTTTTCGTTAAACAATGCAAATCGATACTACCAAGGATAAACTGAGATGATTTTGGATAATGCGCAAAATATCAAAATAAATGGGAGTTGAAAGCAAAGTTTCAACCCATGGAAACTTTATGTCTATTAAGCTATGCAGCCACATCATGTCCACAATGCCCAACCCGGACAGAAAACTTCTCTGATTCAGTCTCTAAGTAGGTAATTAATTATACTCTATGGTTTGAAATGGTAAATTGAAATACCCAATGTAATAAAATAAGTAATTATTATAAGGTTAGTTTGATAAGTACAAGTTCATGAATAAAAAATTAATAAAAAAGAAACTTACTTGAGATATTTTTTAAAATAAACTCCCCAAGTTTTGTTTATTATTTAACACAAGTTCTCTTATTTCTATCCTTTTGGGCCTTTCTGAATCCACTAAAATTGAGGTAATACCCTTTTCTATTGGGTCTAAGCTGAGGCTCAAATTGTGTTAATACTTCCAAATCCAACCAAATTGAGCCCAATCCCAACCCTCCTTCATCTAATGCCTCTTATGCTTCATTTTTCCTTGCCCTAATTTTTCAACCATTCTCAATTCACATACCTCTCTTTTTCTTTTTTCTTTCCTCTTTAAGTGCTGTGATATAACATATTCTTTTATCTTATGTCAGTATGTAAGTTAATAAATATATAGATATATATTAGAATTATGAAAAAAAGTAAATTATCATATCAATTTTGAGTGTAATTAAACTACCTTTTAAATTTTGAATATTCAAACCTTTAACTCTTTGGTCGGTAATTTTGCTATCCTCATACTAGCAAACACAATCATTCATTTATATACATTTTTTTAATGAAAAGAAGGCAAGAATGTAGGGATTTGTTGAGAATGATTAACAGATTCTCTTTCTTTTCTTTTTCATTTTTCAAGTTTGAAAACCCACAGCTTTTTGTTTGTGGAGATTAATGAAATCCAAATCAAAGTTGCAGTATGTGTATAACAACTTGAAAGTCTTTAAAAAGAAAAGTTTCTTGCTCCCACCTATATATATATATATATATATATTATTTATTTTAATCGCTTTAAATTATTTGCTCCTTTCTGGTCTACACTCTCTTTTCTTGATGCTCTTCTTCAGGATCTTCTTCAAAGTGCTTTTACTTCTCTAACTATGTTTTTTTATCATATTCTCAATATCCCAAATCTTTTATTAAGTACAAACACTGCTAAAAACCAAATAGTGACTGTTTTTAATACAGCAATTAGAATCATCTAAAGTATTGGTAGATAAAATACATACCAAAATCTATTTGGTACAGAGTTTATCACTCTTACTTTTTTAGTTTTTAAAAACATTAAGTAGAAAATAAATAACAAAACAAAACATATATAGAAATTAAATAAACTTGTTGAAGAATCAAGTTCTCTCTCACACTTCCACATAACATTCCTAAAAAAGGTGGGGGAAAAGAAACAAAAATAGAACTATGATACACTTGGTATATATAATTAAAGTGGGGTTAGAGTAAATTAAAATAAAGTTAAAAAATAATCTCTAAAGTTGGATTTAAATGAATAGATTAGTACATAAGATTGGCAAAAAAGTTTTAATTAAGCAATGCTTTAAGAGACCTAATGATGTGTATTTAGAAGTGGGTCCTCCATTAATAATTAAGTAGTATAGATTAATTAGATTCTTACTTGGACCTCAAATATTCTTTCACAAAAATAGCTGAAACAAATGCTTGTAATTTAATGATCCACAAACATAAAGTTATTTTCAAGTTGATTTGACCAACATATAATGGCCTGCCTAAGCTTTTGTTAATTAATTTGAACTCTATGGAGATCATAACCTTTGCCTTTCACTAACAATTAATTAAAAACATATATACATACTAAATATATATATAATGATCACAATAACTCTGTTTAGTACTAAATAATTTCATAATTTTGTTTGCATGTAAATTTTGTAACCTAAATATATCAATTAAACACAATTATGGTTTAGTATTTTATACTTTAACCAAAAAGTCAATATTTTAGTTGATGGAAGAAAACTCTTACTTGGGTTACTTCAAAAACATTTCTAAAACGTTATGGTATGTTATTTGGCTTAACTTTTCGAGGGTTGTCTTTAAAGAAAAAAATCATAAATTTAAAGTGTCTCACAATCTTTTATAATAATCTAAAAAAAAAAGAATTTATAAAATTAAATGTTTTAGAGAAACCATGAAAATCAATTTTGATAGGATAAGGTATTTCGAGCCTTCTCTGTAATGTGATGATACATAAAATTAAAGAAATAAATATCCTTACTAATTCTCTACCTTACCTTCCACACCATGGTTTTCAATTGCTACGATCGCCCTCTGTCAGCCACCTCTGACAACAAAAGTCGCCGATAATCATGATGAACTGCATTGATTATCTCCAACGATGAACTCTAAATGACCAATTCAAGCAACTAAATTAGATCAATCATATGCTAAAAACATGCAAACAAATCTCAACTAATGAAGGTGATTTTAAATACAAACATACAAACAAATCTGTCTGTATTTACCACATTTAAAATAATAACAATAGTAATTTCTTTTTTATTTTTCAATAAATTTTTTTGGGGATGTGAAGGGCTCTTTTTACACTGAGATTTAGAAACATAATACAAAAATGATTAGAAAATGGTGAGCAAAAAAATGACACTAAAAAAAAAAAAAAAGAAGGAATAATAATGCTAATAAAACTCTCTCTTTTGTCACCAAAAACTGAAAACGTGATCATCAACCAAATCTCAACACTGTTTTCTTTTTGTTTGGCCCCCATTGCCACTGAAAAAAAAAAAGAAAAATTAAACAAAATTATTCTTTTTATTATTATTATTAGGGGGGAAAGTCAAAGTCCAACCCTAATTGATATGTTTTTTGAGATTATTGTAGATGTTTTCTCCAGCATGCATGGTTTTGCCTTCTTTTTGGAGGATAATGTTTAAGAATGTCTCATTTATGCCTAAATCTCCTTTTTAATCATTAATTATCATCCATAACGACCCACTTAACACATTTTTCTTTGTCATTAATCACTCCTACTCCATCATTTAATCAGTATATTTAGGGGCTCCACCACTAATTAAACACTCTCTCTTTCTCTCTCTAAATTAGGGTTTAAATTTGGAACTTAAGATTTATATAAATAGAATAATGTCGGATTGGAAATAATTGATGAGATTAATCACGGGTCTATGTCTTAATGTTTCTACTTAATTAATTTGTTAGTTTGTGTGTTTTAAAAGTGTTCATTTTGTTTTGGTCTTGGGGAACAATTAATTATCTTTTTGGTTTAATCATTCCTTTTGTCTAATTTTTATTTCTTCCTTATAAATCCCTCCATTTTTTAACTTTGCTTTTTTCCTTTTTCTTTTTTCTTTTTCCTTCCTTCTAAGTTTGGTTTAAACTGTAGTTTGTATTTGTTCTTCTTATTATAAGTTGGAGGAACCTTCTTGAATTTTAATTAATTAATTAATTAGATAAACAAAATTTTAATTTTTTTTTATTATTCCGTTTGTGATATTTGATTAAAATCTCAAGGTTTGAAGCTACTTTTAATTTGGTTTTTGTTTCTCTGAAGGTTTTTCTACATTTAGATATTCAAAATTTTCATTTTAGTTCCTATATTTTTATAATCTACATTTTGATTCTCGTACTTTTTAAAAAGAAATCATTTTAATTTTTTATTACTATTTGTAAGGGATCGATGAGATAGTCATTTATGAATCAAAATGATTTCCTAAAAAGTTAAAAGTTATCGACAAAAACTAAAATGAAATATTTTGAAAATACAAAATCAATATATACAAGATTAAAAATATGAAGACTGCATAAGTAGTATTATTTAATGTTAAGATATGTTTAAAAAATGATAATGATCAAGATAATTGAAAAATTAAGAGAGAATATGATTAATATTTTTTTAAGAAAATCCAAACAATAACACTTGGATTGATACAGTGGTTGTATATAGTGAGAAAATTTTGAGAGAATAATTTATACTTCTAAAAATTATAAGAGTAGTGTTCCACTTCTTTTTTCTATTTTTTAAATTAACTAATTGTTTAAAATGAAAAAACTCTTAAAAATATTTTAAAATGTAATTAACAAAATGTTATTCTATCAATGTTACATTTATGTATCAAATTTTACATATATTCATTGATAAAATATATGGTTGCTACGATGTTTTAATTTCCTTTAATACACATCTAGCTAACTAATTTAAATATATGTATCATAACATATATATTACCCAACTGTCTTAACACCCCTATAGTTCTTTTGCCTTTTGAGAGGGGAAAAAAACCTTTCGAATAGTTGAATATATTTTTAACCTTAATATATGTAAACAAAGTGGTTACTTTTTCTTTTTTCTTTGCAAAATTATAACTAATAAGAGCCCACTCTCTTATGATCAACTGTTTGTTCTTTGTTAACTTTTTGTCTCAAATGGAATTGAACATCATAATTACATTTTCAATTGTATAAAGAAAAAGAAAGGCAAACTATGACGTTTCATGATTCATGTTTAATATTTCTCTAAAGTTTTCTTTTTCATTACCGTGTTTAATACCTATTTGGTTTTTGAAAAATTTTGTTTCATTTTTACCTTTTTTTTTCCACAGTAATAAAAAAAACCAAATAGATATAGATTCCTTCTTCTTCTTCTTTTACTGTTTGACATACAGTTGGTAGTAGCACTGTGGGTTTAACTTAAATGGTATAAATTTTGAATTTCAACTAATTTGTAGTTAATAGTCAAGTCATGTAATTAATACCTAGTGATATTATTAACCATGCTAACTTTAGTCCCCTAGGTTAATGAATGTCTTTTTCACTATTATTTTATTGTTTTTTCTTGAATAAAAATGAATGGAATTCAATTGAAGTTATGAAATAAAGATAAACTTTTAATATTAAGGTAGAAGAACGAAAATTTATAATAAATTATATAAGGATAAGAATTATTATATTTTCAATACAAATGGAGGTAGAGGATATGAATAAAAGATGTGACGTCCACAAGTACTTACAATTAGAGTTTTAACTCTAAGTTAGCAATAATAATAATAAAAAGAAATATTATAATAAAGAAAGAAAAGTAATTTATGTGAAAGAGAATGTGAGGTCAGGTGTGTGAAAAGAAAGGAATAGCAATGGAATCTAGCGAGAGAAATTTGGTTGGACCCACAAATCTAAAATCTCCCCCCGCTTGCTTCTTTTGACCGCCACCTTACTCTCTCTCTCTCTCTCTCCCTCTGTATAATCCTATATCCTATCAGCTTAAATTACGAATTCATTTTCTAAGTTACAACATTCTGTTGTTGTCGACCACAAAAATTACAAGCCATCTAATATGTTCTTTTTATAAACTCATATACAATTATATCTCACCTATTATACATTAACCTAGGTAAAGTATGAAATTACAAAATAACGCATGGGTTTTAGTCAAAAGAAAAAAAGAGATAGAGAGATGTATTGTTTTGGCTTGATTACAAAGAATAGATGAAAGTAAACCTAAAATCTAATGTCATAGATGGATAGAGGGCGGAAACACAAAGAAGACTAGTGGTCATACGCCCAAAATGGCTATTATATGGCCTAAAAACCATAGCTACGGATTTATATTGGCACAACAGCGTCAGGGAGTTGTCACGAAAACGCAGATTCTGCACATCTTAGAGTGGTAGTTTTGTAATTTTTCAGTGTTTTAGCCTAATTTCTTCGTTAGGACTCCACACTGGTCCGTTTTAGGTCTATGTTCTCCCTAGTATTTGGTTCTACCTCTTTGACTGAGGGTGCGTTTGGGGGAGGAAAAGAGTTATGGAAGATAAGAATTATGATAATCCTAGTGTTATGATAATATGTGTTTGGGAGAACGTTTATCTAACGCCCGAGATTAGGAGGGAGACATGAATGAACCGGTATCACATCTGAATAAGAGGGATTCTGAAGACATGAATGTAATGTTAAGAAATACTTAAAAGAATTAAAAGTAACTACCTATACCAACAACGTGCATCTTCCTTTTCGGTGGCTCGATCATAGAAACTTCAAAGTTAAGCGTGCTTAGCTTAGGGTAATTCTTTTAAAAATAATTTTCTTAGGATGCATGTGAGTGAGGACAAAGCATGCTGAAAAAACTCATATTGGTTTGTGGGAATAACTTTCACTCTAATAAGCTTTTAAAAATAGTAAGGATGATGTTGCCAGGTCGCAGGGGATGCAGGGGAATGTCGGAGATGCGAATTCCAAATCCTGGGCTTGGGGCGTTACAGTTTATTATTGGTAGTGTTATGATAATATGTGTTTGGAGAAAGGATTATAAATGGTAGTATTATGATAATATTTGTTTGGTGGAGGGCAAGGGCGGATTTATTAAGGGGGCACGTGTCCCCTCACATTATTGGTTTTTGTATTTTAATATTAATTTTGAAGTGTTAGCTTACAATATATATTAAATTTAACTTCAATTTGTCATTCTGCTTTTGCAATAGTGGTTGTGCCCCCCTACACAACCGTTTGTGAATTCAAATCTTGTCTGCTACAATTATTTTTACGTCATAGTTTTTATTCCAAGTATCAATAATTTTTAAAAACAGGAAAAAAACTAATTTAAGACAAAATCTTAACTTATTTCCTATCCTCATTTGTTATCTAACAAAAAGATTTAAAAAAAATGCAAGGTGATTCAAACTTCCACTCACTCAACAATATTCCATGAAAAATTAATTATTCTTTCTTTTTCCTTTTCTTTTTTTGATGCAAATTTTAAATTCACATATTTACATTACAAAAAATCAGGTGAAAATTGTTGGTATTTCTTTATTGCTACAAATGTAGTGAATGTTATTGAAGCATCAATGAAGCGTCGAGATATTTTTTTAACATTTTCTAGTGTGTTTGTTATATAGTGTCCGCTGCCCCCTATATAAAATTTATGGATCCGCTACTGGAAAGGGATTATGATAGTAGTGTTATGATAATATGCGTTTGAGGAAAGGATTACGTTAAGAGTGTTATGATAAATTATATATATATAATAAACAATATTAATATATGTAATTATAATAAATCATATTTTTAAAAAAATATGTTTTGCAAAGACGACGTCCATTTTCAACTCTTTTTAACATTGGATCATTATGTGCAAATAAATTATACTTTTGTTTTTTAATTGTTATTCTAAATGCAATACACAAATTGTATATATTTAACGATGGATTTAAACCAATGACTGATAACATAATTTCATTAGAACGAATTATATACGAAGAACAAAATAGTTTATAGGAAGAGAGTTATAAATTGAAGTCAATTTTACATGGAACATAATGCAAAAGCAAATTTTTTTTTTTTTTTAAATTCATATTCTAACTTCAATACACAAATTTTGTATATTTAATTTACCAAATTATCCTAGTTTTCGTAAAACAATTTGTAGTAATTTCTTTAAATACGACGTTCATTTTCAACATTTTTTACGTAATCGTTACGCGTGAGTAAATTATGATTTTTTTAAAAAAAATTCATATTCTAACTCCAATACATAAATTTCGTATATTTAATTTACTGAATTGTCCTAAATGTAGGAGCAAAAAAAATATACGGATCAAGCGGTGTAATCACAATAAATTACCTAATTCAAAAATTAAAAAAAAAATTAAATTCATATAATTGTATCAAATTCATATTGTAAAAACAAGTTATGCTTTTTTAAATAAAAATATTAAAATTAACAAAACTCATAAATATAAAAATTATAAATAAGAAAAAGAATAGATTAAATAATATGTAAAGTTAAATAAATCAATTATAAATAAGAAAGAATCGAAAAAGAATTAAGGAATGATTGATGGGTTGATGAAGAGTTATCATAACCTAACCCTTACTCCGAACAAGGGAATGATACTTTTTTTCTATATTCTTTTACCTCCACCAAACACATCAAAATTTAAAAAAATAATCAAATTGAAATGTAAAAATAATAGAATCAATATAAGATTAGATAACATATTTTCACTCATGCAGATGATAATGACACATATTATATGAAGATATGTATTTTATTTGAAATGTCATTTCAAATATATTCTAAATAGATTTCCAAATCACTCTTTTAAATATTTGACTCTTGGCAATTTTCAAGTCGCTTTTCTAAAGCCTCATCAAATCTCTTTCTAGGTTACCAAATATTTTTAATTAAGTTTTTTTAGTTCATGAGTTTAAAAAATAATAATGATGAGTATTCTTCTCTCTCTCTCTCTTTTTTCTTTTTGTTTCTTTAGTACAAATAATAATGAGTATTCTGATTTTTATCAATCTTTTAATATTTTTTTTAATGAAGTACCATTATTTTGTCATTAATTACCACTCTACATACCTATTTATTTTAAATATTCATTCTCCTACCTCCGTCAATTAAAAAGAGAAAAACATTAACATCTCTCCCACTAATGTGACTAAAGTTGTTTTTTCTTCCGTATGAGCTAAAACCACATTTAATTCCAAAAAGAAAAAAAAAACACATTTTCTTAAATTTGATTATAAAAAATTATTTTAAATTATAAAACATATTTACAAATATAGTAAAATATCAATTATGTAATATATTATGATAAATCAAAATACTTATATTTGTTATGATTTATAAAATAAAAAAAATTATTTATTTTACTATATTTGTAAATAATTTTATAAATATTTGAAAGGACCCACGACACAAATTTTTGAGTTGAATAATTATAAAATAAAATGTCCTCTTTTATCTTTTGAAGATGTACTCCATATGTATCAATAATTTGAAAAAAGCTGTTTTGACCATAATATATATGTATGCAATTTACGGTGCCTACCGCATGGTCGGTGTTAACTTCTTGAGTATCACAACTCCTCTCCTTGCCGACTTAATTCCCTTCATTTTGCTTTAACAATGCCGTTTTTTTTCTTTTTTCTTTTTCTTTTTAATATGTCAAAGGTCTCTAACATTATCGTTACATTTAAATTGATATTTTCAAGAAAAGAGAGTTCCAAATTAATTCAAATTATTTTAGATTTGGTATAACTCAATTGGGTGAACGGTATAATGTTTTAAGAGTGTTTTTCTTTTTTTTGTAATTGAGGTTTAAGAGGTTTTTTTGTGATTGTGATAACGTTTTACTTAGTAGAATTTTTAGAGTACATAGTTTTTTCTTCGATTTTGAGTTCTTTTTCAATTAATTCATGATTCATGAAAAATTGTATAAGATGAAAAAAAATTTAAGAAAAAACCAGTTCATAACAAATATAACAATTTATGAGATATATCAAACAACTATTATAGGACTATCTTATCAGAGAGTTATCCGCTTTTTAAATTTGTTACTTAATTTAGAAAATATAGTGACATGTGTCTTGTTATCATAATTTTTTTTGCTATTTTTGCAAACACCCTTTCATTCTGTGTTTTCAATTTTATTGATTTCTTTTTAATTTTTTTTTATTTTGATCAAAGTATTTTCTACAAGTGTATTTTGTTTCTTATACATCCAATTTTTATTTATTTTGGTCATTGTATTATTAAACAGTTATTGTTTTGTGGGTTGTTTTTAAATATTGCAAAAATAACATAAATATTTATAAAATATAGAAAAAAATTAGAATCTATCAATTCGTATACACTGACATTTCTATTATTGATAGACACTGATAGAAGTGTATTCAGTATCGTCTATTGGTATCTATAATTGATTGGTTCTAAAATTTTTCTTATATTTATAAATATTTTTGACAATTTTGTCATTTACAATAATTTCTCTTATTTTGTACCTTAAAATAAAATAAAAATAACATAAATAAACCAAAATTTTCACCGAAGAAGAACACCAAGAAAACAAATCTTTAAAAGCATACATAGGAAAAAAATAAAATAAAATTTAAAATAAACAATTTTTTTTTTTTAAATATAGCAAAATTTACCATTATAGAATATAAACTTAACTATGATATTTAAGTATATTAATAAATGAATAAATATTTGAAGTGATTTTATTAATTGAAAATTAAATAATATTGGAATGAAATAAGGAATGAGGAGGAAGGTGGTGAAGGTTGAGAAATTAAAATGTAAAGGACCCACTAAGATAAGAAGCATCAAAATGCATGGAATCCAGCTAACTAGCAGCACAGCATATACTATCTTCAATAATAATAATAATAATCTTGATATTTGTAAAATTGACATTTTTCTTCATTTAATAGGATACTTTATCCAACAAAAATCTAAGGGGTCCATAATCCCAAAATCTCTTGTTAATTCTTTTTCTCAATTAAAACCTATGTTTCAATCTCTCTCTCTCTTTTTTACTTCTAAAAATAAGTAATAATATTTACCATTTTATAACTATAATATAATAATTAATAGTTTAATTTAGGGGGGAGGGGGAGTTTACATGTATATATTTTATTTCTATTACTCATTCCAAAATTTGGTGTGTGTTTTTTTCTTCTTACTTTTTCCCTTTCTTAGTATGAATGCCTCTATTTTTGTCTTAAAAAAGTGTAACATATCTTTTTTTATTATTATTTTAAAAAAGTTTAATGTCAATTATGTGAAATTGATTGAAGTTTCATGAATGTCCTTTGTTCATGTATAGTACAAAAGACAAATAGTAAACAAAGCAAACATACCAACTCCATTTTGATGCATGCTAAGTATAATAAAATTTAAAATACGTATTTTAAAAAAAGTAAAAAATAATAAGTTTAAAATGTTCTTATTGGAGGGACGGAGTTGGGTAGAGATTACTTCTTTGTCTTCATTCTATTTTTCATTTTTGTGAAAATTTTCACTGAGATTGAGATTGAGATCGAGAATTCTCAAGCTAGAATCGAATTATCGTGGAGAATTTCTCGTTTGATTTTTTTTAAAAAAAAATAATAATTCACTTAATTCATGGTATGAAAGATGTTTTAATTGAATAGTTAAGCTTCTCGTTGTATTTTTTATATGATTAGTTCCACGTGAACAATTTAAATTTTAAAAAATTTATTGTAATTTTATAGTAAAAAAATAATTAGCAATCAAATTACTCATACATATAATTCTAAATTCAAGTATTTAATTTAAACATATTCGTTTATCTTCATTAGTAAACAATAAAATCTGTAAATTAAAGGATTAACATTTAATTATTGTGATAATAAAAGAAAAAACTAACAAGGCAGGGTGGGCACCTATGCGATGGTTTCCCATCCCTTCCTAGTAGTCTATGAGAGATTTTTGTCTTCCACTTCCACTTCCACTTCCACTTTCCCTTCTAACGAAGAATTCCAACAAAATAATAAACATATCTAACTAGAATCTAATTGCTTCATTTCAAATTGCAAAAAGGCGAACTCGTATAGCATAATAACAAATCCCCTCCATGTTACAACAATAAATGATTAACGATTTGATTTATAGCACTAGCCACACAAAATGGAGAGCACATAGAAAATCAAAATGTTTGCTCAAATATTTGTCATGTTGATTCATAATATAAAAATGAAAATAGAATAGATATAAATATATAATCTCACAAAAAAGAACTATAAAGTTTGTATTGTACTGATAAGATAACATACACTAAGATGAGAAAAATAAAATAAGTTTGAGTTGAGAGAAGAGCATGTTTCCAAAATTGCACAAGGCAAAGGATTGGCATTGAACCATAAAAATTCCTGACAGCAACTTGATTTGTGAGTTGATAATGAAAGGTTTAGTTGAAGAAGGGAAGATGATATAAAGAAACATGTGCTAGGGCCAACTTTTCAAGGGAGGGCAAAAAAATTGCAAGTCTTGCAATTCTCTTCTTTAAGATTTTTTAAGGCCTTCTTTGCTTTCTCTCCCATACCACATGGGTGTAATCAATGAATTGCTTTTTGTGAGCCTTTTCATATGTAGGCCACTTTTTTTTCCAAACATATTAATATATATTTATCTCAAAACCCAAGTTAGGTAAGAAATTTGTCACATCTTTTATTTTGAATCATCAACCTTTTTAGGGTTATGTGAGTGTTTGTGAGTTAGTTTATGGCTATTCACCACCTTAATTCGCTAAAATCTCTATCATGCTTAGTTGTTGTTGTGGCTTTTCAAATTTTCAAATTTTGTGTTAGATATGTTATAATATACTTTGTCCAAATGGAAGATATAGATATTTTTTCTATCAAATTTTCACGTGAATTATCTAAACATAAAGTTTTTGTTTCATTAAGAAAAATATAATATATGTATCATTTCTTGTGGCTAAATTCAAAAGAGCTCGATAAGAACTAAAGAAAGCTAGTTTGATAAGCAATTGGTTTTTATTTAGTTAAAAAAAATTATTAATTGTATTTTGTAGATTTTCTTCTTCATTTTAGTCTCTTATCTATCTTTTTTATGGATTATTTTATATCTCACATCAAACGTCTAATTAAATTGTCATATGAAAAGTTGAGTATGGTGTCATATTCAATGTGACATAATATCTCTTAATGCCCCCACACACACGTATATATTTAAAAAATTGAAGTGGTTCCATGACTACTCGATTGGGATATTAATTATATGTTCTAAATTATTCAAATCGAACCCAAATGTGCATAGTTCAATCAACATCTAGAGTTTGAATTTTCATGTGTCAAACTAAAAAAATTATTAGAGTAAAAATGCTACATTGCAATTCTTATTAAAATAAAAATTGTTATGAATCAATTCTACGGGTTTATTAATAAAGGAATACTAGAAAGCTACATTAAAATGATTTTTTTTCTCATAGGTGTTGCATTAAGGATAATTATAATGGATAGCAATCTCAAGGATAATAATAAAGTGTATAGCAACATTTTTAAAAAAAATTGCAAATATAATAAAATCTATCATTTATAAACTTTAATTTTATCGTTTTTAGACTCTTATTATGTGGTCTATCAGTGATGGATCATTCTACATGTGATAAATATATTAATAATATGGTTTATCAATGATAGACTTTGATAGTTCTTGTTATATTTGCAATTTTTTTTAAAATATTGTTATACATGTTAATACTTAAAATTTGATTGTTATATTTATAACTGTCTCTTAAATTAAAGTGTGGGTGAGATAATTTTAACCTTTAACTTTGAGGTTGATAATACAAGTCCCATGTCAGTTGAGTTGCATGCTCATTTTTGCCATTTATAAGGTTTTACATTTTAACATGTCTTCTACAAATTGAGGAAAAATCGAATAGTTTGACCGTGAGTATATGTCAATTATCATAGTACTATGCTCATGTTTGTCTCAATACTTTTAATTTGATTATTAAAGGTTGATTAAAATTTACAAATGAGTCACTATGAACCAACACATTTACCTAAATCATACAAACTTAATTCAATTTGTTAGTATAAAGTAACATGAGGTTTGAATTTGAAAACCAATTGACATTGGATGAAATAGTTCATGTATTATAGTTAACGAAATGTAGCGTTCTCAACATGTCCCTTCAAGATGGTACCTCTTTAGATAATTGAACATCAATTTTGGTTTGTTTTTTTTTTTTTTTTTTCTTTCAAATGCTCATTTGAGGTTTATAGGTTATGATATTGTATTAGATAACATAAGGTTCTATTTAAAATCGATTGACAGAGGATAACGGTAAATCATGTATTATACAATGCCAAATCTCTAAAAAAATTCAAACGTATATTCATTTAATACAATAAAATAAAAGTGTTGTTTTTAGAACGTGTGTAATCGTAGAAATGAAAAACAATATTTGAAAACAAAATTTGAATGTCTGAATCAAAGTCTTAAATGCAATACATGTGTGGTTAGAGGGCAGCAGAAGCGTGTGGGGGTAACTTCTTGGGTGTGATGGCTCCACATCCTACGCCTAAAAACGACCAATACAAAAAGCAATAGGCCTTTTAGGTCCCTATCATATAATATATATAACTCTAAACTCTTTTGGTCCTCTATTCCTTTTCCTTCATTTCATTCTTTCTTATTACTTATTCCTCCACTTCATATTATTATTTTTGCACAACATTATATCATCACTATTATTTAGTTACAATATTATAAATATTAATATAGATGTTCATTATTAAGCTTGGTGTTCACTATGTGTCACTTCTTTAATCATCCAACACCATTGACATGTGTCTTGAAGATATCATCTCTTAATGACCAAGTAATCCACAACCTACTTACCATTTTTTCTATAATTAGAAGCCTTGGTGGGTTTGTAAAGAGACACTCATATTGGAGGATTTTCCAAATAAATGGGAGATAGTGGACTTTTATTTTGAGAATTTTCTAATATCTAATATTCTTATTTTCTTAATTTTATTTATATATTATATTCTAGTCAGAGTTTTTTTTTTTATAAATATAACAAACCGGTAAAATATTACATTGTATAGAACAATATTGAAAACAGAAAAAGCTCACAGGCCCATGATTGGAAATACCAGAAATGCTCCAATCAACACGCGATTAATTGGCCACACACGTACGTGTAATTCTTTTTCTAAATGGTCATGATATGCGCTCGTGTAGAAAATGATACACGATTGTGTAGTTCCTTTTAAATGATGTAAAAATGGTTTCAAATCTAAACGATCATGTTGACCATGCTAAAGGACCATGTTAACTAGTTAAGTGATTGTTTAGATCATATTCAAATGATCTTGTAGTTCTTTTTAAACGATGGAAAAAGGGCTTCAGATCTAAATGATCGTGTTGACCATGCTAAATGATCGATTGTGTTGACTATGTAAACAATCATGTAGATCATATCAAAGTGATATCTAAACAATTTTGATAGTCTCGAAGAGGAGCTGGAAGAAAGAAAGAGAAGATGAAGAAAGAAAGAAAGAAAGAAAGAAAGAAAAAGAAGATGAATAATAATAGAAGAAAGAAAATTTGGAAGAGGAGCTAAAGAAATCTAGAAGAGAAAATGAAAAAATCACAAAGAAGAAGAAGAAAGAGAAGTGACGAATCATCAGCAAAATCAAGGGTAAATCTGAATCTTATGAAAATATTTTACCGGCTTCTTAGGCTTTTTGATTTTGTTACATGAGTCGTAAATATTTTGGTGTTTTGTTATGTTTATGAAAATTAACCTTCTAGTTATTTTAGTATTATATTTTCTCAATTTTCGTATTTCGGTTGTGCCTAATTTTTACAACACGTTATCAACACAAGCTCCAGTCATCTCCTCCATCAAAGGTAGGTCCTAACGGTATGTCGATTTTTCCCTACTCGTTATAATTAGTAAAATAAATATTATTTTGCATATTTGATGTATATTTAATTTGTAATATAATTATAATATTTTATGATAGTATTACTATGGAATATCTTGCGAAACCAAACTTTATGACCTTTCACATTAACAGTAACAATTATTTTTCATGGGTTCTTGATGTTGAAATGCATCTCGACACCATGAATCTAAAAAATACAATTTAAGAAGGAAATGCAACGACCAATCGAGAAAAAGTGAAAGTCATGATTTTCCTTCGTCATCACATTCATGAGGATTTGAAGTTATGATTGGATACATACAAGTAATTACAATTCTGAATTATTCAAAATTAGTGTAAAATTGTTGTATGCGGAGAAAAAATTACCCATGCACACATGTTGGAAAAGACATTTTCTACTTTTCATATCTCGAATATACTCCTCCAGCAGCAATATCGAGAGAAAGATTTTAAAAAATATTATGAACACATCTCATGTCTTCTTGTTGCGAACAAACTAAAGAGTTATTGATAAAAAAAAAATCATGAATTCTGACCAACTGGAACAACGCCATTCCCTCAAGCGAATGTTGTGAATAATTAGAGAACGTAGTTGTGGTCGTGATCAAGTTTGAGATCCTGGCAGAGGAAGAAATAATTATTATTTCAGTGGTGGTCGTTCTTATAATCCAAATTTCAAAAGAACCACAAGCACTACAACAAAAATGTTCTACGACAACAATTATTTTCTGTCCGAACAAAATTCGTGACAGTTATTTACAGTCATAGTATCGTCTGTTGTGGAAAGTCCTTCCATGACAGTTTACAAAAACTGTCACAATAAGTTTTTTCATGATAGAAAATAAATGTCATTATTACTATTTTATGACAACAAATAACTGTCATATTTTATTTTATGACAATAAATAACTGTCATTATTTGCATATTAACGAGAGTTACAAAATGTCGCGAATTTGTTTATTATGACATTTTTTATCTGTCAAGGATATGTCAATCGTGACATTTTTTTATAAAAAATAAATGTCATCTTTTTTATATTGACAACAGTTACAAAAATGTCACGAATTCGTATATTATGACATTTTTTCTCTGTCAAGGATATGCCAATCGTGACAGTTTTTTATAAAAGCAAATGTCATTGTTTCACTATTGACGACAGTTACAAAATGTCACAAATTCGTATATTATGACATTTTTCCATGTCGTATATTCCTCAATTACTACATTTTTTCTCTGTTATTCTTGTCACTCTGACATTACACTAACCATTTCTATGACAATAATGTTCTAATACATCACACCTATATGAAAACAAAAAGTCAAAACTTTAATATATATACGCTATAATACACTTTGTAATATTCGTACAGCCATTGACTAATAATCATGTTTTGTTAAAAGGTAGTTTACATACAAAAAGAATAGACACTAACATCGTTAGATACCAACAAGCCTAAAATCAGTACATTGGAACCAAGATTTTTCTACTAACCATACAAAAAATCCTATATCAATCCATTGCTTCATGTTGGCTTCACTGTTCCAATAGATTCTTCCAAACCTAGTAAGAAAATAAAATCTCATTTTAGAGTATGACTAAAGAACAATATCTAAGCAAATCAATTCACAAGTAAACAAAAACAATTAAAATGGACAAGGTAAAGAAATGATATACCACTACAAGAAAAATGGCCTACTATCACTTACTTGGTAACTTGGAATTTGGAGAAAGTTTGATAGTAAAAGCAGCCATAAACCTCATATACAACTGTCTACCAACATTTTAGATTCATGCTATTAATGTAGTAACATATTCCAATTTCAAAGCCAAAATAAATAAAGAGAACCAACATTCAAGTTTTCACATTCCAGGCCAATGTCTATTGAGAGAACCAACATTCTACGATTTTTGAACACAAATACAAATAAATACATCTCTCTAAATCATTGAAGGAAAATGATGGCATACCTCTGGATGAGAACTCACAAATTCTAATTGCATATACTGATCCTCCTTACTCTCTACTAGGACACCAAAATTGAAAGAAATATGAAGATCTAGCTTCATGCAGCTAGTACACTCATCAAAGACCACAACTTTCTTAAGCATAATTTCTTCAGTTAAAATAAACTTCAATTGAGCCAAATGATTGTATGAAAACCTCCTGCAATCATAACCATCAATTTTAGAATAAAAAAACACAGCTTAGATACGAACTCCGCCCTTTCACATCTAACTTCACCAATGTCATTTTGAGAATATGTACAGGGCTTATAAGTACTTATTTAGTTAAAAAAATCAAGGGTAACATATTTGGTCACCATGTAATGCAACTGATATGAAGGGAAGCACAGATACATATAAAGGTATACAAAATAATTTGATAAGTACTTTTTCCTAATGAGTTAATACTTATTTTTTGTTATATAAACATACAAAGAAAGGGACTTTAACTTAACAGTAATTGGCACCTAGCTTTCTTTCTAAAAGTTAGTGATTAAATCCTTCCTCCCTATATTTAGTAAACTGCAGAAAATTCAATTTCAACATAATTTTTACAAAACACAAATAAATTCAATGTGATGGATTGATAATCAATTTTTAATAACCATTTTTTAGGGAAAAAACTATTAGTTTTTGAGGTTTTTTTTTAAAGAACAATAAAATAAACAATATATATATACATCAAGGCAAAACAATCTGCTTTTTAAACATACCAAAACTTCAGCTTCATCCAAACTAACTTTGATTTTTGAAAGCCATTGCTTGTTTCTGCTCTGCAATTCACATAAACCTAAAATTGCCAAACATTCCAATAGTTCACAATCAAAATAAGAGTCTGTAACGACCCAACTTTTTGAGTTAAGCTGAAGTTATTACTTTAAGACTAGACTCATCCTTTAAACATAAGACTTTATAATTTAAATAAAAAAAATATTTAACATCAATGAGTTTTTATTCGGGCCCTATTTCAAATAAAATTTTGAAAAGTTTAAAAGTATTGATAATAAAGAAAGTTCAAGAAAATAAAAGTTGTTCAATCATAAAACCCAAAACAGTCTCAATTACTAAGGAAAAACCAAAAATATAAAGCGGAAGCAATTTAAAGGACATTTCTCCTATCGCAATCATGTCTCCTTCTTGTCCCTCATCGGTCTACCTCTCATGTTACCTTTGCCTGAAAAGTTAAACATAAAAGGGTGAGTATAAACATACCTAGTAAGAGACCCACTACTTGTCCCGTTAGAAGAAAAATAAAATTGTTAACTTCCTATTGGGAGGTACCCTGCATCATTACAGTCTCGCAATCCCGTAGGATGCACATAATCAGTCTAGTGCTCCCAAAGGATGCACATATCAGTCTGGAGCTCCCGAAGGATGCACTTATCAGTCTGGTGCTTCAAAGGATACACAACAGGTAGTAATCCCGTGGGACACCTGCAAGGCACGCTACCCTATAGATAAAGTTAACAATTCCCCTTAGTCCAATCTAACATTTTTAAACAGTCAAACAAATTTACAAATCAAGCTACTATCATTTCATTCTTTCAGTTCAACACATTTACGGTCAATTTATGCAATCGAACACATAATCAAACATGGTCAGTATGGTTCCTCTAACAAATAAACTTATACATAAGCATCGCTCACCTTAGTTCAATCAATTCATTTTAGTTCGTCAACCCAACCTACAAGACACTACCTATGCCTTAACATAACAATCAACATCCCACAATTTAATCAATTCAAGGTTCTCAGTTCAGTCACCATAACCAAGTTTGCATATTAGTCAGTCCATCTTAGTTCAACGGGGTCCATATAGACAATACATCTCAATTTCATCGTTGAGTCCAGTAGTAGGAACCCTTACCTTAAGGTTACCTAAGTTTCTTGTTCGAACTAATTTCCAACGAAACAAACCTACACATAACAACCAGAACTCAATACTTTCACAAACCCATTTCCTCATCCAAATCATTCAATTGTGATATCCACGAACTTACCCAAGTAGATGGAGAATTAAGCTCCAACCAACCTGTCGTATCTCCAAGAACTCGAACACTGTCCACAACGACACCTTCAAGAACCCATATAGAACAAATCTATTAATTCAACATTAACGCTTACGATAGCTATGAAACAACTATAAACTTCATAACTTCAATCTTACCGATAAAACTTCGTCGACCGTGGCAAGGCAGAAGCGACGGCGGTGTATAAGAGTAAAGTGAAGGGAGCATGTAATCGATCTGAATGTAGTCGAAATTCAACTCGCGGCCGAAAGGGAGAGCACGCGCGGCTGCCTCACGGTCGGCAAATGAAGGAGAGACGTGGCGCACTTCCTGATTCATGACGGTCTGACATTTAGGAGGATGAAATTAGGTCGGTCGGCGATCAGCTAAGGGATACTCGACAACGGCTACCACAGACAACGAAGGAGACAGCGGCCAAGGTCGATGAACGAAGGAGAGACGCGGATCCACGGCGTGACTTTAATCCCAGCTTCGATGAAAAGGTAGCAGCTCAAGACCCGGTGACTTGGGCGATCGGCGTCTGCACGCGAACGAAAAAGGAGAAGAAAGATGGAAGGCGGTGGCGGCTGGGATAGGGCACGAGAAGAGGAAGAAGAAAGAAGAAGATGAAGGGGGGGGGGGGGGTTCACGCGTGAAGGGGGATTATCTTTTTTTTTTTAATAATAATAATAATAATAAATTAGAATAACTATTATTATTACTTTATTTATTAAATTCCTATTTCTTTTCCCACAATTCTATAGTATAACAACACCCAACAAATAACTATTATTATTACTTTATTTATTAAATTCCTATTTCTTTTCCCACAATTCTATAGTATAACAACACCCAACAAATTTTAAAATCTTTAAATAATAAGGTAATTGGATTAAAAATAAAATACCTTAAAATCTAGGGTGTTACAGTCTCTCAATAGTCAACTTCAAGCTAAAATTACCAAACATTCCAATAGTTCACAATCAAAATAAGAGTCTCTTAGTAATCAACTTCTTTTTCCAGTTCATTTTCCAAAGTAGAATCTATTTCTGCACAATCTAACTCTAAATAACCAGTAGGACACACTAAAATTCATCCAAACACCATATTCATATCCTTTCTCACACGGTTTAGAAATTTGAGCATCTACCAATTGTAACTCAAAGATCTCCAACCATAATAAAAGGATTCTCTTCGAAATTCTAACAACCAAATTCTACTTATCCCATCTATCTATCTTAAAATCAGAGGTGAAATATATAGAAAATATTTGAATCGAAGGCGGCGAAAGAGTTGAATTTTTTAGAAACTCCACCATATGTAGCAATCTGTTCTAGTTTAAATAGTATGCATTCTAGAGACATTAAAATGCCCCAAAATATAACAAACAAAAGTAAATCAAGAATTATGCATTAACACAATTTAGAGGATAATGAAAACTTGTATATAATTAATTAGTGACATTATGAGTTAACATTCAATACATAATTTACAAAGCAGTGAATTATTTTGTCAATCTAGTGAAGAATGATATCAATTAAAGGAGAGTTTCACAAAATAAGAATTCAAATAGTGATGAAGAAATATGCTACCAATGTGGTATGACTAAACATTGGTCACGTGTTTGCCATACATCGAAACACTTAGTTGATCTATATCAAGTAGGAGTGTACATAAGTCAGATTAGAGGAAACATATGGACCAACCCAAAGTGTTTGAGTCGGCAAAAAATGAATCAATTCAATATACAAGGGTCAATCCAACCTAAAAAATTCGGGTTAAGTCGAGTTGGGTTGGCGAATTGGTCTTTGCTTAGGGTTTAGAGAGTGTCAGCGTAAGTGGGAATGCCGACATAAGTGGGATTAGAAACCAAAACAACTAGAAAAAGGAAAACCCACAAAAACTCAAAAGTCAAACTACCAATCAGCTTCAGGATATCAAACAAATAGAGAAGTTAAACCAAAAGAAATCAAAAGAAGAAGACAACCCCACCACAATTTAGAACAATAGTTAGTTAAAGAAGCAAAAAAAAAAAAAAAAAAAAACACCAAGAACAAAAGATTCACCTTACACATTGCCAAAAAAGAAACAAAACCAATCAAATTGGTAGCTAGAATCATGTGATTTCAAGGGGAAAAGAGATACCCTAGGTGCAAAATTGATGATTAAAAAGCATGAAAAAGTGAAAGGAGAGATAGAGATGCAGAACAATAGGCAAAAAAAAAAACACTTGGAACAAAAGATTCACATCACACATTGCCAAAAAGAAACAAATTAAACTCAACAAAATTGGTAACTAGAATCACGTGATTTAGGAAGAAAAAAAAAGAGATACCCGTATGCAAAATTGATGGATAAAAAGCATGAAAAAGTTAAAGGAGAGAAAGAGATGGGCAAACCTAAAGAATGCAGAGTGGCAAAGAAGAAAGAAAGAAAGAGGGGACTGGGGTTTTGTAAGAGAGATTATTGGAAAAGTGCGAAAAAATTGTCGGCTGAAGAAGTCTGCGAAGTGAGGCTAAATGTATTTAGGGTTATATATACATATATAAATATTATAAATAACCGAGTCGGGTTGGGTCCATCCGACTCCTTAACTACCCAACTCGATAACCCGACTGAATTTTTTTCTTTCAATTTTCTAACTCGTCCATTACATTTGGGTTGGGTTACCGATTTTTTTTAACACCCCTAATATCAAGCTTTCCTAGAGAAGAAAAAAGGAAACATGTAGAAGCCAATTGTGCCTATGATATATTCGATCCATTCAACATGACTAATTTGGATGTGGCAGATTTCTTTGAAACTCTTGAAGAGAATATCGATACAGTTGGTGAAACAATAAATGTTTCTTTTGCCATTGGAAATATCTAGAATAATATTGTTATTTTGTTATCTATCCTCATGTTTTGATTTTATTAATGTTAAACCTTAAACATTCCAAGTGTGTTTTACTTACCGTAATTATTTCATTTTAAATAAAGAAATATGAATCATTTTTATATGTTGGATGATTCAGAAATGAACAAAGAAGATCTATGTATGGCAGATAGTGCAACCACACACAAATTACTTACAAATAAAACATATTTTTCAAAATTGACAATACAAGAAGCAAAAGTCAATACAATACCATATTCTGAACACCTAATTAAACGGTTTGGAAAAGCAAATATTACTTTGCCTAGAGGAATAAAATTCACAATTATTGTTACATTATCATTCTCTAGTCAATCAAATATAAATCTATTGAGTTTTAAAAATATACGTTGCAATGCTTATCATATTGAGACTGATAGAAAAAATTGAATAGAATATTTTTATATATTATATCTACTATCTCAAATGAAAGACGTATATTAGAAAAGTTGTATGCTTTATTTTCTAGATTATATTAAACTCATATACGAGTAATTGAAACATATGCAACAATGAACTTGAAGTCCATGAATTTAAACATATTTGCAATTTTTCATAATCGATTAGATCATCCAGAATCTATAATGATGAGAAGAATTACGAGATAACCGTGAGAATGAAAATTCTTTTAATAACAAACTGAAAAATAGCAAATCTAAAAAATATTAAGATTATGGCAAAATCGACGGTTTCATATTTTTTTTTAAAAACTTTTTTTTTACCCATTTATACCACTTTATGTAGAACAATACATTTTTATAGATATCGTGTATTTGCATGATTCAAAGAATGAGATGGAATATCACACAATCAAAGATACAATGTATTTGCAAACAACAATCAGTTTTGAAAAATCTTAACTAATTTATGATATTTTCGGGCTGGACAAGATTTTCTTCATATCCTCTACATATATGTCTATAATTCATAACAAATTTCGGACTTTTAGTATTTAAATCAAATTAATTAACATTTATTTATATAATTCATAAGACTTATGTTTAATAATGATTTCCCCTAAAAAAAAATGGCTAAGAGAATGTCAACCATTTTTTATTCATTATATTTCATAATATTTTGAATTCAAAGATTAATCATATTCCAAAATAATGACAAACATAAATTCAGCATTTTCGTATTATTTATATTCCAAATTATTTATAAAACAATTATCGAATAATACATAGTATGTATGGTTAATAATAATTTAAATTTAAAATTTTAATCCCCTATAATCATGCTAATGACGATTATCCACTTATTTTGGTTGATTTTTATTTTAAAAAATTATTTTATTGTACCTATTGTATTGAATAATTATTTTTTTTAGTTGTGTTTTTTAATTATGTACCTATTGTATTGAATAATTATTTTTTTTAGTTGTGTTTTTTAATTATGTTAATATTCATGTTTATTTTAATTTGACATTTTATTTTGTATGGTTACTGTTTTTGTCGAAGCCTTCCTTTAGCGTAAAACTGTGTTGGTTTTCTTTACATTATCCTTTAGCATTATTTGTGATGGTTTTACAACGGGTAAAAACTGTGTTGGATGGTAGATGGATTGAATTGTCCCGATATATTGATTACCATGTGGTTGATGTATACGTTCCATTATCATCTTCGTTTCAAGATTTTATAGAATGCAATCAAGGTATACTTTTCCCATCTTCAGATCTTTTGGTGTCTCGTTTGACTCTTTATTGGGACAGTTGCAACAATTCAAACCTCATTCAGATTATTGAAGATAAGAATGTGTATTTGCTTATGTTAGTTTTGTCAAACAAAATTGACAAAAATTTACTGGTTGTTGACTTTGCACCTGCTGGGGTGGTTGGAAATACATTATATTTGAACAATGAAGTACCTAGACCGCAAGATTCACATTATGTAACAAGGATTATTGACGTTGATACATTTGATTCGTCGCATGTTGGAATACCCATTAAGGTGGAAGTAATGTTAAGAAATAGATCAGTATTGAAGAAAGTGATTTATCTGTTGGCTATGAACAATAGGTTTGAACTTGTTATAGTTAGGTCCAATCGCACATCTATTGATATTCGTGGTAAAGATTCGTCTTGTCCTTGGTACCTACGTGCTTCTGTATTAAAAAAAGTGATATTTGGATTGTTCATAAATTCACGAACACCCACAAGTGTGCTGCTAACATTGTTAAAAATGATCACAGGCAAGCAACATCTTGGATTGTTTCTGAGTGTACGAAGTCATTTTTCAAAATGAACGACATGGCTCCATGTCAACCTTTTGACTTTATTAATTACATGAAGATTAATCAAGGAGTTAATGTAAGCTATGACAAGGCTTAGAGAGGACGTGAGATTGCATTAAACTCCATTAGGGGTACTCAAAGACCTCGTATGCAATGTTGGCAACATTTTTGGATGCATTGATCAGTAACAATCCAGGTATAGTCTATGACAAATACACCGTAATTAGAATTTTATCAATCGATCATTACGAAAATACATTATAATTCTCATATTGTTTTATTTCATTGTTTTTAGGAACCTATACGACTGGAGAAGCAGACGACGAAGGTCGGTTTAAGTTTTATTTCATGACACTTGCAACTTCAATTGATGCATGAAATTATTGTGTGCCAGTTATTTCAGTTGATGGTGCAGCCTTGAAGAACAGTTATTTCTGTCTATTGATGACAATTCTCAAATTGTTCCGCTAGCCTTTGTTGTTGTTTATTCAGAGAATAGCTTGTCATAGACATGGTTTTTTCACAACCTTAAAGCTGTTTTTAGAGAACATAATGAAATGGTAATTGTGTCTAATGCTCACAAGAGTATAGAAAATGAGTTTAATGATATGTATGAAATAGCTTAACATGGATTATGTGAATTTCATTTGTACAAGAACTTGGAAAAAGAACCATAAGTCGCTTCCATTGAGGAGTCCTTCCATAGTTATGCCAGAGCTTATACTCCATTGATGTTTGAGTACTACATGAAAGAACTCGATCAACTCTCTCCATCAATTAGACATGAGTTGGAAGTTGTTGGAAGACATAGGTGGGCTAGGGCATTTTTTAGGAGAAAAAGATACTCGGTTATTACTCCTAACATTTCTAAAAGTATGAATTCTACGTTCAAAGAATTTCAAGCATTGACTGTAATTGAACTTCTAGAACCAATTCATAGTTTGGTTCAAAAATGGTTCTACGAATGTCGTTCCAAATGGAATTTTCAATGCACAGAACTTTCGATATATGCAGAAGATATGATTCAAGAAGCTTTAAGAGAAAGTTGCTCAATGAATGTAAGCTGTTTGATAATTGAATAATAAATGCAATGTCTATGTACACACTTTTAACTAAATGGCATTTTCTTAACAATTTGGCAGATATATCCTATAGACCAACTTGACTTTGAAGTCCACCATCGTAAGGAACAATATGCTGCCAATATTTTAAACCGCACATGCTCATATCGTCAATGGACCTTGATTTGATCCCTTGTTCACATGCATGTATTGCACTTTCTACAAGAAATCTTAATCTGCATATGTACACTGATAAGTTCTACTATGTTTCAAATTTGATAAACTTGTACAAGAAAGGAACACGTCCTATTGGTAGTGTAGATAAAATGAGGAATATGTACCAAGGTGGCAACGATGGACTACTTCTACCGGAGGTTAAATGTCGAGCTGGAAGGCCTAAAGAAAAGATTTACGTCTTTTTTAGAGAAAAAGGCCACTATTCGTTGCAGTAGGTATGGTCAAAGAGATCACAATTGTAGGTATTGTAAAGAACTCATTCAATGTTAAGTTACCGTTTAGTAATTTCTATAAGTATTAGTTACAAATTTTAAGTACTTGATTTTTTGTTGGTTTGTAATTTGGATTGAATGGTTGGTTCGTATAAAATTGATTTTTTTTAATTAACATACAAAGTATTTGTTATATTTTACAGAGATTTAAGCATGTTCACTTTGCAAGTATACTATTTTGTATGTTGTTCATTTAAATTTTAAGTATTGTCATTTTCAAATTAGATACATTGAGGTCATCATAATATGAGAGTCATGACATTATTTTATTTTATTTGTAAATCGAACACATTGGTTATTTTCAACGAGGTTATATTTATGTACATGTAAGAGTTGTTCAAAGTTATACCCATATTGTTTATTTACATTTCAATCATTTGAATAAGATCAAATATGGGACTGACTCCAGTATAAATATTATTAAACAAATAGAGTGTATTTAAATTTATTATACAACATATGTATATAAAGTTCATATATCTAAAACATAAGTTCACAAAGTTTATATATCTAAAATAATGATAGATTTCAATTAAATAAAGAAATTTATGGTTCCAATGTAAGTAAACCAACAAACCAAAATATAAGTTCATAAATCTAAGACCTCATAACATAAAAGTTTAAGAGCAAACTATCAAGCCTAACTCAGATGCAAATCAAATGATGACATGTCTGGATATGAATTCTTTTCTCTTTGTTTGATGGACCTATTTTCCCTCTTGTTGCATCTATCCATATCTTTGATGTCGCTGTCTTAATCTCTCTCTATATTGGTTATCACTTGATAACTTCATTCATTTTTTTCCATCCTCCGCCATCTTTACCAACTCTTCTTTGGTCATGTTCAACTATTAAAAATAAAAATGAAGTTCATTAATAGGATAAATAATCATAAACTACATAGGATAATTAAGCATTTTTTAGTATGAGATATGCTTACGTGTTTTAATATAACCCTTGTTGTTGGATTATTTTCGTCTATATTTGGAAGTCTGTCCTTACTTGATAACTTTCCTTTAACCTATAAGTTTTTAGCAAAAGAAAGTTTAAATGTACCATTCTCAAAATTGTGAACCCAACGTTCATAGTATTTATGTTATTAACTTGGCCATTTGTTGTCGTTCTTTTGTTCTTCCAAAGGTTGGTTGCATTTTCTTCATTATTTTTGCGCTAGAATTCAATGAAGACTGACCTTGTGCATACTTTATTATTTCTCAAGAACTAGTTAGCAGTATTCATACACAACTATTCACATCGATATACGAAATGGGTACTCAAACTACAAATCCATCAAGCAAAATTATTCAATATTGTAATTGAAATTCACATCAGTAGGTTCAGTATGTCAAATACAGTATATTTTACTTACACACTACTCAGCTCATCAATAAAGTACTCAAACCATTCATTATATAGGATTCAAATACATAGTTCGTAGAAATTACAAGTCACTGATGTTAACAAACATATACAAAATTTTCATAACAAATATATATATATATCATTAATGACAGTAGAACCTATTTTATGCAGTCAGAGCCTCAAATACACTGTAATTGTGATCCACAACCCTTAAAATCTCAGTCATTCATTGTACAAATATATTCCAACCATTCGGTACTATATACCATGTTCATCCTGTCTTCAAACTCATAATGAATATTGTAATTTAAATTTACATCAATAGGTTCAACATATCAAATAGAGTATATTCTACATACATATTACTCAGCTCATCAATAAAATACTTAATCCATAAATTAAATAGAATTCAAATACATAGTTCGTAGAAATTTCAAGTCACTCATGTTACTAAACATATACAATTTTTCCATAACAAAAATACACACATATCATTGATAATAGTAGAACCTATTTCATGCAGTTAGAGTTTCAAATACACTATAATTATAATCAACAATCCTTAAAATCTCATAGTCATTTGTTATACAAACATATTCCAATAATTCGAAACTATACCATTTTTATTCTGTCTTCTTCTTTTCTCTTCATTTCATCATATATAATTTTCTCATCAATTCACCTGAATAGCCTGTCTATTTCCTCTTCAGCATCCTCAGTGCTCTATTACAATTATGTATACATTTTAGATTCGAATATGTATTCTAAACAGTTTTAACAGGTTGTACTATATTCAATTTTTTTTAATGTACCTTATACGGTGAGTGATCTCCATCTTGTCCTTGGGTTGTTGGTGTTATTTCTGATTTGTTTAATGTAGTTTGTCCACCATCTGGCCCTTCAAAAGTTTAGTTCCCACTTCCAGCCATGTTTCCCTTTCCTTCACCGTTTTCATTCTCATCTTTTTTCCCAAGGCCTTTTTGATTACTTGATTCCAAGTCCAGGTCTATATCTTCATATTTTTTTTCTTCCTCTTCTTTTTGGTCCTCTTCTACCTTATCAAGGTGCTCTTCAAAGGATCTTGCTCCTTACATCCCAAATATAATGTATTTTGAAAGTATGTTACATGTACACATAATCAGAAAATAAAATGTTAGTTTATACCACATGCTTATCATACATTCGTTAGTATCTTGGGCACAAGAACTAGGTTGCTGTCTCTTAATGTCTTCAATAATGTCGTTCAGTTTGGCTTTTATGAATACTCTCCACAATCTTTGTTTGTCCATCAAGCTGACTTGTACAGGGCATGCTTATATTTAGAGAAACATGAGCTACGCGGTCAGTTTGTTGGTCCTTTCTAAACTCATCTTCTGCTTCTTTGAGTATTGTTTTTTCCACCTCAAGGAATGATGCAAAGTATGGCTTGCCCACTTCGTTAGATGTAGCGACCATAGGTAACACTTCAAGTTGTTTCAAGAAGAAAAAGAATATTTTATAAGTATTAAAACTGTTATAAGTATTGAAAATGTTATAAAAAAAATTGTATGTTATAAAAAAAATTGTATACCGTTGTTGAATCGAAGACTTTCTGTTTTAGGTTCTTCCATTTTGGTTGTGTCTGCTGTCCGATTAATGATTCAAGGGACTTCATTTGATATCTTTGTTGCAAAGTAGTTGGTGGTGTACTCAATGTTGGGATTACCTCGTAAGTCCAAGCAAGAATGGGTAAATAAATCCTCTCATGGATATACTCGTTTGCCCTTTTCATGAAGTCCACTAGAAGGTCAAAAGCAACCTTCCCCCAAGGATACCCGTCAAACATTTCATCGCCATCTACCATCAGAATATGATCCCACTCTATACTTAAGTATTCTTGCCTTGGTGTTAGGAAGCTCTCTAAGAAGTATAATATCGCCATTCTTATCTGGTCATCATTTGTTCCAAATGTGCTTATGTTGAACATTATGTTCAAATACTGGCTGGTTACAGATTTTAGGTTCTGGAAATACACTCTTTTCTGCCGCCCATCACCCTTAATATCTTCATTCTTAATCTCAGGTATTTCGTGGCAGTTTAGACTAGTAATGAAAGAAAACTCTCTCAACCCAAGTTTAAGTACCCTCCCTCTTATTTGAAAATGTAGTTGGCTGATCGATTTCGGCTTGCACATTCGTTGAATAAGGTGCAACAATTATTGGAAGGATTGGTTTGTTATGGAGAAATTAAGGAAGTATCCAAATATCCCTTCTCTAAATCTACTTGTCAACCTTTCTCCGTGGTTATCTTTTATCTTCTCCATTATTGTGCTTTTTGTTTGCAGATTTATTTTTAGAGGTTCATTCCTCCGTTCATAACACATCAGGTATACCGAGTCCTAATATTAATGAGTAATACACTACAGTTAATCACAATATCATAATAAATAATGCATAATACTCAACACATGGTACACAAATACAATATAATTCTGATAAATGATTCACTCCATTCATATAATCGATTGCTTCATATACAACAGACCTGGCAAATACAATGTATTTATAATCTAAAACCACAAATTATGAAAATTCAAAGTATCATAATCAATAATGCATCATACTCCAAAACGTAAGACGAATACCCTGTAATTTTGTAAGATGGATTGCATCATATACAACAGAAATCACAAGTACAGTGTAATTAGCCCCATGTAATATAAACCACAGTACAATATATCAAACATACCTCAACATTTTTCTTCTTTCATCGATGTTTTCCCTTTCCTTCATCTATCCTCTTTTTCCTTTTCTTCCTTTTTGGTAGTCTTCACCTATGTTATAAAAATGTTAGGGTTATAATGTAAGTCCATACAAATGATACAGTTACAATTATCAAATGTCATATACGGTTACCTTTTTTGATTTTGTATTCTCTTTTCTCTTTTTATTATCCATGGATTCCTCATTTTGTTCACTTGTGTGTTTTGTCGATGAACAGGAATCTTCATGTATTGTGGTCTCCCCTTGCCTTTCTTCATTTTTATCTTTTTCTGTTGGCTGGTCTTCTTCACTTTCACTATTTTCCTGTGCATCAAGGTTATATTATGAATTTAGACAATATCATACATTTTATGAATTGAATTAGAACAATGTACAAGACATGCATTTTCTTCAATCTCTTCTTCTTTATCTTCTTCATGTTTTCTACTTATAATTTATCTTTTTGAAACCTACATAGACCACAACATTAAAAACGTCACTGTATTCATTAGAAAACCAATGTTAATAAGGCATTTTACCATGCTTTTTATTCTCTGTTTTTTCAACATTAGGGGAGGAATTAAGAAGTTGGAAAAAGAAATTACATGGAATGTATCATTATTGACTTATTTAGATCCTCGTATGGATCAATGTGAACTTGAAGTTATGAAAATAATTCATTTGCAAAATATAGCAAATCAACTACGAGATGCATTGTAAATCCAAAGAAGGTAACTAAGTCACATATAAAAGCTGTAAATATTCCATAAAAATTGATATCCAAACACAACAAGTTGTCATTAATAAATCTAGAAAATGCCAAAAGCATGATAAACTAGTGGGTTTCAAAGATAAAAATCCTAAAAAAAAAAAGGAGTCAATAATTCTATTAAGGATATGAATGTTTCAAATGAAATCCAAAATTTGACGCCTGGCAAGAATATTGAAGAAGATAAAACAACTGAGGATAATAATGAGATTTCAATAAACTATATCATGACAGGGAAAAGATGGAATCAAATTAATGTAATTGTTGACAACATTTTTGCACATAATGTGGCTCTTGATATTATATCCGAAAATGAGGTTCATGAACGAAAGTATGTTGAAGAATGTCGACAGAGAAAATATTGGTTTTTGTGGAAAGAAGCAATTGAGACATAATTAAATTCACTTTCAAACTATCAAGTTTTTGGACCACTAGTCTAAACACTAGAAAATATCAATCCTGGAGATATAAATGAGTATTTGTGAGGAAAAGAAATGAAAATAATGATATCACAAGATATAAAGCAAGATTAGTTACATAAGGTTTTTCATAAAGACATTGTATTGATTATGAGGAGACATATTCTCCGGTGGTGGCTGCAATCACATTAAAAATTTTAATTAGCCTGATTGTGTATGAAAATCTGGACATGCATCTTATGGATGTACTCACAACATATTTATATGGATCTTTTGATAATGATATTTATATGAATGTCCTAGAACAATTTAAGATACTTGAAACATATAAATCAAGTTAATGGGAACTATATTCAATAAAGTTACAAAGATCATTATATAGATTGAAACACTCAGAACGGGTGTGGTACAATTGCCTTGGTGAATATTTGTTGAAAGAAGAATATGTCCATGCGTTTTTATAAAGAAAACACAATCAGAATTTGTTATTATAACTGTAAATATTAATGATTTAAATATAATTGAAACTCCTAGAGAGCTTTCAATGACAATAGAATATCTTAAGAAAAAAATCAAGATGAAAGAACTCAAGAAAACAAAATTTGCCTCGATTTGCAAATTGAGCATTTAGGAGATGTGATATTTGTTCATCAATCGATTTATATAGACAAAAATTTGAAAAGATTTTATATGGATAAAGGACATTCACTGATCATTCTAATACAAGTTTGTTCACTAGATGTGACGAAGGATATATTTCGACCTCGAGATGAAAATGAAGAATTTCTTGGTCCAGATGTACTATATATTAGTGCAATTGGCACTTATGTATCTTGCTAATAATACAAGACTAAATATTGTATTTGCAGTAAATTTATTAGCTAGATACAATTCCTCTCAAACAAAAAGACATTGGAATGAAATTAAGCATATACTTCGTTATCTCCAGAATAATTGATATGATATTATTTTAATCAAATAAATTAAATTTTAACCTAGTTGGTTTTGCAAATTCTGGATATTTATCTGATCTACACACGACATGAAAGATTATTATGTTGTACACTACAAGAAGGGGGGCTCTCCCGATGCACAAATTGTCGGAAGATATATGAAAAGCGTCGGAAAAGGATTTTTCGACGCATAAATATACGTCGGGACACAAGTCGAAAAAAACGTGTCTGGAGAGGAAATTCTGACGCACAACATTGTGCTTCGGGAGTTCCTAGACATCTCCCGACGTTGTATGATCGTCGAAGATGCTGTCAATATGGTGTCGGGAGATGTCTAGGAACTCTCGACGCACATGTTAGGAACTCCCGAAACACGCGTCGGGAGTTCCTCTATTTTTTTTTTAAAATACCTTCCATTAATTCCTAAATTCAAATTGAAATTTTGAAATTCAAACTCAACTTCAATCTCAACTTCAACACTTCAAATTCAGATTCCTAAAACCTACAACTAATTCAAAATCCTAACAACACCTCAAATTCAATTTCAATACTAAAACCTACAACTAATTCAAAATCTAAATACTAAAACTAATTTGAAATCTAAAACCTAAAACTAATTTGAAATCTAAATACTAAAACTAATTAACTAAAACAAAACAATAACTAAACTAAACCACTTATCGGAATGAAGGGTGACAACGGAGATGACGACGAATGATAAGATAAGGACGACGACGAGCGGTGGCGTGGATCTCTCTCCTTCTTGGTCTCTCTCTCAACTCTCGACCTTCTTCTTTTCCGTTCTGTGAATTACAGAACTGAAGTGAGTTTTTATAAGAGAATTTCGGACGCACATCAACAACGTCAGGAGACACCCCCTATTTTCGATGCCATAAGTAAAACATCAAAAATAGTTTTTACTTCTTCCGACATCATAACTAAAACGCTGGGAGAAGCGAAAACTATTTCCGACGCCGTGCAAAGAGACATCGGCAAAAATGCAAGCATTAAATATTTATTTATCTTCTCTCGACGTCTTGAACTACGACGTCGGAAATAGTTTTCACTTCTCCCAACGTTTTACTTATGACGTCGGAAGAAGTAAATACTATTTCCTACGTTTTACTTATGGCGTCGGGAACAGGGGGTGTCTCCTGAAATTTTTGATATGTGTCGAAAATGACTTGTCTCGGCCGACGTGTATTTTATGCATCGGGAATTGGCCTTTGTTCCGACATTGTTTTTGCCGACGCCTTTTTCTGTGTCGAGAGAGCTCCGATTTCTTGTAGTGGTACATTGTCGTTCCAAGATAGCTGAAACTATATCCTTGGAGTGTTCTACACTGAACCATTCACATGTACACCAAGGTATTCCCCCAAATTTGATAACATAAAGCAGCCTTAACAATCAAGCATTCTCTTAACCATTCGCAATCCCTTTGTTATTATTTCTTTCAATCAATAATCGCAAGATAAACTCATGGAAATCAGATATGCAGTCACATGTTCATGATCCGCACTGTAACCAAATTTGAAGATCAAGTTTTTGTGATGGTTCTGCACACCCAAATACCAGTGACAAACCTACACATAAAGGCCCACAAAAAAACGTAAATTACCCACATAAAATCCATCCAAATCCAAACCATCCAAAATAGTAAACCTTCTAGTTAGTTAGAATAAAATATAAAACTAACTAATTTAATCAAATAAATAAATAAAAGAAAATGGGAACTCCCCCATGTCTGTTTCACCAAACCACTTCTTCAGCACCACCTGTCATGACCATCCCTCCACCTCTTTGTTGCTTACCTTTATCCTTCAACGAGTGTATTTCTCTCTCACTCTATCTTTCTTTTTCTTTATGGGAACAATATAACCCCCACATCACATCTCTTTCACTAACCAACACTTATTCACACCATTTATCGCGGACCATCGGTCCACCTCCCTACCGCTTACCTTCATCCTTCGGCACACATACCTCCCCCCACCCTCCCTCCCTCCCTCCTAAAACCTCACATTTGGAATTAGAAATCTAAAATTTGAAGTTTTTGTCATATTTGCAAAATAACAAATATGAGTGACTCACTAGCAAAATAGCACAATCAAATTGCCATCTTGCAATTTTTCTTGTTTTAAAACATGCAACGTGGGGAGGGATCTTCTCTATACTCTTCAATTAAGTTGCTCACTGTAGTAAAGGGATAAAAGCCCTTACACACAGGAAGAAAACACAAAGACCCAAAACTCATTTTTAATTAGGATTTGGAAATACACATACATTGGAAAAATTAAATACAAAGAATCTATTGTATTATTAATTAAATTTAAATTAAGCATGCAATTTAAAAATAAAATTCAGAGATGAAATTTTAAATACGTTGAAGTCTTGGAATCTACCAATTGCCTTATCGGAGTCACAAACGTGAAAGTTTTACAAAACACCACCAAATTGAAAACCTCGTCTCTAATCAATTTTGAGATTTAGTTTGTGGGAACTCAAATCTTGGATTGAAAAATTTAGGTAACTTTTTCAAGAAAAGTTACATAACTCTTTCTATATTTTGTTTTAGGTTACGTATCTTCTTCCTATGTCTTCTGCAGATTAAAAGAAGGAGAAGATAAATGGTTGAGATGACAAGAGAAAAAAGAAATTATGTGGGGTTAAACCCACTTTCTCAAAATAACTCCCACCTAAGGGAGTTATTTCTAATTTAACTTATTTTAATATATAATTAAATTAATAATTAATTGTGTCCAATTTAATTAATTTTATTTAAACCATATTTAAATGAATACCTCTCCAAAATCTAATAATTTTATTACCTTTTACGAGCAAGGAAGAGATTTAATGGACCTACTGATTAGAAGCTACAACGATATGTGATTAATTAACTAAACTCATTAACCACATTAATCAATATTTATTAGTTGTGTGTATACTCCATTAAAGACTCATAGCTGAACACTTCTCACTTTAGATATATTTATGTGTTCATGGATATAGACCAATAACAGCAAGTTAGTCATTCACATGTGCACTTAATACCAATTGGGTCAAATTATCGTTTTACCCATGGTTATTTTTAGCCCTTAAATATCTGTGTTCCTCTAATGAACAACATGTTTATGGTCCAACCAATAAACAGAATCTCTCTCGTGCCATAGAGTGGTTAAGACCCTTTGTTCAAGTCCTAGAGACGCTATTTAAGGGAACGTTCATATACTTATCCTAAATTTGAGAAAAATTGAATTTCATCTTGTGTAATTATGTTCCTAACTCCTCATTTGGTCTTGTTCCCAAATTGGTAGACTTATTAAGTCAGCAATCTTGCCACTTTCACCCAAATTAAAAGACAAGAGCATGAGTTCATAATACACTCAAGATTAAGACTAAGTTGCTTATGTCATCTTATTGAAATAGAAACCTAACTAGTAACAGTGAAGTTACTTGTAGTGGTCACTATTTCGTGGTTCAGTCTTATGTAGTCTTATGCAAGCTCATTACATAAGATACCCTCACTCACATTCACCTAAATGAACACATTGGTTCATTGCCTTTGAACTAAATACAAAGTGGATCTTATCCATAATATTACTAGGATAAGGTATCAAACACTATCCATATTGTAGGCTCTTTAAGATGTATCATGAACATATTGATCTCTGTATGTGGAGACATACAGTTGAAGACTCATAAGGCAGTTTAGGATGTTAGTTTGTTGGGTTTTAAAGTTATTAAGACAAAACTAATAAAATAATCAATAACACTTATTGAAAATTACAATAATAACACATTTTATTAATAACAGTCAATGAATTACGTTTACTATCTACGAGTTTTAGGACATAAAACTCAACATATAGGTGTAATTTACAAGCACAATCCTCTTTCTTGACACTTGCATGGTTCTTGAATTCTTTTTTTTTATTGCATGTTAGGTGCAATTTCTTTCTATGATCTGTTTAGTTTTGTTAGATTATTGTATTAAATATATCCTCATTCTCTAGCTTAAGCTTTTGGATCAATTGGTCATTTAAGATAATACCAAAGCAAGTAGTCGATCTAGGGAGGTCTTGTTTTTAAGACATTGCACTTTCATTTTCTTCTTAATTAAAATTGATTTCCACTTGTTGGGTCTTTCAAATATTTTAAGTCCACAAGTAAAAGAAAGTGTCAGATATTATATTAAATTACTCTTATCCACTAGCTTCTTTTGGATGAATTGATGATTTAGAAAGTTTTTTCTTCCAATAAACTCTTTTATATATATAAGTCTTTTTTAAGCCTAAAACTCCAAATTTAATTCATCAAAAAGTTCGTGCAATGTTAATTAAACAAGAGAGCTAAGAAAATGAATTTTAAGTGAAAAGTTCGATCAATTCAACTTTGTAGCTTTGATATGGGTAATTAATGCAAGAGGCTTTATTTTTAGTTTAAAAATTGGTAGACCCCTTTTTTCTTTTAATGGAACTCATATTCAAACTTTTAATCTTTTAATTTATGATTGATGTCTAACCATCAACTCAACAAAATAGAATTAGTTAAAATGTTTATGTTAAATTAGAAGCTTTGTATTTAAATGTTTAAGCTTGAGGTCTTTAAATTTTTAAAATATTCAATTGATTATTGAACTTTTTATTTTGTTTAATAAGTCCCTAGACTTTAGAGTGTCTAATAGGTCTTCAAACTATTAATTTTATGTCTAACAGAACCTAACATGTTAGAAAAAAAAAACTAGATATATGTAAAATTGAAGTTTTTGTTTAATAAGTCTCAAAAGAATCTTAATGTCGTGTCTAATAGATCTTATAAATAATAAGTAGCATCGATGTGTTTCTTATACATACGATTGGATTTTTTTAGTAGTTAACATTGTTAAATAAATCTCATTCCTTTTCTCATTGACTCAATTACGACTAGACCAGTTTTTTTTTTTCAATAGTAAAGTTGTAAACATGGCGTTAATGTTAGTTCGTACTACTTTGTTTGTATGTTATAGTTTATGACTTATTCACTACTCTATACTAGACTTTTACCAAACATAAATTATTGAATATGGATTTTTTTTATTTTAGAGTTTTTTACACTAATTTATTTTTCTTTTTAAGGATCAAACACAAAAGATATAATAAATTGAATTGCGCTTAGGTTGACCTATTCATAGAAGAAAAATGAAAAGGTAATAATAAAATAAAAAGTGTTTTTTTCCACCATTTCTAATGATATAATTTATCACGTGCATTTGAAATTTTATTCAAAATTTGACATCTTTTTTTTAGCTTTAATTTTTTTCCCAAGGATTTTTGGAGGAAAAGAAAAATTAAAGGAAAAGATACCATTCCACATATTTCCAAATTATTAGGTAACAAAACAATGACACATTTAAAAAGAAAGATTTCATATATTGGTAGGAATGAAAGGAGGAAAAGAGAAGTTGAAGAAGAATTAATTATTAAAATGGTCATGTCATTGTATGGTCCATTTGGCCCTATTAAGATAGTTATAGTACTTTGATTTGTATGAAGTAGACAACCCAAGGCCCCAATAGCTAGGCAATAATAACTCAATAGGGGCCTCCCTAATGCATTGGTACATTTTCAAATTTTAGGAGTAAATTATTATTATTTTTATTATAAATATTAAGATAGAATATAAATGTCCATTCCATTATCCGTGCGCTTAGTGGTCATAGTCACATGTCAACCAAACACAGTTACTTAGTGTCCACCATATGTCAAGTAAACATGGGCTCGATCTTAATGGTCATGTCATATCATGTTTGTCAAATTGCCTATAAATACTGGCATTTGGTGGAATTGTTAGAGATACACGTAGGATTCCAAGAAATTTGGAGAAAGTGGAAATTTATGAGATTTCTTAATTTTCTTAATTTCTTATTTCTTTAATTATTTCATTTATTTGTATTAAATATTATATTATTTTATTTTATTATTTTAATATTATGTTTTTTCGATTTTTGTATTTCGGTTATGCCCTATTTTTACAACACGAGCTCCGGTCGTCTCCTCCGCCAAAGGTAGGTCATTTCCTCCGATCGTCCTAACGGTATGTCAATTTTCCCCTACTCATTATAATTAATAAAATAAATATTATTTTGCATGTTTGATATATATTAAATTTCTATTATTTGATTCTAATAGTAAAAGTTTGATACATTGAAATGTCATTAAGAATATGATCATCAGAAAGCAATTATCTTATATTTTAGATATGCTCCTAGAGTAGCAATATCGAGAGAAATATTTGGAAGAATATTATCTTAATTTCTTCTTGTGGTTGAATGAGATAATGAGTTATTGGTTGAAAAATAATAACCATCAGTCGACTAAAGAAACAACATTTTCCTAAAGTGAATGTTGTAAATTTTAAATAGTGATGGATGAAAATAATCAATCTTGACCAACTGGAACAATCACTTTTCCTCAAGTGAATGTTGGGAATTTGACAATTGTTATAAGAAATAGTTATTTTTCATGGTTGGTCAATATAATCATCCAAATCTCAAAAGAACCATATGAATTGATGATCATAAAAAAGAGAAAAATATGGGAGCAGATTTTGCATATATCAAACTGATAATATAATTGGCCCATCCAGTATGACAAATTTGGATGTGGTAAAATTTTGAATCTCCTGAAGAGATGATCATATTTGATAAAAATGATCAATGAAATTATATGTCTGATAGGCAGTGCAACTACGCACACAATATTGACAAGTAAAAATTATTTTTCCAAACTGACAATGCTAGAAACAAAAGTCAATACAATATCAAGTTCTGCAAACTTGATTGAAGGATTTGGAAAAGCAAATATTATTTTGCCTAGAGGAACAAAATTCACAATTGATAATGCATTGTTCTCTAGTTAATCAAAGAGAAATCTATTACGTTTTAAAGATATACGTTGCAATGGTTATCATATTGAGACTGACAGAAAGAATGAGATAGAATATCTTTATATTATATCTACTGTGTCTCAAATGAAAAACGTATATTAGAAAAGTTGTCTGCTTTATTGTAACGCCCCAGGCCCAGGATTCGGAATTCGGATCTCCGACATTCCCCTGCATCCCCTGCAACCTGGCAGCATCATGGCAGCATCATCCTTACTATCCTTAAGGCTTATTAGAGTGAAAGTTCTCCCCACAAACCAACACGAGTCCTTCCAGCATGCTTTGTGACCTGGCAGCATCATTCTTACTATCCTTAAAGGCTTATTAGAGTGAAAGTTCTCCCCACAAACCAACACGAGTCCTTCCAGCATGCTTTGTCCTCACTCACATGTATCCTAGGAAAATTCCCAGGAAGTCACAACATAGAATTACCCCAAGCTAAGCACGCTTAACTTTGAAGTTCCTTTGATCGAGCTACCGAAAAGAAAGGTGCACCTTGTTGGTATAGGTATTAACTTTTAATTCTTTTAAATCTTTCTTAACATTACTTTCATGTCCTCAGGATCCCTCTCATTCAGATGTGATACCGGTTCATTCATGTCTCCCTCCTAATCTCAGGCGTTACATGCCCACCAGCTTTCGCTTTGTTCGTGTAACGACCCAAACTTTACTAGAAGGTTGAGGTCGTTACTATTTAAATAAGTATAGTTTTTTTTTTAAAAAAAAAAGAAAATTAATTTATAAGTTGAGAAAAATTTAAATAATAAGAAAATAAATAAGTAACTAAAGTGGTAAAACAAAATATTAATTTGGGCCCATAAAATTAAAGAAATACATTAAAATAAATATACCAAAGTTCTGAAATCCAAAAAAAAATATAATTACTGAAACATAAATGCGGAAAAGCTGAGCTATTCCCTATGGCGAACCACGGTCACTTCTTGTCATTCGCCAGCTTGCCCTTGCCTTTACCCTTACCTGAAAATTAAACATTTAAAAGAATGAGTATAAAATTATACTCAGTAAGAGACCCATACTTAGTCTCTCTATGTGTTGTTAGTCTCTTTGTTAGAGTCCTGTAATAAAGTACCACGCTCTATGGTGCTCCCGAACGCACACTATCCAGTAGTCCCACCGGGACTGAACTGGGCTCTCGATGAACCCAAAGGAATCACCCTAAAGGAGAGTCGGGCTGTAAGTGATCCCGTCGAATCACGTCTCAATAATACTCAAACATGTATAGGGGAGGACCTTGATGGACCCCTCGTGGTACGACTCTAACCAGCAGACCAACAGAACACTATAGGCTATACATGCTCATCATAAAATCAACATCTCAGCTCAACACACATAATCTCAGAAATACATATAATCACATCATGCACCAATAGTACTGCATCTCAAAAAAAGGGGAAAAATCTCTTACCAGGAGATCTGCTAAAATTCACAGGTTGGCAGTCAATTCCTCACAATACTCAGTCCTAAACATAAACAAAATTAACATTAATAATCTTGTCAACCATCACCCTACTGTTTAATTAAGCAACCAAACTTATCCGAGCTTACCCCAAGATTAGGGTTGAATCCAACACAACCCTAAGTGGAACAATTCACAGTCTCAGTTCCTCCAATTATATTCGTTCCTTCAAGAAAAAACATAGATCCACTTAAATCCATAACTTTATTCATTTGGGACAAAATAGGCAATTAATGGGAGTACCATCACAATCAATAATAGCCAAAACTCACCAAAATGATTCCAAAACAAGGAACGGCTCGGACTGACGAACACGGCTCACGTGGCTCGGTCAAGGGAAAACGCGGACGGACCTCAACGGCAGCTCAGCGGCTTGGTGAAGGCGGACGCTAGAGGCTGGACCCGGGCGGCTAGACGCGTGCGGCTGGAGAGGTAACACGGCATGGACCCGTGCGGCTGGAGCGTGGACCCGTGCGGCTGGAGCGTGGCTAGCGTACGGCTGACTTCGACGATGAGGAGACGCGCGAAGGAGAAGGAATGCGTTCGGCTTTGACTGCGACGGCTGAAGGCTTCGTCCTGCGATCGTCGTCGTGCAGCGGCTACGTCGGTCGTGGGATTCGCGGCGGCCGGAGGTGAGGCACGGCGGCTAGGGTTAGGGTTCTTGGATGAAGGAAGAAGGTGATAAATAGTAATTTGGCACACATCCCGAGTGGGTATTTAAATCTATTAAATTCTAATAATAATAATAACAATAATGCCATTATTATTATTTAATTTCCCCCCAAATAACTCCTCTTTTCCTTCATCTCTTCCTATTCCTATTTAATTTTCCTCTCTCTTCATTAATAACCCTTATCTCACCTCTTTTATATTTCTCCTTAATAATTATACTAATAATAATAATAGAATTTCCAAATTTTTTTCAACCATTAACCCCACATCTTTCCAAAACACTTAATCTCCACAAATCAAAACCATTTCACAAATAACACCCAAAATTAATAAAATGATAACAAAAATATCTTAAAAATTTTGGGGTGTTACAGTTCGTCCCCGAACCACATCTTACTAGGAAAGGTTCCGCTCTGATACCATCTGTAACGACCCAACTTTTCTAACTAAGTCGAAGTCATTAATTTTGACAAGACACCTTGATTGACAGAAAATATATTAAAATCCATTTGAAATCATACGATCAAAGAAAACAAACTTAAGTTCGGGCCCTGTTTCAGTCAACCAAAGTTTTAAAAGTACTGTTTACAAAACCACAATTCATAAACTTAGTTCCATCACAAAAATTTTAAACAACCTCATGTACTAAGGAAACAAGAAAAAAAACATAAAGCGGAAGCATTTGAAGGACATTCCCCTATGGCAATCACGTCTCCTTCTTGTCCCTCTTCGGTCTACCTCCTCTGTTACCTTTGCCTGAAAAAGTTAAACATGAAAGGGTGAGTATAAACATACCCAGTAAGAGACCCATTACTGGTCTCGTTAGGGGAAAATTAACTGTTAACTTCCTAATGGGGTACCATGCACAGTCACAGTCTTGCGATCCCGTAGGATACACATTATCAGTCTAACGCCCCGAAGGATGCACATATTAGTCTAGTGTTCTGCAGGAACACATATCAGTCTAATGCTCCCGAAGGATGCACAATAAGTGGTGATCCCGTAAGACACCTGCAAGGCACACATCCCAATAGAAACTAACAATTTTCCCCTCAGTCCATTCATACATCTTATCAGTCAATAATAATACAGTCAAGTTACCTCAACACCTAATCCCTTCACTTAACACCCTAACAGTCAACTTATTGCATTTTAGCCCAAAGTCAGTCAGTAACATATCAACACATTAGTCAAATAAACTAAGTAATCATAACATCCCTTTAGTTCACTAGCACACAGCCATACTTGGTATAACTTACACCCAGTCCATACGACAGCCAACAATTTCACATCCTCATATTATATAGGCAAAAATCCACAATTTACAGTCATTTCAACATCCTTATGTATATGTATATAATTCCAGTCAAACACAGCATACATTCAATCTCAAGTCTACTTCAAATTATATATATCATAACTGACATCCATTCTCAGTTTAGGAACAACATACAGTCAATATATTCTACTTTGTAGGTGAGTCCCGTAGTAGAAAATCTCTTACCTTAAGGTTACCTAATTTTCTTGATCGAACTGAGATCAGCGAACAACCTAAACACCAAGATAAGTACTCAATATTTTCCTCAACAACACAATCCACTTAAAGCCAATCCAATGTGATTATTCACACTTACCCAACTCGAATGAAGAAAAACTTCTAATGAAGCTCGCTTCGAAACATAGATATTCAGGCACCACCTCTCCAAAAATCACCTTAAGATCAAACAATACTCAATCAATTAGCTAACCTTGAAGCTTATGCTAGCCAAGAGCAATACTATTAAACCCAAAATTCTTCTTACCAATGAATTCACAACATGGACGTCGGATCTGCGGTTAGCTTGGAGAAGAAGTTCGACATGCGCGACTCACAAACGGCTTGCACGGAGACCGAACGGCGCAGGTCTGAGGGCGGCTCAGTTGAACGGAAACGGAACGAAGATCCTCAGTTGGAAGACGGAGAGTCGCGGCTGCGCGGAACTATTGGCGAACGTCACGGCGACGCAGAATAGTTGACGGACGTCGCGGCTGCGCGAGACGTTTGGAGGACGACTTGTGCGAGCCGAGCGACGCAGATCTCCGACAGGTGTGACTAACAGAAGACAACGAACTGTGTGACGAAGTGGCTCGGGCGGTTGCGGCGAACGGAAAAAGAGAAAAAAAATGGTGGGAGGCAGCGGCTGGGTAGGGCACGGGAAGGAAAAGAAGAAGAAGTAGAGGGGGGGCGCGTGAGAGGAGAAGAGAGAGAGAAATTGATTTTTTTTCTCTTTTTTTTTTTTTTAAACAATTATAATAATAATTATTATTATTATTTCTTATATATTTAAATCCTTACTCCCTATTCTTTCCCAACATATCCTAAAATACAATAACAACCCAAAAACTTAAAATCTTTAAATAACGTAGATTTGATATAAATAAAATAAGATAAAAAAATACATTACCTTAAAATTTCAAGGTGTTACATTTATCTTCTGGATTATATTATACTCATATAAGAGTAATTGAAACATATGCAACAATGAACCTGAAGTTCATGAATCCAGACATATTTGCAATTTGGCACAATTGATTGGGTCATCCAAGATCCATAATGATGAAAATAATTATTGAAAATTCACATGGACATCCATTGAAGAACCAGAAAATTCTTCAATCTAATGAATTATCATGTAATGCTTGCTCTCAAGGAAAATTAATAATTAGATCATCACCAGCTAAAATGATGACCCAATCACCTACATTTTTTGAACGAATTCATTGTGATGTTTGTGGACCGATTAACCCACCAAGTGGACCATTTAAGTATTTTCTGGTCTTAATAGACGCATCCAGCAAATGGTCGCATGTGTGCTTAATATCAAGTCGAAATCTTGCATTTTCAAAATTAATTGCTCAAATAATTAAGTTAAGAGCACAGTTTCCTGATTATACTATTCAAAATATTCGACTTGATAATACTGGTGAATTTACATCCCAAACATTTGATAATTATTGTATGTCTATTGGGATAAGTGTTGAACATCCTGTAGCTCATGTTCACACACAAGATGGTTTAGTAGAATCATTTATAAAACATTTGCAATTAATTGCTAGACTATTGCTTATGAGAGCTAAACTCCCTACATTTGTATGGGAACATTCTATTTTGCATGTTGCTTCACTTGTGCGTATTATACCAGCAACTTATCACAAGTACTCGTCATTACAGTTAGCATATGGCCATGGGACAAATATTTCTCATTTGAGAATTTTTGGATGTGTAGTATATGTTCCAATTGCTCCACCACCATGTACTAAGATGGGTCCTCAAAGGATGCTACGAATATATGTTGGTTTTGATTCTCCATCAATTATTAAATATCTTGAACCCCTGACAAGTGATGTATTTACTGCATGATTTGCTGATTGTCATTTTAATGAGACAACTTTTTCAACTTTACGGGGAGGAATTAAGAAGTTGGAAAAAGAAATTACATGGAATGTATCATTATTGGTATCATTATTGTCTCATTTAGATCCTCATACAGATCAATGTGAACTTGAAGTTTAGAAAATAATTCATTTGCAAAATATAGCAAATCAGTTATCAGATGCATTTGTAGATGCAAAGAAAGTAACCAAATCACATATAGCAGCGCAAATGTCCCATCAAAGATTGATATCCCTACACAACATGTTGTCAATAATGAATTTGAAACACGCCAGAAACGTGGTAGACCAGTTGGTTCCAAAGATAAAAAATTTCAGAAAAGGAATCGAGTCAATAACTCGATTAAAGATGTGGATGTTCCAGAAGAAATCCAAAAATTAACTTCCAACAAAAATGTTGAAGAAGATAAAACAACATAGGATAATAATGAGATCTCGATAAACTATGTCATGATAAGAAAAAGATGAAACCGAACTAATGTAGTTGTTGACAACATTTTTTCATATAATATTGCTCTTGATATTATATCCGAAAACGAGGATTATGAACCAAAATATGTTGGAGAAGGTCGATACAGAAAAGATTGGTTATTGTGGAAAGAAGCAATTGAGGTAGATAATTAAATTCACTTTCCAAACGTCAAGTTTTTGGACTAGTAGTCCAAATACTAGAAGGTGTCAAACTTGTGGGATATAAATGGGTATTTGTGAGAAAAAGAAATAAAAATAATAAAATCACAAAATATAAAGCAAGATTAGTTATACAAGGCTTTTCACAAAGACCTGGCATTGTTTATGAGGAGACATATTCTCCAGTGGTGGATACAATCACATTAAGATTTTTAATCGATCTGACTATATATGAAAATCTGAACATGCATCTTATGGATGTAGTCACAACATATTAATTATATTGATCTCTTGATAATGATATTTATATGAAAGTCCCAGAAGGATTTAAGATACCTAAAACATATAAATCAAGTTCTTTGGAACTATGTTCAATAAAGTTACAGAGATCATTATATGGATTGAAACAATCAGAACGAATGTGGTACAATCGTCTGAGTGAATATTTGCTGAAAGAAATATATCCAAATAATTCAATATGTCCATGCATTTTTATAAAGAAATCATAGTATTTGCTATTATAACTGTATATGTTGATGATTTAAATATAATTGGAACTTTTGAAGAGTTTTCAAAGGCAATAGAATATCTTAAGAAAGAATTCAAGATAAAAGATTTCGAAAAAACAAAATTTTGCCTTGGTTTACAAATTGAGCATCTGTTCGATGGAATATTTATTCATGAATCAACTTGTACAAAAAAAAAGTTTTGAAAAGATTTTATATGGATAAAGCACATCCATTAAACATTCAATGCAAGTTCGTTCACTAAATGTAGAAAATGATATATTTTGACCTCGAGATGATAATAAAGAACTATTTGGTCCAGAAATATCATATCTTAGTGTAATTGGTGCACAACATTGAAATGCAGCGACTCAGAGATCTCAAGTGATGTTACATTGAAAGAGAGTAAATTTTGATTTTACAAGTATATATGAAATATATACTCTTTTTCCTTCACTATGATTTTTTTTTCATTGGGTTTTTTCCTAGTAAGGTTTTAAGGAGGCATATTTCATATATGTAATTGGCGTCTAAGGGAGAGTATTATAAATATTAAGATAGAATATAGATGCTCATTCCATTATCCATTAGTGTGCTTAGTGGCAAATGTCACATATCAACCAAACATAGTTTCTTAGTTTACACCACATGTCAAGCAAACATGACCTCTTAGTGGCCATGTAATGCCACATCATGCTTGCCAAATTGTCTATAAATAGTGTCATTTTGTGGAATTGTTAGAGATACACACATTGGAGAGGATTCTATGAAAATTGGAGAAAGTGAAAATTTATGAGATTTCTTAATTTCCTTAATTTCTTATTTCTTTAATTATTTTATTTTATTATTTTAATATTACATTTTCTCGATTTTTGTATTCCGATTATCCCCTGTTTTTACAATAATTTTAATATTGTTTATAGAGTATATATTATTGCATCTCTCATCTCTTTCTTGTCTTATTAATTTTTTTATATAAAGTGTAATTTTTATTTATTGAATTTTTTATAAGAGTCGGGTGGAATGGATACTCTAATAAGTCTCTCTTTGTTTGGGTTAGGTTTAGTTTTAATTCGGGATTAAGGTTAGACTTTTAAATAACCCGCATGCCCTTTCTTCAACCTTAAGGGAGCGTTTGTTTCAAAAGATGGAAAGTTCATCGACCAACATTTGGACACCACCTTTGGTGACCATCGCCAGTAAATCTCCGACTACCACTTTCAGTGACTCCATTGGCAAACTTTTGGTAACAAACTACGACGACCGCTGCCACCAACCTTTGATTGCCACCGGTCAACCTTGAAAAAAAATTTAATAAAAACACTTTTATTACATATAACAAACCAAATAAAACTTACATATAAATATATTTTTTTAAAAAAGTTGTCAAATACATTTGTGTTTTTATTTTAAGTAGTTATAAAAAAGGTTTAAATAAAATTGAATTCTTGAAAAACCTTTTTTTAAATTATTCCAAATATGTTTTTAGATTAATTATGATAATATTTTTTAAAATACACTTTCTCATTTTTCTATTTTTTATCTTTTGAAATTTTTTTAAAACTATTTTAGGAGATAATGGTAGTGTGTGTGTATATATATAGATAGAGTGCTAAATATATATCAAATAAACTTCATATACGTTTTTTTTTTTTTTTACTACTATATGAAGGAAGAACTGAAAAAGTAAAGTAGGCTACATTTTTTGAATAAAATAATAGCTCATTGAACTGTAATTATACAATTAAGTATATTGATTAATTTAGTTTAATCACGTTTTTATTGGTCAATTTAATTGGGTTGAACACTTATAATTATTTTTTAAACTTAAATATTACAATGTTGGAAAAAATTTATCCGCCAAACAAAACTAATTAAAATTCAAGCTTTTTAATTTTCTTTAAAAAGTTATTATAGATATATTTTGTAATAATTTCAATTTTTTTTTGCTATATTTAAAAATATCTATTTTTGTTTCTCAAATATAATTTGATAAAAAAATTATAATTTTCCAATAATTAAATTAAAGATTAAAATAATAATTTATTTTAATTTGAAGTTAGCATATTGTGATATGAAAAAAAACACGATCTTTTTTAAATTAGTTGAAGTGAAAAAAGTCTAAAAAATTTTATTTCAAAACCTAGTAAAATCAAAATATCAATTTATTAAACAAATTAACTACAAAAGTGAATAATGGTCAAAAAATTATACACGATCTAAAATAACCTACATTTAATTTACATATTATTATAATTCATACTATAATAATTTGCACTCCAATCACATACTATTGTAACATATATCAAAATATGTAACATATATCAAAATAATCAACACCCTGAACATGAACTATTCATTATAAGTCACCCTATAATAATTTGCACTCCAAATACAGACTATAGTAACACTAAATTTATTGTAGCACTAAATTTATTGTATTTCATAGACTATAACAACTTACTCTACATCTCAAATTTCTCCAAACTAATGGATTGTGTGATTAAACCAATAATTGAGTTATGCTCAAGACACACAAATATGTTTAAATTATGTATTAGTTATATAAACCAACCCAATTAATTTAACTTAATCTTTAGATACGCAAGAAATATTTTTGGCTTGGTGGATAAGAATTACAATTGTGTGGGATTTAATTTTGATATCAAATCAGAGATTATATACTAACTAAGATTTGAATTAATCTCTCACTTTACTTTTCTTTCTTTATTATTATTTATTATTTTATTATTTTATTAGTTCACTATACTAGATTAATATTTGAAGGCCAAGAGATGAGATCTCAAGCCACACAAAATCTTACGAGAAAAAAAATAAAATAAAATGATGCTAATTTTTAAATATAGTAAAATGTCAATTTTTGTTTGTAATGAAGATTGATAGACTTTGAATATTTACCAAAAAGTTTACAGTTTGAGAGCTTTCTTTCAAAAAGATCTCGTGTATCTTATAGAGAAAATAAGGGTCTCATATAAAAATATATATGTTAGTTGCAAACTCTTATATAATGACATATTTTATATAATTGGTTTTAGTATAATTATTAAGTCATTGTCTGAGATTGATGCATGGTTGTTTAGTATGGAGTTATAAAATTTATGTTTGGGGTGCAAACTTATTAAATCTTGTTTTAGATGTAACATTGTTTAAACTTATAGCATTAAGTATCAAATTTGAATATAATAATAATAAAAAAAAAAGCATGCCCTAACAATCATAAATAGTGCCAATTTGAATATGTTTAAAATATATATCTTAATTATAAAATGGTAGAAGCTTGAATCTTTATCCCACCATGTTGTTGGGTACTCGAGGAAAAAAATGGGTTATCATCCTAAATTGATTAAAAAATAAGTATTTTCTTTGAAAAAGTTAAAAAACTATATTGAGAAAGAAAAAATTTTCATATAAAACCATACAATAAAAATTCTATATAAACTAGACATATATATGAATGGAGTTACGTGGGAATAATCTTTACCTTCTCATTTCGTTTTTACATCTTTTAATAATTTTACTTTTGTTCTTTTGTTATAACTATTCATACTAAAGTGGTTACATGCATGTTGTATTATTTTGTGTTTGTGTAACCATAAATATTAAAACAACGGAATTCTAGCAATGAAGATATGTTTCGATAGACAATCATGTGTCAATAGTCTTTTGTTACGTCTATTTAAAGTCAAATTGGTTATATGATGAAGTGATATATACTTTTCTTTGTATATATGAAGGTGATGATCTAGATTTAGATTTAAAACATCATGAACTTAAAAGGTGGAAATTGCTTGAATATTCAATGAAAATTGTTTGGTTGAAATGATTAACAAGAATAAGTGGTGTATTATATTTTTGTGTATGAGCTTTATTTAGATTACATATATGAAACACAATCTAACTAATAAAATATATGTAAAGGAACAAATAGTTACAACTCTTGAAAGGTTAGAACACTTTTTGGGATTTTCTTTGAAATAAGGGAGATCAATCTATGAAATGGTAGTGGATGTTGATTCCGTTGCATCTAACCCAATTTCTACACCTAATCCCATCAAATTAAATTATTAGTTTCTCTTTCCTTTAATTTTAATTATTTAATTTACATCACATTACATTTAGAACTTAGATATAGGGGCAATATTAAATATATATGAGATAAATTTTTAATAAATTTTTTTTTAGTTTTAAAATAAAGAAAGCCCTTGTAAATTTAAGAAAATTGTAACGGATGAGAATTTAAATTTAGGAACTTGCAAGCTTCACACACATTTTTTCCATTTTGCAAATACAAAAGAAAAAAAAAAAGACGAATCCAATTTAGTGTTACACTTGATGATGTACACTTGATACATTTGATATACATTATACATTTCATATATTTGATGCACGTATTTATATACAAAAAGTTGAAAATGACAAAATATTAGAGGAGTTTTAATTTAATAAAAATTAAGTAAATATTTCAAATGTCATTTGGGTAAATAAAGTCATATCACGTTTTTGTAAATAAGCTGATCTTTATCAACTTTATAGCTAACAAATGTGAAACACTTTTTTAGAAGACGGGGGCAAGAAGTAAGTAATTAATTATAGCACTAAGTTATTATAATTAACTTATAATAGTTTATGCTTTTTGTGTAAATTATTTTAGTTTGGTTTATAATAGTATGTGTTTGTGCATCGTTTTTATTTTTACAATAAATATATATTTATCTTTTTCCACTAGGAAACTAATAATTTACCCCTCAGTCCCTTCTGTACATCTTAACAGTCAATATACAACCTAGTCAAACGTTCTCATCACGTAAACTTTTCACTTAACTTCAAACAACCATTTCATTCCAATTTAACCTAAGGTCAGTCAAGAAACACATCGACACATCAGTCAACAACTAAAATAATCCTAACATTCATTTCAGTCTACAATGGCACTACCATGATGTCTCTTCCGTTCACAATAACACTACCATAGTTGTATATCGTATATTCGGTTTACACAACCATCTACCAGTTCAAGCCACACCTTATATGAGCCGCATCTACAAGGTTCAGTCATTCCCACATCCTTACAATTTTGCATATACATAACCAGACAGTCATAACATACATTCAACCACGAGTCTACATTCAAACATACACATCATGGTCGTTATCCCTACTCAATATAACAGTACGATCTATGCAGCCAATACATCCAAATATTTTTTTTATTTGAGTCCAGTAGAAAGTCCCTTACCTCGCTCTTATGAAATTTCTTCAATCGAACAAATTCCAATAAATCGATTCCTAAACATAACCAAACATAAAATCAACATCCTTCTAATTAGTTTCATCCGTTCAAATCACCCATATGTAAATCTCACAACTTACCCAAGGAGTGGAGGAATGAACTCCAACGAATCTTATGGCAAAATTCAAGGTCCCTAACTTCAAATCCCCAATGTCGCCTTCAAGAACAAACATCAAAGCAACCCATTAAACAAACATCACATCTCAAGGTATTTACAAAGGCAAAACCTTATAACCCAACAATCTCATCCTTACCAAAACCAACTTACAACAAAACTTTGACGATCGACCGTAAAATAGAAGCAACGGCAGACGAAGGCAGAATGGTTCGGATGCTCAACAGCAGCTAGGAGCGACGGAGAGCAGTCCGGCAACTCAGCCGAGTTCGTGCGACGCGGCCTGACGAGGAGAGAAAGAAAAACGCTCGGCTTCGATTTGGGCTAGGTCGATCGCGAAGGGTGAGGGGCGCGTCGGCTCGGGGCGTGACGGATGGAGACGGACGGCTGGGCTTCGGCGGACGGATGGGAAAGAGGGACGCGAACAGAGGAAGTCGTCGGCTGCACTTCGCGACTGAAGACCGAACGCTGAAGAGGACGAACGGCTGGCGGAAGCAGCGGCGGTGAGGCTGGGCTCCGAGCGGCGTGGCCAAAGAGAAGGAACGGAGGTGGTTGGCGGCGGCGGCTAGGACAAATGGAAGGAGAAAAAGAAAGAAGAAGATGAAGGGGGGGGGGGGGGGGGGGGCTGCTCACGTGAGGAAGAAGGGGGGAGGGGATTTGTTTTTTTTTTTTGTTTTATTATTAATAATAATAATAAAAATAAAAATAATAATATTTAATAATTAATAATAAAATTTTATTATTATTATTTTTTTTTTTAGGGCGTTACACAAGACTTTAACAAAAATTCAAAAATTTTTTTCACGACTCTCCAAACATTTGGTATATTAAGTATGTGTCAAGTGTATTAAGTGTGTATATTAGGTGTATCATATGTATATCAAATGTATCGCATTGATTGATTTTTTTTTATTTTTTTGTTGCTTTTGCAAAAATAAATGTGTTTGTGCTATGAACCTAATTTTTTTAAATTTATTTTTTCAAACAGGCAAACAGCCCTAAATTGAAAAAAAAAAATCATTTATAACTTAGACTACTGTACATTTGACCTAATCCATGTAATTGATCATCTATCTAATTTAACTTATGGAAACACTAATTTTTAAGTATTCAAGTCAACAATCTACAAAACCTTAATATAATCTTTTTGAAAAATTAATTTTTAGTTCCTAAGTTTGAACCAATATGTGTGCCATTTAATCTTTGAATTTTAGAAATGTATATTTTTATCTTTAGATTTATAATAATAAACTCATTTGGTTCATTTGATTTTTGAATTTTCAAAAATGTATCTTTTCATTTTATGAGTTTTTAAAAATAGGTTTAAAAGGTTATAGAAGTATTTTTTTTGTTTGATTTTCTAAAGATTATTATATGATATTTAATATTAAATAACAATCATTTTAAAGAAAATATGGTTTTTATAGGAAGAGAAATTCTTTTATATAGCAAAAAAAATTGAAACTATGTACATAACATAATATAATATAATATAATATAATATATATATATATATATATATATATATAACTTAGATTGTTTACGAAGATTTGGATAGATTTTTCTATATTTTGTAATGAAGTATTTTTAAAAATAGTTTCAATTTTTTTTGTTATATTTGAAAATACATATCCCTAGTCTAATTTAAAATGCCATCTAATTATTTAAAATAAAAAATATAAATTTATTTGAAAAATCTTTTAAACCTATTTTAAAAAATGCATGAACTAAAAACATATTGAAAACTTTGGATCAAAAGGATTTATTCTTATAAACTTAGAAGACAAAAAGTTTTTTTTTTTTTTTAACTTGAAAACCAAACGCACATATTCCACATATTCTTTCAAACTACTGAAAAGGTAATTTCACTAAAAAAAATTAATTGTATATTGAAATATGAATTTACTTGTTTGATGTTGTATTAAAAACCAAAATCTACATTCTAATAAATAGCATATTCTAAGAATTATTCCTTTAAGTTTTAACAATGGAGATAATATATGGATGTCTCAATTACTTTTTGTTGATTCACTTTTGAAAACAATATTGCAAAGCTAAAATATATTACGTATATAACAATGTACATAATGACAAGAATTATATGATGCTTTGGATGTTATATATGCAGCCTAATTCAAATTAATTAAATTATTTTTAATTCCAATGAACTCATTTTAATTATTTAGCTTTTTCTATGCATTCAACTTTCTACTCAATTATGTTTTCTTTTTCCTTCTCATGTTTTTCAAATTCACTGTATTAAATATGGATGGGGTGAAAAGCTATTCAATGAGTTTATTTTTTTTTTTTATGATTTTCTAAACGACGCGCAAAATGATTTTTTTTCAAATTTAATAAAATGAAGTAAAATACTTGTAAAATATAACAAAATAGCTAAGCATACTTAGTTTTGGAATTCTTATGATCGAGCTACGAAAAAAGAAGGCGCATCTTGTTGATATAAATAATAACTTTTAATTCTTTTTTTTAACCTTATTTTCATGTCTTCAGGATTCCTTTCCTTCAGATGGAATATCAGTTCATTCATATCTCTCTTCTAAACCTTATGGAATATCAGTTCATTCATATCCTTCTTCTAAACTCAGGACGTTACAATAATATTGTGATCAAATTATACTTATACGAAATATATAAGTGAATAAGTAATAATTTAGATTGAACTAACTATTAAGTCGGTAAGTATTACTCTAAATACATTAGTTTTATGAATAAAGTGATACACATCTTGAACGACTTCTAAAGTTGAGATTTAGAGTGTGTTTAGTTCACGTCTTAAAGCGTTTAAATTTGTAAAAATGTTATTTTGAAGAAAAAAATTTGTGGTATTTGACCAGTTCATAAAATATATTTTTTAAAAATTAGTTTATAAAATAATTTATTTTAGAGAAATCAATTAAAACTAACCTTTTTAGAAAATGAATTATCAAATTGACTGAACAAAATTTATGGACTCCGTGCTTTATCACACTATTCAAATTACAATTTACTACGCAATCAAATTAAATATTGTGATCTTCATTGAGTTGAAGATTTGCCTTTTAACTTTTCTATAACGAGCAAAAACTTACAAATTAAAAACGTATACACATTAGTTAATATCTTACAAAATTATCACTCTAAATTTTGAAAAGTTTTATTTTGACCCATGAATTTTAAAATTGTTCAAAGACAAAATGAAGAGTGTTTTAGACTAAAATACTAAACAGAAATTGAGACAGTCAACTGAAATCGGAAAATTGGAAGGCATGTATGCATTATTATATCATTTTCGACATTGTTCATATAAAATAATAATATGAAAATTCATGTATGCAAATTGATTTTGTAAATATGATTATAAACTTTGTCGATGGTAGCCTTTTGAGTTTAAATGTAGTCGTTGTTTTTTAATATAGAAAAATGAATCTAACTTATTTACAAATGTAATTAAATGTTAATGTAATAAACATATCCTAAAAGTTTTATTTTGACCTTTAAACTATGTAATTGTTCAAAATTATAAAATGGATCCATTATATCATCTTCGAAGATTATTTAAAAACAAAATGGAGATTTTAGAAAATAAAATCTATTAATGTATATTAATAAAAACATAAAATAGAAATTTTATTATCAAATAGACAATAATATTTTGTTATATTAAAAAATATTTTTAATAATTTTAAAATTAAAAGATAGATTTTGAGTTGTAAATGAATCACTCATGCTGGTTCCATACGATGAAATTTGCCTCACAAATTTAGTGGTTAAAGGGCTCAACCACCAAAGAATTATTATGTTCTAAGAATATACATTGCTCTTATAATAATGTGGTATATAGTTGTTTTCAAATTTAATAAAATAAATAAATAAAAATATATTTATAAATATAGCAAAACATTTTCATATATTTAGGATAGATAACAATATATAAACAGTAATAGATTAATATTTGTGCCATAATAAATACAGATAGTAGTCTATCACAATTTATTATCAATAAACTATGACATTTTGCAAGTTTCAGCATCTCTAAGAATTCTATTTTAGAATTTAATTGGTAATTTTTTTCTTGACTAGGTGCACATTTAACCAAATTGAGTTTTATAAAAAGGAAATTTTTTAAAAATAGCAAATTTTACAAAATATTTACAACCTGTAGCAAATTCTAGTCATTGATAGTGATAGAATCCAAAATTTTGTTATAGCTTATAAATATTTTAATTTATTTTGCTATTTTAAAAATTGTTCCTTTAAGAATTAGGTTCATAACTCAACTTATTACTTTTACAAAAAAAAAAAAAAAAAAGTTTTGTCTCCAAAGTGTAAAAAAAAATACGTACATTTTAAACATTTGTTACACATTGGATACACTTGACATATCCTTGATACATATGGTATACAACTAATAAACACTTGATACTTTTGATATACTTGATGAAATCAATATACTTTATACACTAAAAGGTATCATATCTACAAAATAAAAAAAAAAGTGTAGACATACTTTAAAGGGGCATTTACAAAAATAACAAAAAAAAAAATGACAATAGGGTCCATGTCACTATATTTTCTAAATTGCAAAAGTAGCAAATTTAAAAGTGAATAACTTCCGATAGCCGTCTGATATCATTAATTACTTGTCATAATTGTCATTTTTGTAATATACAAAAAAAGAGTTGTTAAGAATTTTTTTTTTTTCTGAATATTTTTGTCATCTGATGAAATTTTCTTATTTTATAAAATCTTATTCATAATTTGCCACCCATTAAAGTTTCCTTTTTCAAATTTTTATTGTTGTTTTCTTTAAAACTAACCATTCTTTTTTCATAAAAGAGTAATTACTTAATATAATATTAAAGATTTAAATTCTATTTTGGTTCTAAATTTTCTATCTTATTTTATTTTGGTCCTTAAACTTTTGAAAACACATACTTTAGTCCTTGAACTTTTAAAAAGAGCCTATTTTAGTCTTTGTCGTTAAGATTTTGTTAACCCTTAAACATAAAGATGAGATGAATTCTATATTTGGATGACTAGATTGTCAAATAAAATAATCGTTCATAATAATCTATAGTTTTCATTTTTTAATTAAAGGTTAGATGGTAAATTGATATTTTATCAAAAACTCAAAAAGTCACTTTGGTGCATATTGTCATTCTAGTTCACTCTCTCACCATATGCTAAATGCATTTCATCCACATATAAATTTTTTAGTGCCTAAAGTTTGAGATATTTTTGTAATTCATTAATGTGTTTTTTTCTCTTCCTCCGTTTTTTTTGGTTTTGTGATACATTGTGAAAATATTTTCTGTAATTTTGTAGAGTTTATAATTTTATACATGTGTTGTAAGTATTTTATTTTTCTAGTTTATTTTACCTTGCCATAGTTGTTGATATCAATATGTTAGTTCTATTTTGTGTTTTTTTAATTTACACAATGTCGTTATTCTAATTAGCTTCAAGATTAAAATTTGAAAAAAGAAATAAACAAAGGGTGGGGATGCCGAGGAAGGGATGCGAGATATTAAGTTTTGGAGAAGCAATTAGTTTTTAATTTGGACTTATTTGACTCAAGTGTGTTGATTATGTTTTTGTTGGCATATAAAATTTATAGTTTAAAAAATATAATGAATACATAGGCTAAAAATTCAAATATAGAATTTCCGTTAAAAAAATTAACATAATTACAATGGTAGGGACCAAAGTGAGCTTTGTAAAGGTAAAGACCAAAACAGACATTTTTAAAAGTTTAGGAACCAAAATAGAATTAAGTACAAAATATAGGAATCAAAATAAGATTTTAACTTAATATTAACTATCATCATAAAATAATCATTAATTAATTTTGTTGGTTAACCTATTAATTGTTATTATTTTTAGGGTAAATATCAACTTGACCCCTAAACTTTGGTGATTGTATCAATTTAAATCGTAAACTAATAATTGCATCAATTTAAATCTTGAATTTTGGGTTATATTAATTTAATCTCCAAAAACTAATAGTCATATCAATAAGACCTTGGATTTTTAACAAGTATATCAAAATAAAACATAATAATTTACATCTTCCTCAAATATAACAGTTACATATTAGCCAAATTTTAAAAATAAAATAACTACCAAATGAAGGCTTAATTTAAAATTCAATCTATATCCAAATCCCATAGCCTTTCAATAAAGTGATACCATAGTAGTATAAAAAATTTGAATTTGAATGTGTATGATCACTAAAATTTTAAAATAGTTTGTAAAAGAAAATATCTAGTAAAGGTTGTGATTTAGTTGATACAAGAGAAATGATGATAGAGGCTCCTAAAACATTATAAGAAACATACTTTTGGAACAATATTATTACAGTATGTTTCCTAGTATATGAACTATAATGTGTATGCCTTTAACCAAAAGTTAAAATATAAGTATATATGTATATATATATATATGAGATAAATAAAAGTTAAAAAGCAAAAAAAGAAGAAAATGAAAAGGGCAAAAAAGGAAAAGTGGTGGGTCAAAAGTGAAAAGCAAGTTGGTTGCACGACTATCACTGTAGTTTCTTGTTACTATGTATAGTGTATATAGTACACCAACCAATTATATCCTCACATTTAATTCATTAATTCTCCTTATTATTATTATATTTTGGGATGAGAAAATCCAACATTTGATTTCATGTCTACTTCATTATTATATCAATTAACCTGTATTCATTTCGTTTGTAAAATACTTTACTAAATCTTAAATTTAGTTCATATAATTGATAATATATTATGATTTTTTTTTTGAAAAAAATATTGTGTCATTTATATGGTACTTTTTTAATGATAATATTTGAATTTTTTTTCGAAGAAAAATTTAAGTTGATGTCTAAGTTTCAAAATGTTGACATTTTAGTGGGGTTTTGATTTGATTTCAATTTAGTTATGGAATTTCTAAATGTTATCAATTTTGTCTCTAAGATTCAAGATTTACACTTTTAACCTTTTTCTTTCACTAAAAACTCACCTTTCTCAATTAATTTTAAAAAAAATATATAATTAATTCAATTTCTCCATTTTTTATCCGATTAATAGACATCAATATTAATGGTTGAAAGTATGTATTTAGTAAAAATTTGAGGTTAAAATACGGTTAAAAATCAATTTAATTAATGTACTTTTAGTTTTATAGCATTTTAGTCTTTTTATTGCACGAAAGAATGTATCTTTTTTTTCTCTTTGTTGAGGGCTATTTCTACATATTTCTTTTGGGTTATTTTTCATCCATTTTTTGCCTTGTTTCTCTCTTCCAATTATTTCAATATTCCCAATATTACCAAAATATTGTTGTAACAATCGTACTTATAGACTTAATACTTTTTAAATTTTGTAATTATCTAGTAAAAAAAATGTTCAAATGATTTTTTTTTTTAATTTTTGCATAAATGTACAGATAAATTTATACAATCTACATCATGAAATAATAAAAATAATAAAAATTGAAATCTGAATTTGATATATAAAAAATATTTTTACTATAAGGGTTATTTGAGTAATTTAAGTTCCATTTGATCGTCCCGTGGCGCCGCAGTAAAACACCTTCTCACTTCAAAATCTTAAATAAATAAATGAAGAAAGGACTCTTCAGTCCTCTCTTTTAATTGATTTTATAATATCCACAACAAAACTCATTATTTTATGTTCCTTAATAAACTAAAAATAAAAACAGCTATAGCTTCATGTCAACTTTAAGTTGCATTATACCAATTTGAAAACAACTTATCTCGTATTTATACCAAAATATAATACACTATATATCTCTTTTTACTATAGCTAAGATAATTTATCCATAAAATGAATATATGGAAAGTAAAATAAAACCCATAAGATGGTATTTACTTGGTTTTGCCTATGATACCTTGAATACCCACTCATCAAAAGGAATGAAACAAATTTTCTTGTTAACTCTTTTTTTTAAACGATACTAACACATTCAAACTACAATTTTTATTTTTTAAAAAACACTGGTAAAATAGAAGTCCTTACTTTGTTCATGAGTTTCTCTTTATACTTGCATGATTAATTGTGGAAAACCAAGGATGTTTCAAATCTATTTAGCAAATGCTAAACAATTACAACTACATACGGAGACTTTGACTTCATTAACAATTGGACGAACTATACCACCAACCATCATGTTATGAGATTATCATATGTGATGAAACTAAATATCTCATCGTGTTCTATCAAACAACATTCCCTCCGGCTCCATTTTCCTCCCCAAACAAGTATTGGTTTTAACTCCTACTTGAAATAACATTAATATCTTTTATTTTGTATTATTGTTTTTTTGTACAATGGTAAAAATGAATAAAAATTCACCAATGAAAAAAAAGTGGTAATTACAAAAAAAAAAAAAAAAAAAAAAAAGTGAGAGGAGGGGATTGCAGAGAGGAATTAAGAAGAGTTCTACTTTTTCTCTCTCGCCTTCCTTTTGTTCTCATCGTCCTCGCCATTAAAATTCTGACACTTTCTCTCTCTCTTCAGAATAAAAACCCTCTCTTTCTCTCTCCTCCTCTCCTTCTACAGTGCCTTTCTACTTTTTCTTCCCCCTGAGATGAAAAAGACAGCGAAAAATAATGGCGGTTGTGCGTTGATTGATTGGAGCAAAGCGCCCTGACCCATAAAGTAGAAAAAAAAAAAAACCCAATTAAAAATTAAAGGAAACATTTGTAGCAGAGCAAAAACAGACGAGTCAGAGAGAGAGAGACAGAGAAATTGGTAGAATGGTAAAGCAATAGTAGTACTACTACTAATCTATCTTTGCAATTTCATAGCCCATCTATCTATTTATCTACCACCACAGCAGAGCCTCAAAACATTAGTTTTAGTACCTTACCACCATGACCACGACCTCCATAACTTTCTATCACTAGCTACTACTCGACCCATTAGCCTTGGATTTCCGTTATTCAAAACAAACTTAAGATACATCCACCCAATGGAGCTCGCATGATGTTGTTTTAATTCTTTTTGGTTTTTCGGATTTTGATCGTTCTTCTTCCTCTTGCTTCCCTCGTTTCTGAAAAGTTCACCACTCACTCAGTGCGTAATGGGTCCTAGTTGATACCAGAAATGAACATGGGGGGAAGGTCGCTTTTCTTTGGTGTGCTTCTTCTACTTCTTCTTTGAGATCTGGGATTTTTCCTTCTACTAAATATCTCAAACTTTTCATGTTCTTCCTTCAAGATCTGGTGGCTCCCTGGCGTTTGTGGATCTTTAACTCTGTAGTAGTTTCAGTGCAAGAACTCATTAAGAATCAGTAATTCGTGGGTCTGTAGGAGGAGGAGAAGTTGGGTTTTGTGAAGCTTAATCTGGGCTTTGTTTTGTGATTGTAAATTAAGAGATTGGTATAATCTTGGAGGGAGTGTTGGTGCTGATTTGAAGCTTCGGATGAGGCGCAAAATCACTGTGTTCTGTTGCGAAACCGGCTTCGGTTGAGGATTCTAGAGTGGGCACCAAGTTTCTGATACTGTACAGATTGAAGCACGTTTAACTTGAAATTACAATGGCACTTTAGTTTGGGGAGAGGAATACTGTACTTGTGGAGTGAACTAAGAGCCAGATTCTTCTGGGTCGTGGATGTGTTCACATTAGCTATTTATTTATCACTTCGATTGAAGGATATTGTCAAGTTTCGGTAAGAATGAGGCTCTCTGCGGGTGGTTTTAGTCCTCAGGCTCCGGAAGGTACGCTATACTTTGAACTTTGAACTACTTTTGCTTGAATTTTGTCTGTAAATACATTACGGGAAGTAATCAAAGATTGGAGATGATTCTGCTTTTGATCACTTTCCTATTTGATTCACAGCCTTAACGTTTTTGTTCTTCCTTTTTGGATTGATTGGGGAGACTTGCATTTTAACTCTTTTTTTTGCCTTCCGGTGGCCTTGGATTTTGCAGCGTCATGCTTAGATTTATGTCCTTTTCCTGCCTTTGGAGTTTTGTTTTATATTTTTCCAACCTCTCTGTGTGTCAACCATGAAAGTCTCTCTCTCTCTCTCTCTCTCTCTCTCTCTCTCTCTCTCTCCCTCTCTCTCTCTCTCCCCCAATGAGTGGTCCAGCCATGGGATTTCCTAATTGGAAACATTGGCCTTTTTTTTTAATGAAAATTGACCATCAATTTTGCAGGCGAGAGAAGGGTCCTGAATTCCGAGCTTTGGCATGCGTGCGCTGGTCCTCTTGTTTCTCTGCCGGCTGTTGGCAGTCGTGTTGTTTATTTTCCACAAGGCCACAGTGAGCAGGTGAACTCCATGAATTTTCATCTCTATTCAATGGCCACTTGAAATTTCTGACTTTCTTTTGAGATTTAACAACCTCGATGGTTATTTACGTGTTTGGTTGCTACTTACTCTGTTATGCTCTATGTTTTAATTGTGATTTTGACAGAGGTCGACCTGTTTGATTGATATGATCTCGCATCTGTAGTTTTTGTATATTTAATTGAGAAAGTTTTGGCATTTGGGATTAAGTGTTGTTTGGTCATTTGATTGTTGTTCATTTAGGAGCTTTTTATTTGTGCAGTCTAGTGAGAGTATACTGATCCGTTTCATGGAATCTTTAAGCTCTTTAAATCTTAAAGCTTACACCCACTTGTTTTCTGCATAGGTTGCTGCATCTACCAATAAAGAGGTTGATGCCCAGATTCCGAATTACCCAAGTTTACCGCCGCAGCTCATTTGTCAGCTTCACAACCTGACAATGCATGTAAGGCTTGGTAGTTTGCTTCTTCTGGTCTGGTTATTGTAGGCCATGCTTCATTCTAACTTCGAAGTGTTTGAAAACTTTAGGCAGATGCCGAGACAGATGAAGTATATGCTCAGATGACTCTGCAACCCTTGAGTGCTGTAGGATTATTTCTCTTTTTTGGCATTTGTTTAGTTGGACTCGTAGTTTTGCTTTTCATTTTTTTTAATATGAATTTCGTTTTTCTGCAGCAAGAATTGAAGGAAGCCTACCTTCCAGCTGAGTTGGGCACTCCAAGTAGGCAGCCAACGAATTACTTTTGCAAAACTTTGACAGCCAGTGATACCAGCACACATGGAGGTTTTTCTGTTCCTCGCCGTGCTGCTGAAAAAGTATTCCCTCCTTTGGTAAGTACATCTTAAGGTTTACAAGTACTCATTGCAAATCATAGTTCATGTTGTTTTGACCATATAGGTTCAATGCAGGACTTCTCTATGCAGCCCCCAGCCCAAGAGCTGATTGCGAGGGACTTGCATGATAATGAGTGGAAATTTAGACATATATTTCGCGGTAGGTGTTCATTTCTAGATATTTTCTCTCCTTTCCCACTCTTTGCATCTAATAGCTATAAAGGTGGCATTGGAGAAATAGAGAACTGACTACTTTGCACTAGTTTAATAACCCAACATTCTCGATATCTTTGCAGGCCAGCCTAAAAGACACCTTCTAACAACTGGATGGAGTGTCTTCGTGAGTGCTAAAAGACTTGTAGCTGGCGACGCTGTACTTTTTATCTGGTATGAAGTGTTATCTTTATACTTTTCACTGCAGTTTGATGAGATCGTTGTTTGTTTGTTTGTTATCCAATATTATCTGGTTCTATCGTTCCTTATCATTTGACTTGTTTAGTATCTAAATGGAACAACAATATCTTTAGTCAACCAAGAGTTTTAATGTCAATCAATCTTCTCTTATGATATCTGCTATAAAATCAATATCATTACAAGTTATTTGATCTTGACTTTGCGCTGTCAGCTTGTCAATGTAAGCCAGCTATCAATACAGTACTGATATTTTTTCTCTTCAGGAATGAGAAGAACCAATTACTCCTTGGAATTAGGCGTGCTAGTCGACCACAAACGGTGATGCCTTCATCTGTGCTGTCAAGTGATAGCATGCATCTAGGCCTTCTTGCTGCAGCGGCTCATGCAGCGGCTACCATCAGTCGGTTTACAATATTTTTTAACCCAAGGTGTGAAGTTTTTCTGAATGATTTGATGGGAATTCTTGAGATATTACTCGGTTTTTTAGTCTACATGTTCTTAACCAAAAGCTGGACTTCTAATCAGGGCTAGCCCTTCAGAGTTTGTCATACCACTGGCCAAATATGTGAAGGCAGTCTACCATACTCGTGTTTCTGTTGGCATGCGCTTTAGGATGCTGTTTGAAACGGAAGAATCAAGTGTTCGTCGGTAGGTCTGGAATGTTAGTCTATAGTTCTCTCTTTCTATGTAAACTTCTTTTGTTCAGTAAGTTTCAAGGGTGAAATAGGTTATCTTGTTACGTGCCTTCTAGCTCTGTTTCTGGCTGCATTTAGTTTTGCGTAGTTATTGCAATTTGGCTTTAAAGTTACCCATTTCTTAATTGATTTCAGCTTCTTTAATTGAGTACATAAGTTTCTACTACTGGAATTCGATGCCAATTCATATGTCCCTAATATTTCTATGGTGTATACAGTTACATGGGCACAATCACTGGCATTAGTGACTTGGATCCTGTAAGATGGCAAAACTCACATTGGCGCTCGGTTAAGGTTAGTGACACAGTTAACACTAGAGGAATTGTAAAGCTTAAGTTTCGACTGATGTGGTCTTAGCCAGTTTTCTAGTTTTTCTTCCAAAAGTCAGAACATTACTCTAGTAAGCTGATTGATGCAGGTTGGCTGGGATGAGTCGACAGCAGGAGAGCGACAGCCAAGAGTGTCTTTGTGGGAAATTGAACCACTAACAACGTTTCCAATGTATCCATCACCGTTTCCACTTAGGCTGAAGCGACCCTGGCCAACTGGACTGCCTTCTTTTGGTATGTAATTCTCTTGCAAGTTGCTACCATTACTACTTTATCAATGAATATGTTTACATGAATACGTATTAATGCTTTTAACATCATATTTTAATATTGATTTCCAGTTTTACTTTCTGTTCTTCCCATTGTGTTTTTATCTAGACCGTGAAATCCTAGCTTTGGGCACTCATGTCTAACTACTCTATATGTTTATCTCCTAGGCATCAAGGATAGTGACCTTGGAATGAATTCTCCATTCATGTGGCTACGGGGAGATAATAGTGATCGCGGCATCCAATGTCTAAACTTTCAGGGAGCTGGGGTCTCACCATGGATGCAGCCAAGGCTTGATCCATCCATGATGGGTATGCAATCTGACATGTATCAAGTCATGGCTACTGCAGCTCTTCAGGAGATGAGGGCAATTGATTATTCCAAAATATCACCTGCATCTGTTCTTCAATTCCAGCAGCCCCAAAGCCTTCCTTGTCAGTCTTCTACCTTAATGCAGCCTCAGATGTTGCATCAGTCTCAACCTCAGCAGGCGTTTCTACAATCCGTTCAAGAAAACCAGCAGCAGCCGCAGTCTCAGTCTCAAACTCAGTCGCATCATCTTCAGCCGCAATTGCAGCCCCAGCAATCATTCAATAATCATTCACAGCAACATCAACAGCAACCAAGGCAGACGCAACCACTCGATCATCAGCAGATTCCTTCTATCCCTGCTATATCTCAGTTTGCTTCATGTTCTCAATCCCAGTCACCGTCCTTGCAAACTGTCCCTTCCCTTTGCCAACAACCAAGTTTTTCTGATTCCAATGGTAACCCTGCAACTAGTCCTACTGTTTCCCCATTGCATAGCCTTGCGGGTTCGTTTGTGCAAGATGACTCTTCTCAGCTGCTTAACCTTCAAAGGGCACATTCAGTAATTCCTTCAGCTGGTTGGCCATCAAAGAGAGCTGCTATCGATCCTCTCTGTACTGGAGCTTCTCAATATTTTCTACCTCAAGTTGAAATATTGGGAACACAACAGAGTAGTATTTCTCAGAATACTGTTGCATTGCCACCCTTTCCTGGAAGGGAATGTCCTATTGATGATAGAGAAGAGAGTTCTGATCCTCAAAACCATGTTTTATTTGGTGTGAATATAGATTCTTCATCCCTTCTAATGCAAAATGGGATGTCAAACCTTAGGGGAGTTTGCAATGATAGTGTTTCTACAACTCTACCTTTTTCTTCCAATTATATGAGCACTGCTGGTACCAATTTTTCTGTAAATCCAACTATGACATCCTCGAATTGTATCGATGAATCGGGTCTCCTGCAGTCTCATGAAAATGTGGGCCAAGTAAACCCACCCAACGGAACCTTTGTCAAGGTGATGCAACATATCTGGCACCTTTTTTTTCATTTCTACCTCTGATTGTTTGGTTTACATCATCCTTTACATTGTGCTATATTTGTGGCCTTGTCAGTATCCTTAATCCCTTCTTTCCTCCACTCATTTTCTGTACAGGTTCACAAATCGGGGACCTACAGTAGGTCGTTAGACATAACCAAATTCAACAGCTATCCTGAGCTACGCAGCGAGCTTGCTCGCATGTTTGGCTTAGAAGGCGAGTTGGAAGATCCTTTGAGATCAGGCTGGCAGCTTGTATTTGTTGACCGGGAGAATGACGTTCTTCTTCTCGGTGATGGCCCGTGGCCGTAAGTTTTCCTTCTCCATAACTTACACCATTAGCATTTGGTTTATTCATTCTTGCTTTTAGTCAATACGTAAGTCAAATCTGTATCATGGCAAGTTAAGATTATAGTTGATATGTCCTAGGAACTGGCTCATTATAAAGTGAAAGTCTTTTTTCTGAAAGAAATGAACAGAAAAATAGAAACATACTCAAAATTTACTCAATTTGTCAGCTTAGGAAGCAGTTGTATATCTCCCCAATCATTTAGTGGCTCAACCAATGAATTTTTCTTGTGCATACCAGGGAGTTTGTAAACAGTGTGTGGTGCATCAAAATACTTTCACCAGAAGAAGTTCAGGACATGGGAAAACGAGGTTTAGAACTTCTGAACTCTGTGCCAATTCAGAGGCTCTCGAACAGCACCTGCGACGACTATGGCAGTCGACAGGACTCAAGAAATTTGATTTCAGGGATAGCCTCTGTCGGGCCTCTTGACTACTGAGTGACTCACGTACCTGGTTACAACATCATCGTTCTCTCTTCTGTAATATTAGCATTTTCTTTATATTCTTCATATGAGGTTGTGGAAAAAAAGCTACAGAAATCTAGTTTAAACATGCTTATGCTCTAGTACTGTAATTAGACATTTTCTTTTTCTGTTCTGTACTATCTTATTACATTGACAATACACTAGTCCTAGGACATCCATATTTTATTCGAAGACGAAGACTTAAAGCTAAATCATCTTGTCTCTCTTTCAGCTGTAGAAATGGAGTAAATTTTAGCAGGATTGACCAAATATCTTGTGAACCTAGTGTCTGTTTTGTAATGACTCGAATTTTTTACAAGCTTTCGGTTCGTTTAAGACTAAATACCATTGCATTCTTCTTTAGGAAACAGAAACTGAAGGAATGTTTTTAGTTGAACCATCATTAGTTGATTTGAGTTTTCAAGATTTGGGAAGAACCTCATGAATGAGTGAGATGAAGGTAGTTGGGGATGTTGCCAACTTTATTCATTGATATTATTAGTTTCCCTCTTGATGAAGGCAATGAAAAGAAAGAAAGGAACCAAACAAAAGTGATGGTACTTTACAGAATGGTAAAAGCCTCAACGAAAGGAGATGTCTTCGTCACTATGAAAATGAAACTTGAAAGCCAAAATTTAATTACCGTTCTTAGATTCCAAGGTCCCTTTTTTCTCTTATAAGATTCTATTAATTGCAAAAAATTTCTTGATAAGCTCTAAATGGGACCCCTAAAGACCAACGCTGTTTGCTGAAGCTCTTGGTGTGATGCTTTTGTAAATTCTTGATTCCCAGACAGCCTCTGGACTTTGTCTCAACAATGGTTTTAAAATTGAAAGCTACTAATAGTGCGAAGATGATAGAACATGTTGGAGAAATATCATTCATATATCACCTAAGAACTTTTTTTTAGTTATATTTTATGATGGACGGTACTTTAATGTTTTGAAATTATTTCTAAAAGTAAAAAATAGTGTTAAAAACCTATGACAAATATACCAAAACAATGAATGATATTTGCCAAACCACCAAACAAATTAAAATGCATGGTATATCTATACCTATATACCTATCTATCTAAGTTGAAGCAAACTAAGATTCTCTTCTTTCTTTTTCGGATCGTAACGTTGTTAAGTCAACATTTTTATATATTTTTGACACAAAAGTTACAAAAACTTGATATGGGTGTAAAAACAGTGCCTTGGTAGGCACCGAGCCGCCATCGGTTGAGAGACACGTGGTGTCATTTTTCTCTTTATTCTCATGTTGCCTTCAAACTGTCAATAATTTCTTCAAACTTGTTTCTTCTTGGTTGAAAAGAAGAGCTTTTTGAAGGGTTAAAAGAGAGGCACATGAGGTTTGGTTGAGCTCTCTATTTTTCTATGGTGGGACTTGGGGGATGGCCAATTGGGTATAAAAGGTTGTGTAATTTGGATGCATGCTGAGCAAAGTGACACTTTTTTTTTTTCCTTTGAAAAATAATAATAATAAAAAAAAACTTGTAAAAAGGGTTGAATGGAATGGTGACAATGTAGGGCACTATCTTCAATGATGGCACCCCAAAAAGAAAAGCCTTGTGGGGTTAGCTTCATAATTATTCTCTCCAAACCTAGCAGTCCTTTTACACTTTTGGGTTTTGAAGAAAATTTTGAAACTTGAATTTGATCATCATGTTTCTTTTATATATTGTAATTATTGCCAATGTATGATTATATAACTCATTTATCTTCCTTCCCTTTCTTCAAACAAGGTTGAATTCTATAAATAATTAACAATTTTGAGCTTACAAGCAAAAATAGTATCAAATCAAAGGTAATTATTTTAAATTGTTAAAACTATTAAAAATATCTGCAAATATAAAAAAAAATTTAGACATCGATAAACATCTATTAGTGTCTATATACTAATGATAGATGATAATAATATATCATTGTATATAAGTGTCTATTAGTGATAAACCGTGACATTTTGCTATATTTGTAAATATTTTGATTCGTTTTGCTATATTTGAAAACAACTTAAACTTAGATTCTTTCTATTAACGTTTAAATTAAAATATTTTTTTAGTATTTTTAAAGATTAATATACAAAAATGATACACATAAAAGAAATACAAATAGTTGGATAATATAATTCATGTCACATGAATAAGTAGTTCAAAAGAACATAGTTCAACTAACATCTAGTATGTATCGTAAACCTATCACGTATAGATTCAAACTCGCCTTTCACCTATTATGAAAAAAAAATAGCAAGCTAAGGTCTATCAAGACACAATTCACTATGAAAGTGGTTGTTGCCTACAAGAAAACAGCTTTGGCTATAGTGACCAATCTTTAATAATATAAAAGAGGCTAAAAATTTAATTTGCACCAAAACTTTGTTGAATATATTTGTGTACTTGAATTAATGGTTTTTTAGTTTCTAGGCTCCTAAATAAATCTATAAATAAACAAATATGTTTTTGGTGAATGAACCAAAGTGATAATTAAAGCATAATAAACAATAATGCAAATAACTAAGAATCTAAAATAATTGAAAAGCAAGTTCCAATGGGAGAAACCCTAACCCTAGCTGACCTCAATCTTATCTGACTTTGCTTTGTGAGGTTTAAGGCATTGGCCTTCGGGTCCTCTCTCTTTCACATCCCAAGGACTTGAGGATGCCAATGATTTTTACTTTATAAGGAAGAAAAAGAAAAATAGTTTTCAAGTTACATTAATGTATATTAACTATTTTTAATTATTCTAAAATTCAACTTTATAACTCCTTGGGATGTTTTGGTTTATGTGTAACCTAAATTTGATCCACATTTGTTATATAAGTAATTTGTTTATTATTTTGTTGAGAAATATTTAGGTGCATCTTAGATATAAAAAAAAACTATAAAAAAGTTTGAAGAAAATTCAGAGAAGATGATATTCGTGAAAAGATGGTCGAAATTGACTATTACAATATATGAAAACTTAGAATGAGATTAAGAAAAGAAACCTAAACATGACACAAATGTTATTCGTCGATTGATTCGAGACGTATTTTCTGTGTTGTGGAAACTACTGCCTTGAAAGCAAATTCGACACGACCATGGTGCAAATTGTTGATGTTGTTTGCTTTTCAATATTAACACAATTCTCTCTTCAGACGTGAACCTTTTAGATGGAATATTAAAATTAGATGAGAGAAGATTGTTTCTCAAAACCAGATCGATAAAAAGAAGAATCAAATGAGAGAAGGATGCCAAAAACTATGTCTTTTTCAGGTTTGTAAAACTCCTTTGGTAAAGAAATGAAGAAGAAGAATAAAAAAGTTTTTGGAAAAATTAATTTTAGATTTGGAAAATTAAATGGCATAGTAAAATCCCAACATTTTAATTTTAAAGCAATAACGTGTGTGGGGATATTCTTCCACTATAGGAAGCTATTTAAGACACGACTATATATATAGGTAGAGTGTATGAGGCGGTGTTTTAGTTATTATAATTTATGGTAGTAGTTTATGTTTGGAGTGTAGTCTATATTAGTTTTTGTTTTAAGATTAAAAATAGTAAACACATTAACAAAGAAGAATTTGAAATGATAATTAAATTATAATAATTAGAAACAAATTTAAGATGTATATGAAATCTGGAGTTCATATATATATAAAGTTTATATGTATAGAGATCGAGTTCATATATTTAGCTGTGTTTGAGATGCAAAGATGAATTCAATATGTCAAGGATGACTGCAATTTTTAAAAATTTTAAATAATATGTTTTTTATAATATTTTTTTGTTTTTAAATTATTTTATTCAATAACTCTACCTATTTTTGTTGGAATAAAATATAGATTGCATTTATTTTATTTTATTTTAATTTTGTTTAAGTTCTTTTTTTGCAATGAACTAACTAATGACCCACTACATTTTTTGCACTTAATAGATAAATAAAATATATAACAAAAAAGAGAAATTAAAACTTTTGATTCCTACTTTTTCTCCCTAAATTTCATCACCATCTTCTTCTTCTTCTTCTGTTTCTTCCTCTCTAGTGTTGCTTTGTATTGTTCTTGTGGCATAATTTTTTTTAATTGAATCTTCCCTATCATCTGAACACGGCAAGAAAGCAATTAGAATTGAGTACCCAATGTTTTAAATGGATGAGAAGATAAACAAATGTAGATTTGTTGATATCTCTATACGAGGAGAAACGTGGTGTGTTGAGGTGAGGGATAAAATAAAATATGTTATTTTTTTATTAGTAAAATTAATTTTGTGCGGCGTTGATTTTGAGCACGTTGAAGGCGAGACATTGAAATCTTGAACATGTTGAGATGCAATGCGTTGAGATCATTGAACACGTTGACTGTTGAAACATTATGCTTTGACATGACTGTTAAAGCGTTATGTTTTGACATGGCCATTGAGACGTTACAGATCTAAGGGGTTCATGATCTTATGATTGTTGAGGCATTATAAAACCTACTACTATATATAGTTCATCTCCTCGTCTCATTTTTTTTATCATCAGAAAGCTTATTTCTTACAAAAAAAAATCTCTAAATTTTGTCTTCTATTTTCATTTTTTAAGCAAAATTGTAAATGAAAAATTTTGTGTAAGCAAATATTTATTATTATTTTATTCTAAACATGCATTTGCACATTGGTAAGACAACGATGTGAAAGTCTCTCTTATAAACCCATACATTCATTTATGGGTTTAGGCTCCAAAGGGTACTCAAGTTTTGGAAGGAGAAAGGAGATAGACAAAAGTAGGTTTGCTGATATCTTAGAATCGCCACCGCCCTTTGGGTGTGATGTGAAATAATAATATAATATTTTTTGCTAAAATTATTTTGAATTTTCAAAATTGTTTCTTATGTTAAAAACGTTTCCAAAAATTGTTCTCTCTAAAATTCTCTCCCGTCTACTACCCCTCTCTCGGCCAAATTTTCTTTGTTTTTGTATAACAAGCATAAAAGTGTCTATTTGAGGGTTGGTATTTCGATCAGTATCTGATGTAGTTCTGATTGACGAAACACGGCTATTTTATCTTAGGAACGAAGGGGTTGTACAAATCTGTTTGCACAAAAGAGCAGAGCGACGAAACGTCTTAAAGAAAGCAAGATCCGCGACTCAGCATTCTTTTCTTAACTTGTTTTTATTTTGCTGTAGGCGAATTAACCAGACGATTTGACCAGGCAAATTGATCATTAGGCGAGCTATTAACCAGGCAATATACAAAGCAAAATAGCACGCGTCCTGTCTAGGCGCTCTGTCAAACTAATATCACAAGTTGAGATAAGTTCGCGTTCTGTCAAGTCGTTATGTCTAGGTTACACTCCTTCCATGCGTTCCAACAAAAATAATTCACGAGTGTTTGATATTTTGATCAGTTCTGATGCAGTTCCAATTGAGTATTTTGTTGTTTTATCCTAGGGTTACGTGGAAAGATTAAGAACTATTTGCATTTCAAGCAGAGTCGTAAAACTTCTTAAAAGAGAGTGTGTTTTGTGACTCAGCCTTCATCTAACAAACTTTTTTCTTGCAGCTGCTATGCGTTGTACCTAGGCGACCATTTCAGACAACCTTCATCCAGGCAATCAATCCATCAGGCGACCAAGTTTCAGGTGTTTTTGTTCTAGACATTCAAAATTCAAATGCCTAATTGTTGCTTCAGCGCATTGTCTAGTACTAGTTACAATATGATTTTTGTTGAAGTTTATCGTATGGGTAGTTGTTGGAGCCCAAAGTTGAAGGTGGTTGTCGAAGTTGATTATCAAATGTGATTTTTGTCAAAGTTTGTAGTCGTAGGTAGTTGTTGGAGGAAGAAGTTGGTTGTACAAAAATGATCTTGGAGTTGGGTCACAAGAGTTTGTTGTTAGAGTCGGGAATTGATCACACGAAGGTGGCCATTGAAGTTGATTTTCGTTGGAGTTTGTTATAGGAGCTGGTTAACGAAGCCTAAAATTGGTCACCATATAGTTGGTCATGCATTGATATTGTTCGTCAGAGGTGGTTGTTAGAGTCCAAAATCAGGTCGAAGTCGGTTCTTGGAGTGTGACAATGATAATTGTCAATGGCGTAGTTGACGAGTGTTGGAAACATTAGGAAGAAGGGAAAATTGGGATGAGTTGGTAAAATATACCAACTTAACTTCACCAACATTTAAAGTCGATAAGCAAAAATAATAAGTTAGTACATTATACCAACTTAACTTATCTTTATGTTGGTTTGCAAAACACTTTAAATTCTCTTTCAAAAGGGTGAAAAAATTTAAGTTGAGTCATATCATAAGAGATTGTGAGATAAAGAAGAACTTCTGAATCTTGAAAAATAAGATGGCATGCATACAAGCCATTGAAATTTGAACCATAGATGCTAGCTACCTATGTACACAAGAAGGAAAAAGAAAAAGAGAGATACCACCACAAGCAAAATCTACTATTCTAGTAACTTCCTTTTCTTTATTTCACATCAAAAGATTTGCACTCTTTTCCCCTCTCTTCATCATTATCCAAATCCTTAAAATTAGGTACATTTGCATCACTTATATTCACCACTTGATATATATCATATTTAATACAAAGAGAAAAACGATCCAGATAAGGTAACATTGAGTTCAAATGATCTGAATTCAAGATCCATGAGTAACAATAAAAACGAGAATTCCAAACGTGGAGTGAAACAACTGTTGGCCTATTTTGTGATTTCAAGCAAATTCCAAAGTTTACGCCTTGGATCTTTCGAAATCGAGACTTGAATATTGCCAAGCAAGCATAGGAAAGATCATTTATATCACCACATTTTGCAGCTATTGAAATCATTGATATAATGCTTTTACTTGTAAATTTTGCAACACAAGAACCATCCATGGATTCTCCACCATATGCTTCAAAGAAGCTAAGATCTAATAAGGTTGCCATGTTTGAAGTTTTTGATATCATGGTTTGAAGCTGAAGAAGATGTAAAAAATTAATGTATAATAACAAAGGTAAATGAGTGATTAAAAATATAGGAAATGTTAAATGTAACTTACGAGTGTTTCGGATAATAATTGCGGGTTCTGAATTGACTTTTTTGTCCAAATTCCACACCATATGATCTGAATGGTTAAAAACCCTTCTATTAGTAGAGATTTTAAAGAAATTGACTTCTTTGTCCAATTGTTGGCCTATTTGGTTTAGAGATCGAACACAATTGACTTTACATGAGTTTTCAAGTTATCGAATAAAAAAGATAATTAAATTATTCAAGTTTGAAAGTCACACATGAGGAGAGGAGAGAAGACTCAAGTTGACTGGCCAAGATTGAGCCTTCCCATTGGATGAATGAGACGTGCATGTTACCCATTTGGGCTTAGGGAAGATAAGTGTTTGGGTAAAAAACAGGAACTAACATCTTCAATCTTGATCTTGACCGAGATTGAGCCTTTCCATTTAATGAAAGCAAATACTAAATGTATTATTCCTTGTCTCACTGTCCTCTAGAATCAACCTAATCTAATTCTGAAAACAAAATTTTTCTGTAAATACATTATAAATACGAAGTATATAAGTTCATTGTAATCCTTAAAACTCTTGCTACAACCACACAAGTCTTATATTGATTTAGGCAGAGGCATTGTGGCAAATATCACTAAGGTGCCTAGATTTTTCATGATTTGTAGATCACATCTTTCTTGAACTACAAATTTCTTGTTAATGTTATGTACATTTTTTACAACTAACAATAACAAATAATTGGTGGCATTGTGATTGTGATTGGCATGTATCAAATAACCTACATAAAGAGCTAAAGCCTTAATATTTACAAAATATAAAAATTAAACTTCAATAAGTATCTATGTCATTAATAGACATTAACAAAAGTCTTGAATTTGAAATTTTACTCTATTTTGTAAATGTTTAATTTATTGTGCTATATTTGAAAATGTTCCACCAAACACAAACTAATCCATTTTTTATTTTTCCTTTTTGGCAAAATATTGTACATGTAACAGAGCACTTGGTTAAAGTAATCCAAAGGTCCTACTCAAATGTATATTCCCCTACTTAGAAACAACGCTATCCTCATACAATAAATATTATTTCTTAAAAAGTATGTATAATAAAATTTGGCTGGCATAACTAAAATAGATTTGTGCTTAATTACACTACAACAAATGACATTTCTTAAGGTATGTATCATCTTCTTCCAACATTCATCTTCATCCATCTTATTTGCAATCCCGTGCCAATCTACTTAACGGGTAGTAATATTTTGTTGGGAAGGTAAAAGATTCAAATCGCTCCAACCATATAGTTCCAAAAACATAGAAGTCAGAAGAAAAAAAATCCAACTGAAGGAAAGACCATTACTACACATCCACCATAAGCAATTGATGAGAGACGCAGAGTAGACTATAGCCAATTTCAAACATAATTAATATCATAGTGATGATAAAATTAAATGTAAGTTATGAAAACGATGAATCAAGATGCATATGTGTTGTATGAATGAATGAATACGAGAAAGGGAAGTTAAAGTATTTACCATATTTCCGTGGATGCTCTTGAGAACACAATTCTGAATACAACCAAGATTATTGGTGGAGAAGGAGAATTGTTTCAGAGCTTCAACAAAATCATCAACAACCAGTACCATTGGCTTGAATACAACAAAACTTACATAAATTTCTTTATCATTAAAACCCACACACCACTCCATCTCTCCCATCTGTCTTCCTAAATTTTTGCTTTCTTAACTCTGAAGTTTCAGCTTTTGAAGAGAATTCAATTGAACTAAGTTCGAGGAAAGCACTAAAAAAATGGATTTTAACAAAGATTTATTCCTTTTTTTTTTAGGTCATTGAGGACTTCCCACACTTTGATTGGTCTTCTTTCTTTAGTCTTAGTCAGCTTCTGGAAGAAACGTCAAAAAAAAGATAAAAAAACTTGTTACTTTTTTTAAAAGAAACTTGTAAAAGCTTGGAATTGTTGCATATTTTTCTGGAAAATGGGTGTTTGTCAACATTTGGGCTTGAAATGCTGATGTAAGTTGGAGTTTTTCTATGGCTTAAAATCCAAGTCAAATTAAATTATTGTTCTTTTCACATTGGCTTGAATTGTGTTTGATTTTGCAATTGAATTGAATATGAACGTGCATGTATTCATCGGTTGTCTATTTTTAATATGAATTTCTCAACTTTTTAACACTGCAATTCATCAATTAAAATTAGAAAACGTATTTATGTATCTTTCAGCTACCAGTATTTTAAGAATCCATCTATTTCAATAAAATTATAGAATTTGAAATTGGGAGTGCCTTCGAAAGAGTCATACATGAGAGAAATTACTCGATGAAATCACTGCAATGTGACGAGTAGTTTTGCACCATTAGATTTATAACAAAAAATGTAAAAGTCTGTTAAATATATATATGAAAAATATACCTATCTCACAGTTACCTTGTGATGCTTACCAATGAGACCCTGTCAATTAGTAATATACATAAGAATTAGTCATAGATAATAATATAATTAGATATGTTTCAGGATCATGGAATCCTTTTCTATAAGGTAGTATTAGTAAGAAGAAGGTGAATAATGTTATTGTCACCGTGATTGGAAAAGTTATTACAAAATAATCGAAAACTTATCATAAAGAACATTCTTAACAAAGACCGAATAAAGGAGGAAGTTGTTCAAATGATAGAGGGATAGACTAATATCGTTGCCGATCATTGATAGATATCAATAGACTACTATCTTTGTGTATCACTAATAGACAACAATTAACTACTATCTTATTGCTATCTATTAGTGGTCTCACCAAACTCGAGGTAAAAGAAAATTATCAAATACTTCCAAGGAAAAGAAAAGAATTTCTCACAGTTAAGTGGATCAAGTAATGTTGGTCTTGTTTCCTGTCTCTTTGGATTCAAAACTCAACGATGCCAATTTCTTAAACAAAGAACAATCAAAGCATGGAAGAAACTGACTTTAGCCACATACACTGCCACTAAGATTTGTACAGGGTTTCCAAGTAAGTCTTTAATGAACGTTTACAATCCTAACTCCACAACGAACTCCTCGCTTTCCACTTCACATAACTTCTAAAAAAGAAAGTGCATAAAAATCATCTGATGCTGGATTGCTGATAATGCACAAAATGATACGACCAGTGAGGTATTGAACCAAAAATAATAATCTTCTTAATCGCCTTTACATTCTGATTTCATCACTCTCAATAACAAATTGTATAAAAGTTTCTTTACCCCTAAAGAATGGCCGTCAAGTTTGCGGTTAAGTTTCAAAAATAATGTATTGTATCCTCCCAAAACACATGGGATGTAATCTTATATCGATCAGGTATTGACTCATGGTTTGTACAGGACCTGCACATAGAATATTCAAGTATTTATAACACATTGATGAAAGCCAAGGTTCTTCAATCGTGGTAAATTTAAACCATACCTGCAAGTCATTGACTTGGCTTCGAAAAATTATGAAGTATTTATTGTTCATGTTATCAATTGACATTTTACGCATCATGATTTATGTTTCATGACATGAGTAAGAGAATAAGGTATACAATAAATAACTAGTCGTAGCACCATTTTACGCCATTTCTGGTGGGTGTTTGATATCATAGGAGGTGTTCTGAATAACCTTCTTCATAATATCATTCAAATTCTTAGAGGAACTTTAATTTGAAAATGTTAAAATAGTTCAATTTAGTTTTATGGAGGGGTTACAGTATTTTCTCAAGTAAAGACTGACGGCGTAATTGAAAATCATCTTTTATCTTCCAAACTCCTAGATGGAGTTCAGGTCTCTCTTCTCTGGTTAAAAGCTCAGTGATTATTGTCCCCCTCTTCTTTTCAAACGACATGTGGAGAGCATATTTATAAATTTCTTGAGCTGTATGCCTACAGAAGCCCTTTTTTCCTTTTTAATCACTTGGGAGTTTCAAGAGGAGTACATTACCTGCTTATAGGTCTACAGGAATTCTTAAACCATCGTGAGCAAGCTGCACTGGAATTCCTTCCCTGAATAAAATAAAATAAAAGAGTGGGGTCTTAATTAGTAAGTAATGTTATAGCATACCTCTAATTCTATGATTTAAATCTATGACTTCAAAGACATCGTTTTTCTGTTTTTAACTTCACTAGAATAAAATCAGTATCTCACAGTCTCACTATTACCTAGCCGCTTGTAAATGGCAATCAAATATGACAAAGATCAAGAGTTAGTTCCGTCACCTTTTGGACCAGTCAAGCAGGAAGTCATTGTCCTTATGGTGATCAAATTCATGTGTCATTCCAATTAACATGGCTCGTTTCGGATTTAACCTCTTCACAGCATCCAGGGTCTGCAAAAGCTCTCGTCAGTATGTCAATCGTGCAAGGGATACCAATAAATTTAATATCACAATAATTCATGACAAACCTGAGGGAAGCAAAAGTGAGTGTTATGGGATCCATTCTGCAGTCAATAAACATCCACTTAACTTCATCGGCAAAATACATAATCTCTCATATATTTTTTAAATGAAAATTATCAAGTCACCAATTAGTTTATGGTGAAATAAAGAAAATAATAATTATTATTATTATGAGTGTCTGCAGAAAAGAACTTCAGCTGCAGAAGAATTCCTATATTTGGATGAGCAAAGATTGTTAAAGAAATAATAATCTAATATATTGCCTTGAATTTCAACTATCATCTTGTTTAAATATATACACTTGTCAAGAGAACCCCCAGCCTCCTGCTAGTTACTTCAATTTCAAAATTCATTGTTATTGCTGAAACATCATGTTATCCTGAATTCTAGACTCATGCAAATGCCCAAGATCTAGGATTTGGAGTTTAAAACATGAACTACAAAGATAACAACTTCGTCATTCCTTTGCATTCCTTCCAACTTGAACCTAACACATGGCAACCGTAGCCCTAGCCTTGACGTTTCATCTATTCCAATCTCATGTGGGGCATCCAAGTCATAGAGGATTTAAGAGATGTACATAATGAAATTAAGAGTAAAGAGTCTATCAAATGATCACTAACCTTATACAACGTGTCCAAGATAAGAAGATCCAACTGCCCAGCTCCATTTATTGAAATACCTATAAACCCAAAATAAAAAATTAAATAGAAGAATCGAAGGTTAACGATAACTGTCATAAAAGTTTTTGCTTTTTGGAGGGAAACAAAACATCTCAATAAAATGAATTACGTAAAGAGGCTCGAGGAGGACACAAAGGCTATCCAAAATTGAAATAATAATTACAAAAAAAAAGCAATAAATAAAAAAAAAAAAAAAAAAAAAAAAAAAAAAAAAAAAAAAAAAAAAAA
>CM046894.1:3933925-3951325 GCA_025688845.1 Cucumis hystrix | reverse complement strand
AAAAAAAAAAAAAAAAAAAAAAAAAAAAAAAAAAAAAAAAAAAAAAAGAAAAAGAAAAGAAAAAGAAAAAGAAAAGAAGAGAGGTGCGATCAATGTGTTTTGATTTTATCTTGAAATCTCTAACATAATTGGAAATCTTTTCATATTAAAAATTCTTAAATTCTTAACATAATCTTAATTACCAATGTCATTCTTCTGTCACTAAGCACTTCGAAAACATGAAATAAAATTTTGAACACACGAACTCTAGGTTAAATCCAAGAACCATTAAATCCAAAGAATCAATTCGTAGGGTTTGTCAAGATTAGAAGCCTCAAAGTTATGACTCTTCTAGAACCTTTTGACGAGCAGCTTATATGAAAAGAGTAAAGGATGAATATGTACATAAAACAAAGGTGACACTACCCATACCATGTTCTGTACTTGGAGGAATTCGTGAAACGTCAGAAATATAAGCTACTCTATAATTTTCACCAAAAAGAAACCCCAAACATATATAATCTTCTCCATGCATAACCTACATATAGAAAAGTACAAGTTAAATGTAAAAGGAGATAGAACGAACAAGAGACTTATGCCAATTGAGTATGTAAAACTGACGGGCAAAGGAATAAATCGCAAGCCTGATGCAACAAATGGTTTCTCGTGACGATCCTCAATTATCTTCCAGTCAAGCTGTGCCACACGTCTCACTTCTTGGCCTTCTTTAAGTTTCTTCTGGACTAGGTAAGGAAACTTCACTGAAATGCTGATTCAAAAGTCCATTTTTCAAAATATTACAAATTAGATAGTAACTCAGGTACATATCATATTAAAAATTGAGAAAATATTTGACATAACTACTCCGGTCCTGTATCTTATCACTAACTAGTCCCTTAATAACGTATTGAAAAGACGAGCACTTGCAGTCATTCCCTTCTCACATATGACTAAGATGTTCAAACGAGCAGAACAACAAAAATTCGACTTCCATCTGTATTTTAGATGTCTTTATACTTGAAACCAGGAAGTCAAATATATATAGATCACCATCATCAATCCAGGTTTATATTATACATCTTTAAGTTTTTATTTATCCATATATAATCATATTCTACTCCTTCAGAGAAATATCGAGTCAGTTTTCCTGAAAAAGTTCAAATAGAAAGCATGACAATGGAACCAAGTCAAGTTCATACTGCCTAATAAATTCCATGGAACATCAAAGGATGAAGCATCAAGAAGTCTATACTCAATTCGCAAAGAGTAGCAAGTGTTTACGCTCTAAGAATATAGGTATATAGATAGATGGATGAAAGAGTGAAGTTGCACGGGCTAATTTGACAGATAACATGGAATAGTGATTCCAGAGAATCTCGAAGAAATGAAAAATCAAGCAAGACTAAACCTGGGAATCGGAGGGTAACACACATGTTGATGCTAAAAAATGAAGGCACAGAAAATCCTCGAGTGTGGCAATCAGGATGTCTTGTGGGATAAAATAACACAATATAAGGATAGTTAAAATAACCTTTCCATTGAATGCTGACTGAGGTAAATTGGTGTAGGATCAATATCATTTACTGCGCTAAAAGGTTGCACAGCACGTATATCATCCAGCCCAAGAATCGCATCAGCATGTTCATGAGTCAAAATAATCTGCAGGTATACAATTTTATTTCAACTGCACCATCTCCAACTATAGTACTCTTTCTGAATTCTAAAAGGAACAAATTTTGTTTCATAACACACAATCAAGCAAATAGGTTTTAAAAAAAGAAAGAAAGAAAGAAAGAAAGAAGCAAGAAGAAATAATTACTTTTTTCAATGAGTAGCCACTAGCCACTTATATCCGTCTAATGCACTACCACACAAGAAAGTTATTGATTATCGTAGAAGTTTGAGCTCAGAATTGGTCATCTACAAAGCAAAAACACAACTCGAATGCTAGATTCTCACTGCTGAATGCATATAAGACATAAATAGATGCAAGCATGCAGCACATCTAAATAAGCTTTGCAGTTAAACTAATTTCCGACATGACTTCATTTTAGAAAGTTTTATGATCAAACTGCAATGGGGAACATTCGAATATAGTGTGAATTAGAGTAAAGTTGCCTGTCTCGTAGAGAATGAAAACCCCAAGTTCCCAAAACTCACAGAAAATCAAACACTTACTAAAAGTTGCAGCGGGGTCTTTTGAGAAAAATGCTTTTTGGGCATAAAACAGTAACAAATAGCTGTTGGACTTCTTGAATGCATATGGTGCCAAGTCAAACATTAGGTTAAAGCCTTAATGGGATCAGTAGTGGGTGTTCATACATAATAATAATAATAACAACAATCATTGAAAAAGAAAAATCAAGACAATCACCAATTCACCATAGCACAAATATACTTAAAACTTATAATAGGTGCGATACTTTTTGGAATTGGAACGAAGCTTATAAGCATGTGTCCAGACCGGTTTATACAAATATTGATTGAGATAACCATCTAACCAATATTTGATGTTGAGAAACTTGTATGACATTCATATCTTAGGCTAGTAGTCAATATAGCATAACCCACAATTTTAAAGACATCTACGGTAATGTTCAATTCTTTTATTCAGCCATGGAAATTCCTAAAATGAATTAATATGAAATCTCAGAGAAAAACTATTCTACGCAATCATAATAGATTCTAGACATATAAGAACAGCTGCACAAAGATAACTCACTGAATCAACTTTAGGAATCCGATGGTGAGTAAACCATCGTAGTACTTGCTCCCTGAATGTTTTCCCTACATCAATTAAAATATAATGATGGCTGCCATCTGGTTGGCAATAGTCAATGAGAAGAGATGTATTGCACCTGCAAATCAATAAACCATAAATCAAACAAGGAAAACTAAAACCGCAAGCTTCCCCCAACGTGCTACAGATCTGCTCAGTTACAGATGTTAGGGAGAAAGGAAATTGAGACAGAATGAGAAAGTGGAAACAGGAAAAGAACAAATTCCGAAATCCTTACATTCAAAACATCAATTCAACCGAACTTCATCCCAACACCAGATTCACGAATAAACAAATATGCTTTCCATAAATCCAAAAACATTAACTCCAGATCTAACATCATGACAATTAAGAAGCAGTCCACAAATAACATGACATTACCAAACTCCATTCCTAGACGAAGAGACACAATGCGCGATCCAGACAGGGAACAATTCCTATAGTAAGGAGACACGCAGAAGCAGACTTAAACATGGAAAAAAAACCCGGGGAAATGAAATCACCTGTAATTAGGGTTTTTCTCAGGTGGAAGGGAGAGGGCCAGGGAACAGATGCGGCAAGGGGGATCAGAGGGCCGAATCAGGCACATTGCATTGGGGACAGCGCTGGAACAGCCAGTACCTAAAAAGATCAAAGCCGATTGATTATGAGTAAGAGTGAGAGAAGGTCCATTCAGAAAGACATCGAGGTCCGCCATTTTTGCCGGTTGAATCTCAGTTGTTAGCGTTGGTTGGGAGAAAAAGGGGAGCAAGAGAAATGGAGAATGTAATGGGGTGAAGGCTCCTGAGACAACGGAAGAGAGTGGGAGTTTTATAAGGCCGTCGTTTTCCCACGCGAAAAATGCATAACAGTCTTGACAGTTGGCGGTTCACACCGGGCTCTAACGGTATCAATGTTATTGGTGTGCATTCCCAGCAGAATTAATGTATCCAAACCAATATTCATGATGTAGGGATTAATTGCAAGTGTGCCACCCTTTCTTTTCTTGATGGGCAAATTTCATTTGTTCTAGTAGAGATTATCTAGACAAGGTATCGTATTTTTGTAGTGTCGTGTCGTACATTTTGATAAATTAGGAAAAGTAAATATTTAGTAAGACTAGAACACCACTTAATTGCTTACCTTTTGGGTGTTGGAACTTAACTATTTGTATGACTCTTTACTTCTCATTCAATTGGGGGTTGTGCTACAATGACAACCTTAAAGGTGGACATGCCAAGGTTGTTAGACAATGAAAACAATAAGTTTGATGATTAGCACTTCTATATAAGGGATTCCGTTGATCTTTTCTCTAATGCAATGGTGGGTTTTAAAGAGTTTTTTTAGGCATAGACCATATACGAGATTTGACAAACAATATGTTTAACACTAAATTTCCTTTTAAAAGCAACGTGCATTCTCTTAGTGTAAAGAAACCCCATTTTTAGATTTACAATATTACCAATATAGTTATGTTGAATCCAAAATATTACGATTGAAAGAAAATTGGACAATAGTTGAGTTTGAACTCAACTTCGATTAGATACCAATTAACACACGTGGTTTGATCTCCCGCGAACAACAAAAACAAAATAGAGAAAATAAGTGATACTCCCTTCCCCAAAACAGAAAAATGAGCTTAATTGGGCTTAGGCCCATAATCAAGGTTTAGTGTCCCTTCTTGGGTGAGGACTTGCTTCCAAAGTCCATTACGACATTTTCAATGAATTTGTTCATCTAAAATCAATATTAATGAAATTAAATATATCAATGCTTGAATAAGAAATTTTGGACCAATCATAAATCTTGTCATATACTAAATTAATGATAAAATTATAAATAATTGAATTTGGAACTAATTAAAAAATTGGCATGTGAAAATTGACATGTGTCTCAAATTAGAATTGAAGACATAAATTGGTCAATTCTGATGATACACATGTTTTCATTATGACCATTGATCAAGTTAATTATTTTGATTCAATAAAATATGAGATTTAAACAACTATAACCTAAATAGGGGTGCTTTATTATAAGTGGGACCTAATGTTGCTAAAATTTTCATAAATATCCTAGTCAGCTTTAATTTTATACAAATGTAGAGCCCAAAAGACCAAACTGTCCATCTTTACTATTAATAATATATTAAAAAATAAAAAATGAAATAATGAAAGTGAACAATGATTAAGATTTGCATTTATTAGATATTCTATGTAAATATGCTATGTGATTAATTCTATCATGGTAATATTATAATCAAAATTACCTCTTAATTTTTTTTTTGTGATTTTGTTAAAAAATTCTTCCCTCCGTCCGATTTTTCAATCTCTCTCTCCCTCTCCGTCCATTCTTTATTTTCTTTTGCATTGTTTTTCATATATTCCATGTAATTTAATAATTTTTGGTATACACTTATTATATTTCATCAAATTTGCATTGATTTTCATATATTGGAAGTTAATTTGTAAAATCTTACCGTGACTGAAATTTTTTTTGATTTAAATATATCATTATATATTCACATATATTTAGCATAATATTAGATAACAATATATGTGTGCATATTTTACCTTGTATTTTAATTTTGTAACAAATCTTACATTATGCGAAAGTACAAATTTATATCAATACAATTATGAAGGTATTGCTAATATATTATATATATATATTGTATAATATACAATATATTATGTGTGTGATGCTTAATGTTGCTTAATGCTTAATGATATATGATATATATTGTAAACTATATGATATTTTTTATGTTGTACGTTCGCATAGTGCACCATTGATCCTAAAAAGGACTAAATGGTCTAAAGTCCAAAAACTTAAAAACAAAGTTTATTAGCTGCACAATAGTATTATAAATAAGAAAGGTAAAAGAATTGAAGTTCATTATATATTGTATATTATATTACATAATTTAAGAAAGAAAATTAATAACATGAAGCAATTAGTTGAAGGAGTTGACCATTACAATATTAAGCAATTTTGGCCATACTTGACAAGAAATAATAGAACTTTGTGTTACTCCTTACGTATTATTTTAAATATACAAGTGTATATAGGTCACAAGATTGTTTTAAATATGCAGTGGTATATAATAATAATAATGAAACAAATATGCACTGAAAGAAATAGAGGTATATATCAATATAACTACCTAATAACTTGGATAGAAGACTATTGTACAAGTCTTGAAAAGACATATGTTCATTCACTAATATTTTAGAAACACTATAACTAATGTAGTTGTCACAATCATTGAAAAAACTGTCATAGTATAGTGCAATTTTGGACATACCTAACAAGAAATAATACAAATATATGAGTCATTGCTTACGTGTTATTGCAAATATGCATGAGTATATAATGATCATATAATAACAATATTTGAAATATGTACTGGTATATAATAAATATGTGTCACTGCTGATGTATTCTTATAAAAATGAAAGTGTACATAATGAGCACATCATCGAATTATTTTAATAATGCAATCGTATACTAAGAACGGGACAAAAAGTTCATTATATATTGTATACTATATTTCACAATTCAAGAAAGAAAATTAATAGCATGAAACTAATAGTTGAAGGAGATGATCGAAAAATTCACAGTTGAATTTTTTTTATCGAAAACTTGAATGTATAAATAAACTGAAATATGCACTCACCGGGTAAGTGAATGGAAAAAGGGTGAAAGGCGTCGGATAGGAGATGACCGAAAAAGTAAATATTGATCCGTGAGATATAAATCAGACAAAATGTAACGCCCAAAAAAAAAAAAAAAAAAAGGTAATAATAAAATAATATTATTTTATTATTAAATATTATTATTATTATTATTATTATTATTATTAATTAAAAAAAAATTTCCCTCCCTCTCTCTCCCTCACGCACGCCCCCCCCCCCCCTTCTTTTTCTTCCGTTTTCTTCTCCTTCTCCTTACCCAGCCCTAGCCGCCCCTCTCCTTCCGTCCGACAGGTGAAGTCAGCCGCACCGGCCGCCACCCCTTTCCTCTTCTCCCTTCCGCACGCCGACGCTTAGACCAGCACACAGCCGTTCGTCACAGCAGCGAAGTCCAGCCGCTCAGATCTGCCCCTCCCCTGTTCCGCGCCGCATCACCGTCCGACGAACCCAGCCGCACGCCGTCTGCCTTTGTCTGCGCCGCGCCTCTGTTCGCGAATCCCCACCGCACGCAGCCGCGAAACCCAGCCGCTTCTCTTCTTCCGTCCGACAGACGAAGCTGCCGTCCAGCCCAGCCGCACGCCGACGCCCAGATCTGCACGTTCTGCCGTCCGCTGCCGTCTGCACGCCGCCGTCCCAGCCGCCGCCGCCTGCCTCCGTCTCAGATCTGTCCGCACGTCCTTCTCCATCCAGCCGCGGATCCGACGTCCATGTTGTAACTTCATTGGTAAGGATGAAATTGATGAATTTGGGGATTTCCATTGAAAATTCAATTTGTGGATGTTGTTAAATTGACTGCTTGGATGTTCAATTTTAGGTTGGGGGTAACGCTTGAAGTCGTTGGGTTCACAACGAACAATTGTTAATTGGGGCTCGTTTTGTGAAATTTAGTAAGTTGTGAGGCGTCACTTTTGGGTGGATTTTTAATGAATGATACGTTAAAGAAAGGTATTGAGTGATTGTCTTAATATTTAGGTTGTTGGCAAACGTGGGATTCAGTCAAGGGGCTAGAATAACGCTAAGGTAAGGGACTTTCTACTGGACTCAATAATAAGATTTAAGATGTATTGACTATATGGACTGAAATATTATATCTGGACTGAGTAGGGATGATGTTTATGTTAGGTGTTTGGGTGTGGACCGAAAGTTAATGTATATTGTGCTGACTGAATGAAATTTTATATGAATGTATGGATTGATGTGAACTTGTTGTCTAACGTATGTTGTGATTGTTGGGCTATTTATGTGGCTGACTGATGTAGCGATATGTTTCGACTGTCCTTGGGTGAAAATTGGATAATATAGTTATTTGAGGTTAAAGGGGAGCTTGTAAATAAAGAAATTTGACAGTAGTGAGAATGATTTTTAAGGTTGAACATGTTTTCTAATTATAGATTAGAGAAAGAAAATCTTACTTGTTTGACGTCTACAAATCTACAAAATAAATCTCCAAATTGGGACACCACCCATCAAAGACCTTTCTATCATCTAGGCTAAGATTGGCTTGTGGGAACCAATTGGGATGAAAAAACGTTTAGAGATTTTTTGGAGAAACTATTTTGCAGAAAAGCAAAATCATCAGTTGAAGGAAAATTATTTTCTTTTCCGTATTTATAACTCTATTTCCTTCATGGAGTAGGAAAGTGACTAGGAGAAAATCATGAGATTTTATTCATTTAAAAAATATTAAATTAATAGACATTTCAAAGCAACTAAGTAATTAACCATTAATCAATTAGTTAATAATTAATTAAATCATATTTAATGAACATCTTTCCAATGTCTTATAGTTTTATATTAATTTAATTTAATTTAATTTAATTAAATAATATTAAACTAAACTATTAATTAATTATTCAATTAATTAATAACTAAATTAAATATCTTATATTTAACTTAAAGTTAAATTTGAATCATATTCAAATATAAATTTCTCTCACAACCAATAATTTTAATATGAATCCAATTCACATTAAATTAATATTTGAACTTATTCAAATATTTTATCTCTCATAAATTAATTTTGAATCATATCCAAAATTAAATTTATACAATAAAGTTTGATTAACATATTAACTTTATATTATAATGTATCACCACATATTATACTAATTTCCAAAGTAAATTTGAACATTTCAAATTACAACCAATATAAATAAATCTCATTACCCTTTATGAGCTAGGAAGAGTCACCTACAGATCAGAAGCTACAACGAACTGAGATTAATTGGCTAAACTCATTAACCATATTAATCAATATTCGTTAACTGTGTGTACACTCCACTGAAAACTCACAGTTGAACTCTATAGACAATAACAATAAGTTATTCCTTCACAAGTGTTCGTAACACCAGTTGGGTTAAATTACCGTTTTACCCCTAGGTTACCTCTAATCCTTAAATATCAGTGCTCCTTTAATGAACAACCTATTTATGGTCCAACCAATAAACAGAAACCCCTTCGTGCCATAGAGAGGGTAGGGCCATTTATTTAAGTCCCAAAGACACCATTTTAGGGAACACTCAACTACTTATCCTAAAGTAGGTAATGAGTGAATTCGATATTATGTAATTATGTTCCCAGCTTTCCACTTGGTCTTGTCTCCAAAATGATAAGCTTATTGAGTCGATGATCCGGCTACTCTCACCCGTACAAATCAAAGAACAATCTCTCGCAAACAGGAGTTCATAATACACTCAAGATTAAGACTAAGTTACCTAGGTCATCCTAATGAAATAGAAACCTAACTAGTCAACGAAGTTACATCTAGTGGTTACTATTTCGCGGTTCGGTGGTCTTATGCAAACTCATTGTCTAAGATACTCTCATTCGCATTTCACCTACACAAACGCATTGGATCATTACGTTTGTATCAAATACAAAATGAGCCGTATTCATAGTGTGACCAGGATAAGGTACCCAACCTTATCTCTATACTATAGACCCTTTAAGTTAATCTAGAACATTGATCCATGTATGTCTCTACATTCTGTTCAAGACGCATCTCACCTACATGAAAGCGTTGGATCATTGCGTTTGTATCAAATACAAAGTGAGCCGTATCTATAGTGTTACCAGGATAAGGTACCCAGCCTTATCTCTATACTATAAACCCTTTAAGTTGATCTCAAACATCGATCCCTGTATGTCTCTACATACTGTTCAAGACTCATCAAACATCTTAGGATGTTAGTTTAATGGATTTGGGTTTTTAAGAAAAAAAAAATATAATCAATAACATTTATTATAATAATAACATTTTATTAATAACGATCAATGAATTATATTTATAATCTACGAGTTTTAGGACATGAATCCCAACAAATACCTTGTTTTTCTTCTTCTTTTTGCCAGAGCAAAATAGCAGCATTTAAGCTCTTTAACAAAATCTTCGTGCTTACTAAATGACAAAATCCTCTATTTATACTATTCTTTAACCCAAGTTAGTCATCCTTAGTTCTTTTTTCGATTGTCAGCTCCTACTTAAAACCTTACATGTGTAAAATAAATATTTATCTTAGCCATGCTTAAATTCTTAATATTACACGTTAACCCTGTTGGAATTTTTGTCCTAAAACTCGTAGTTTGTAATCATATTTTGTTCAATAAAGTCGTTATTGAGTTATTGAATATTATAATCTTAAATCCAATAAAATAAGTCCCGAGGCTATTTTTTGAGTAAACTTGAACTTTATGTGTAGACATAACGTGGATCAAGTTCGAGTATATAGCCCAAATAGTCTATAGCATATGAATAATGGTTGGACACCTTATTTAGAGAAACTATGGATGCGATCTGCTTTGTAGTAAGTACAAACGAGATGATCCTGAATCGTTCATGTAGAGACATGAAAGTGGGGGTATCCTATGTAAAGTGTTTACATAAGACTGAACCATGAATTAATCACTTTTACGTAATAACACCGTTTACTGTTTAAAATTGACTATCTCAATTATTGATGACCTAGGTAACTTAATCTTAATCCTAAGCTAACTATGAACTCATGTTCACACGAGATTATCCTTAGATCTGCATAGGTGAGGGCAGCTCATTAGCGTTGGCCCAATAAGCCTCCCATTTTATGGGTAAGATCGGGTGGATAGCTGGGGACATAGGGTACAAGACAGAATTCACTCCTACCCGCTTTAGGGTTAGTAGATAGGTTGTTCTCTTAAGCACTGAATCCAAGTCTTGAACAAGGGGCCCCACCCTCTCATTGGCCTGAGAGGGATTAAGTTTATAGGTTGGACCTTAAACTAATTATTCTATAGTGGATTAGTGGGACTTAAGGAGCAAGATGTAGTCTTGGGGGTAAAACGGTATTTTGATCCAACCAAGATTACGAACAACCTGTAGGATTAACTTACTGATTATGGTTTTATCAAATGGACACAAATATATATATATTGAGTGGAGTGCAACTACGAAACTTTAGTGGAATGAACCGTTAGTTAACGAATGTTGATTAACTCGGTCTAAAAGAGTTTAGCTAATTAATCTTGAATTGTTGGAGCCCATGATCTATAGGTCCATTAGGTTCCCCTGCTAGCTCATATGGAATAAACTTAAAACAGTGTGATGTAATAAGTCGAATTGTTCGAATTGGGAGAAGAAAGAGAAACCGACAAATATAGTGATATAGTCGTCGGTCTTCTTATTAGAAATAGAGCTTTATGTTTAAATAAGATTTAAATACTATAAATATGAATACAGATTCATATTAGGAAGCTCGAAATTGATGGAAATGGTCAAAGTTGTAAAAAGTCAAAATGTTAACTTTTGACTTTTAAAAGTCAAACTTTGACCGGCCTTATATTCAAATGTGATTTGAATTTTGGAAAAATGAATGCGGATTCATGCTCGGGAGGTCGGAATTAGTCAAAATGGACAAAATGGTAAAAAGTCAAAATTTTGACTTTTGACTTGGAAAGTCAAAGTTTGACTTTTGACTTGAAAGGTCAAATGACCATTTTACCCTTGGACTAAGTTAGTGGAAAAATCCAACATTTTGTTGGATAATCCCACTAACACTTAATGGGATATGTGGCTACATGAGATGACTAAGTTCCACTAATTGTTAATAGAATATTAGGTGTTGAGATTTGGCAAATTAATTACATGCATTTTTACATGTAATTAGGTTATAAATAGGGGTGTTTTCAAATGGTTTAAAATTTTTTGCCATTTTCTAGTAATTTTAGAAATTACCTTTTTATTACACTCCAAAATCTCAACCAAAGAAATTTCTACCTTCCAATTTCCTTTTATCTCTTTTATTTTCTACACCAATTGGGTCCCACAACCCGGTTCTTTGTCCAGAGAATAGTTGATGACTACTAGTGGTGGTCTCGGTTTGAACTGGTAAGGAGATTTCGAAGATTTTCAAAAGCATCAAAGGTAATATTCCCTAAAATCCTAAATTGATTAGTTTACGGTTACATGTTAATTAGGGGCAATTAGGGTAGAATTTCGATTCTATTTCCACTATGCATGTTTTAGTTCTATCAAATCTCTGTCAAATTAGATTTGACATTTTCTCGTCAAACCTTGCTTCTCGCTTAATTTCATTCCGCGAATAGCTTTAACCGCTTAACATAACTTTCGAATGTCTTAACGCGTAACTCTTCTCGTGGAATACCCAACTTTCTCGCGAAGACTCTTTCTCTTGTGTGCGTTTAGACTTTTAGGTCTTACCGCAAAAATCCTTCTTTTCTCAAAACTTCCTCACAAGCTAACTTCTTAATCGCAAAACTTATGCTTAACCATATAAGACTTTATCACTTAATCCTTTCTAGGGATTGATTCAAACGCCAACTTCTTATTGTGAAGTCCTTTTTCAAAACGCCTCCTTTTATCCAAAACACAAATTTCTAAACACTTAAATAGATTTTACTTCTGATACTCAAATTAGAAGTGGGTCTCACAAGGTATACTTGGATTTACTTTCTTCAATCAAAGTTTGATGCATTCGTAGCCTTTCAAAACTTACATACCTTACTTAAATAACCATGACATTAAACATAGATTAACCTGTCAACACACTTCACAACAAAACGGAATAGTTGTGAGAAAGCACAACACATAATATGAACATGGGTCTTACTCTTTTTTCTCAAGCCACCTTACCCTTATCCTTTTGGGATGAAGCTTTCTCTACCATTGTTTATCTCATCGATCGCCTACCTACACCCATCCTTAATCAAATTAGTCCATTGGAGAAGGTATTTGGTCAGAAACATAACTATTCTTCTCCAAAAATTGTATGGAGCAAATATTATCCCTTCACCATACCCTACCAACCTCATAAATTGCGTTACAGATCCACATCATGTACCTTCTATAACTTATCCCATTAAGGTTATAAATGTCTTTCACAAGATGGTCGTATCTACATATCTAGACATGTCTTATTTAACGAAAATTCCTTTCCCTATACATCTTTCTCATCCCATTATATACCTTCACCAACAAAAAAATGTCTCGACTCCACCAATCAAATCCATAATTCATAAGATAACAATGAATCATAATGAAGAGAGACAACGTATTGACACAGTTACTGATAACAATGATCATATGAATCCTACTTTCGTGTATCCTTTAGAGGCAAGTACTCAAGATTAATCTGAGTAAGAATAAATAAGAGAAGAACATTGTGATGAACAAATGCCATCACAAACTCGAGATGACTCAACCAATACCAATCAACCTTTAAATCTTAGTACTCATCCAATGGTGACTTGGAGCAAAAGTGGTATTGTCAAACCTAAAGTTCTCTTAATTGATTATACTGACAACATGAACCTACTAATGCTAAAGAAGCATTAAAGCATCCTTACTGAAGGAAAGCAATGGAAGAAGAATTTCAAACTTTAAAACAAAATAACATATGGAGCCTTACTCTGAAACATAATAATTAGAAAACTGTTGGGTGTAAATGAGTTTTTAAAATCAAAAGAAACTCAGATGGGTCAATTGCTAGATATAAAGCCCGATTAGTTGCTAAAGGGTTTCATCAAACACTTAGCATAGACTACAATGAAACTTTTAGTCCTGCTGTAAAATCAGTTACAATTTTTATGCTTCTAACAATAGCTATTGTTGAAAGAATGGGCTATAAAACAACTTGATATTAATAATGCCTTTTTACATGGTGAATTAGAAGAAAATGTTTACATGGATCAACCATATAAACATATGGGTTTGAAGTAAAAGCATCTCATCCACTTGTTTGTCATCTAAGAAAAGCTATCTATGGGCTAAAATAAGCACCCCTGGCATGGTATGAAAAGTTGAGTTCTAGTTTACATACCTTAGGTTTTCGGACGTCTAAGCAGACTCGTCACTTTTAATTCGAATAACTCCTACTTCATGCTGTTATATTCTAGTATATGCTGATGATCTGATTATTATGAGAGGTTTTGAAAAGATCTTGGATGATTTGTGTAACACCCCAAAACAAAACTTTATGGTATTTAATCTTAACAAAATTATGTTATTTATCAAGTTTTATTTAAAAAATTTGGGTGTTATTGTAATTTGGTTTTATGTTGAAAATAAGTGGTTTAGTTATAGGAAAAAAAAAAGGGAGGATTTAATAAAATAAATAGTGATAATAATAATTATTTTGATTTTATTATTATTATTATTATTATTATTATTAGTTTAAAAAAAAAAAAGAGAAAAAAACCCCTCATCCCTTCTTCATACGCGACCCCCTCCCCTTTCTTTCTTCTTCTTTCCTCTTCCCTTTACCCTAGCCCAGCCGCCGACCGTCTCAAAACCCGGCCGCCGTTCATGTCTCCGTTCACGAAGCCCAGTCGCACGCTTCGTTCGTGCACAGCCCCGTTGGCGCAGGTCACGCCGCATCGTCTCTTCGTTCACGAAGTTGGTGTCGCACCCGTCGGCCAACAGCCGACGACTAATCGGAGCTGAAGCCGGTCCTTATTAGCGAAGCTCCGCCGCTGCACCTGCTGTCGACGTCGGTCGACCACGCCGCCGTGTCTCTTCGTCCGTCAACCATCAGTGCCGCGGTGTCTGTTCGTCTGCCAACCGTGAGGCAGCAGCGAATTTAAAATTTAACCCACATTCTGATTGGTTACACGTTCCCCTTCGTTTTACTCTTGTCGCTGTTGCCGCTTCTGCCTTGCCGTGAATCATTTGGTTCATGCTTGGGTAAGAACAAATTGTGGGTTTTATTGATGTTTTGGTTATTGTTGAATGCTGCTGTTGGATTTAATTAATTTGGCGAAATATTTAATTCTTGAAGGTACACATTGAATCAGTGAGCGAATTCTTGTTATTAAAAAAAAGGGGGTTTATGGTGGAGTTCGAATTTTCCATCGGCTTGGGTAAATTGTCAATTCACAATTGAATGATGTGGATGAGGAATTGGATTTGTGAAAGTATTGAGTTCTTGTCGTTATGTGTAGGTTTGTTTCGTTGAACCATAGTTCGAACAAGAAACTTAGGTAACCTTGAGTTAAGGGATTCTTCTACTGGACTCACCTATAGTTTGAGTTGTTTTGACTGTATGGTTATATCTGAACTGAGTGGGGATGTCAGATATGATATATATGTATGGATATTGTAGACTTGATATTGCAAGCATACTGTGTTTGACTGGAATTATATATTTATATGTATATGGATGTATATAGAACGACAAAAGTTGGTTATGCTGATTTAAAATGTGGAGGTAAACTAGTGGATTATCGTTTAGACTGGGTGTAGGTGATATTAAAGTATGGTAGAATGAAATTTTTCTAGAAACCGGTGAAGGACAACAAGCTTAGAGAGGAAGAACATAGACATGAAGAAAATAAGGTTTTTAGTATTTTTTTTTTTCCAAATCAAGAGTTGTTTTCGAGGAAAAAATGAGATTAATTTTTTCTTTCCAAAAATCTATTTTGGAATTAATTTTAAACAAAACGGTCAAAAAGTAAAGATAAATGTATTAAAGAATATTTGTTCTTCTTTTCTTGTTTGCAAGTACAATTATACCTAGCTCACTCGTACGATAGCAGTGGCGCGTTGATCAACCAAATGTGTAAGTGGTAAAACTATGAGTGAGCTAGGTATAAGTGCAAGTATACACTGTCAATAAAGTAAAAAATCTCAAAGTATTCTGAGTATCGAACCCACATAACTAACAATAGTTTAAATTGTTTATGGATGTGACTTGATGAAATCGAAGGTAATCAAAGTGAATTTATGAATAAAGTGGGATGCAATTTAAAACAGTAAATTACAATGATGTTCAAACACGGGCTAACAATGCTTCAACCTTTCGGGCTCCACTGCAAAAGTGATGGGAAAAAATCTTACACCTATTTGACTTTGTATCAAGTTCCTTTAGAAGTTGTAAGCAACCATTACCTAATGTTCCCATGGGTAGCCAAATCTTAAATTAATTAAAGCTTAGTTTCTTTATCCCATAACATCCCTTATTTCTAAGATGATGACTTTTCCTATTCCTAGGTTTTAAGTGTCACAGCCTAAACCGCAGTACAACTAAAACGTCAAAGTAATAGGAATAGGATGTGATTTAGTTACAATCTTGAAATTTTATTATCGACTAATTCAACCTCAATTCCTTTTAAACTACGTCCAAGAGAAAACATAACGCAACAGAAGTTGTACTGAACGCCAAACACATTCAAAGACATTCTTACTGCGAAAAATTTAACTCTATCAATTCAGCCAAAACTTACACTTTATTAATAACAGACGTTTAGATGAACATAACTTACAACACTTTGACCTAAAGTTACACTAAATAAACTCTTAAACGCCTAGTAGCTTTCTCATCTCATTGCAAATCCTTGAACCTTCTTCTCTACTTGGCCCAAAACGCCTAATCCTAAAAAATAGATTTTGAAAACGTCAATCGAAAGACGCAGTGAGGTTTTATGAAAACCTTTCACAATACCTTTTCATAATCATTTTGCAAAAATAATATCAAGTCATTTAAACACACCAACAAATCATTTAATTTCTCATAAACTTTTCTTTATGCGTAACAAATCATTTCGCAACCATTTTGTAACGACCCAACTTTTCAAATCTAAGTCCAAGTCATTATTTTAGCACAAAACAATTTGTTTGACACAAGACATAGTAAACTTTAGTTAAAACAATAAGAAAAGTCGAAGAAAACTTTATTCTGGCCCTGTTTCAATAAATAAAATTCTAAAGTACTGTTTACCAAAAATAACTATTTGTAAACTCAGTTCATCACAAAAAAAAAAAAAAAAAAAAAAAAAAAAAAAAAAAAAAAAAAATATATATATATATATATATAATATATATATATATATATTTAAAACCATCAGCAGAAGTAGTTTAAAAGACTTTCCCCTATGGCTTCACGCTCCTTCTTGTCCTCGTCGGTCTGCCCCTCGAGTTACCTTTGCCTGAAAAATTAAACATAAAAGGGTGAGTATAAACATACCCAGTAAGAGACCCACTACTGGTCCCGTTAGGAAAAAATTAACTGTTAACTTCCTAATGGGGTACCCTCACAGTCACAGTCTTGTGATCCTGAAGGACACATTATCAGTCAACGCCCCGAAGGACGCACTATCAGTCAGTGTTCTGCAAAACACATTCAATCTAATCTCGAAGGACGACAATAATGGTGATCCCGTAGGACACCTGCAAGGCACCATCCAATAGAAAACTAACAAATTCTCCCTCATCCATTCTAAACATCTTATCAGTCAATCATAATACAGTCAAATTTCCTCAACACATAATTCCTTCACTTAACACCTCAACAAGCAACTTATTCTACTTTAACTCAAGGTCAATCAGTAACATACATATCGGTACCACAGTCAAACAACTGGTATAATCATACTATTCTCAAATCACCAGTACACTACCATACTTTAATATCACCTACACCCAGTCTAAACGATAATCCACTAGTTTACCTCCACATTTTAAATCAGCATAACCAACTTTTGTCG
>CM046894.1:3826037-3929626 GCA_025688845.1 Cucumis hystrix | reverse complement strand
CGACAAAAGTTGGTTATGCTGATTTAAAATGTGGAGGTAAACTAGTGGATTATCGTTTAGACTGGGTGTAGGTGATATTAAAGTATGGTAGTGTACTGGTGATTTGAGAATAGTATGATTATACCAGTTGTTTGACTGTGGTACCGATATGTATGTTACTGATTGACCTTGAGTTAAAGTAGAATAAGTTGCTTGTTGAGGTGTTAAGTGAAGGAATTATGTGTTGAGGAAATTTGACTGTATTATGATTGACTGATAAGATGTTTAGAATGGATTGAGGGAGAATTTGTTAGTTTTCTATTGGGATGTGTGCCTTGCAGGTGTCCTACGGGATCACCAATTATTGTCCGTCCTTCGGGAGTATTAGATTGACATGTGTTTTTGCAGAACACTGGACTGATACGTGCGTCCTTCGGGGCGTTAGACTGATAATGTGTCCTTCAGGATCACAAGACTGTGACTGTGTAGGGTACCCCATTAGGAAGTTAACAGTTAATTTTTTCCTAACGGGACCAGTAGTGGGTCTCTTACTGAGTATGTTTATACTCACACTTTTATGTTTAATTTTCCAGACAAAGGTAACTCGAGGGGCAGACCGACGAGGGACAAGAAGGAGCCGTGAACGCCATAGGGGAAAAGTCTTTCAAACTGCTTCCGCTTTAATGTTTTGTTTTTCTTAGTATTTGAGACTGAACTGAGTTTCCTTCTGTTTACTTTGACAACTGTTATTGTTTCATTTTTTTTTATATATAAACGATTGTTTTAAATTTTTAAACTCATTTGAAATAGGGCCCGAATAAATACTCCTTAATATTATTGAAATTTTATTTGAATTGTCCAGTTTTATGTTTAAAGTATGAGTCATGCATTAAAGTATTGATTTCAACCTATTTGAAAAGTTGGGTCGTTACAATTTGATTAAATCTTTAAACAATAGTAACTTTGCTCTTAAAGATCTCGGGATTTTCAGTTACTTTCTTGGTGTGGAAGTATCATATCCTACAAATGGAGTTATGTCCTATCTCAAACAAATTAATACATTAATGATTGTTATAGACGACAAAACTGATTGAAGCAAAATCAACTTCAACTCTAATGGTAAGCGGGCCAATACTACCTGCTCATGAAGGTGAAGAATTTCATGATGTATATATGTATCGTAGTACTGTTGGAGCTTTACAATATGTCACACTTAGACATCCCGAGATATCATATAGTGTAAGCAAAGCATGTCAATTGATGCATTCTCCTAAACTTACACATTGGCAACTTGAAAAATGTATTTTGAGATATCTCAAAGGTACCTTATATCATGGATTATGGCTTAGACATTCTACCAACTTGTCACTTGTTGGTTTTGTTGATGTTGAGATTTAATTTTCATAAAAACGTATTAGAGATCGATCTCGGACTCCCAAAGAATCGACTCCTCACCTAAAGAACTCTAAGAAATCGTACTTCCAAATTTTCTAGATTCCGTAGTCAAATGTTTTTTAAAAGAAAAATTAATTGAAAATACTAGAAAAAAATGAAACAACTATTAGCAAGAATATATTAAATGAATCATAAAGCAACACACAAACATTTAAATAAGCATATGTACAAGGATAAAAATGTAAAATAAAAAATAATCTATAAGTAAAATAAAAATATAAAGCAAAATTACTAGATAAAGAAAAAGAAAGTAAGAACAAATAAATGAGTAAAAAAAGGATAAACAATATATGAAACAAGGAAAATGTAGAAATAATATAATAAAGAAATAATTATAAGAGAAGAAAAATGGAGAAATAAAAACAAGAAAAATAAACAAATATAAAGAAAAAAAATTAAATAGCATATAAAAACGACAGTATATTAAAGAAACAATAATAAATGCTATGAAAAGAATAGAATATAAAATGCTAAACATAAAGGAATTAAAGATAAATATATAAAGAATAAAGTAACAAAGGAAATAAAAAATGATAAAAAAAAAAGATAAACAACAAAATGTAAAGCAAATATGTATAAAAAAAAATTACATATAAAAGAGAAACTCACAAGATAATAAATAAATAAAGACACGAGAAAGAACATAGAAAAAAGAAAAACTAACTAAAAACAAGAGGAAGAATATATAAAAAGAAAAGATGAAATTCAAAACATTAAACTCTCTTGTTGTTTAAAGTGTGGATCATTGGGACCTAAGCCATACACTTTCAACTAAGTTAGAGTTTTTCTTGTGTGATGAATTTTTTATATTGTAGGAAGCTTTTGTGAGAAAGATGAAGATTTAGAAGGTTGTTAGAAAAGAAAATAAAATGGGTGTTGCAGATCTTTTGGTTTTTTTAAGAAGATATGGAGGTTAAGAGAAGTAGGGGCTATGGAGGTTGGAGATTTAGATGAAGAAGAGAGGATCTTTTGATTTTTTATTGTTTTCTTTATGGATGAAGAAGAAAGATTATTTATAGCCAAAAAGCTTTTCTTCAAAAGGGCATGGAGTCTTTTGGCAATAAAACCAATTTAAAAATTTGCCACATTTAATATTTCTCCGCCCACCTTAGTTATCATAACTAAATGGTTTAGTTGCTCTAACCAAACTACCTACTAATAAAATAACATTTTTTTACAAAAGTTAGTTAATCACAAAGTAAAAAATAGCCAAATTAAGGCAAAAATTAATCTAGCAACGAGATTAATTTTAAATAAGATCGGATAAAATTAAGTGGCTATAATAATAATTTAATCTCTTGGGGATCAAAGAAACAATCCATTATTCCTAGATTAGTACTGAAGCAGAATACAGGTGCCTTACTCTACTTGCTACTAAATTAGTATGTATTCATTCACTACTATTTGACTTATGTATTTCTATACCTCATCGTCCTATTATGTGGTGTGATAATCTTAATGTAGTTCACTTAAGTGCAAATCCCATATTGCACTAAAAAACTAAACGTGTTGAGCTTGATATTTACTTTGTTAGAGATTTGGTTTAGAAGAAGAAAATCTCAATGTGTCATCTTCCAACTTTACAACAAATAGCAGATATTCTTACCAAATTATTGTTTGCTTCATCCTTTCATAAGCTGAAAAATAAACTCACTATTACTTCCCACAGTCATTGGTTTGCAGGGGGTGTTAAGGCAGCCATTAGTTTTGTTATTACACATGTGCTTTGTATTTTTTTATGGCTATGTATTGTAAAGCCCATTGAGAATTTCTAAAAACTGTTTGGGTTTAATCTTGTGTAGGTGTGTTTAGAATAAGGATTTTTCCTCCTAACTTTTATTATATATTTGGTTGTAGCTATTACAATTGAAATATATGAATGAAAACCTGTGTTTTCCCTTGTTCAAGTTATTTCTACTCTCCCTTCTTAAAAAGAAGAAACATTTTGAATGACATGTTCAATATTTGGTATATCAACAATATCATTGATATGTTATCCAAGTATATCAATCAATCGATATATGAAATACTACCATACTTTAATATCACCTACACCCAGTCTAAACGATAATCCACCAGTTTACCTCCACATTTTAAATCAGCATAACCAACTTTTGTCGTTCTATATACATCCATATACATATAAATATATAATTCCAGTCAAACACAGTATGCTTGCAACATAAAGTCTACAATATCCATACATATATATCATATCTGACGTCCCTACTCAGTTCAGATATAACCATACAGTCAAAACAACTCAGACTATAGGTGAGTCCAGTAGAAGAATCCCTTACTCAGTTCAGATATAACCATACAGTCAAAACAACTCAAACTATAGATGAGTCCAGTAGAAGAATCCCTTACTTTAATTTTATGCAAAAATCCCTTGGTCGAATTATCTCCAACAATCACAACCCCGTCAATGGAGGAGCGAACCCAAACCAACCTATTGAAAATCCAAGGGTGTGCTCGCTTCAACAATACCTTCAAAGGTGTCACTTCAAGCATTCAATCGACATTACATAAGGGTATATACGTTTTTTTTTACAAAAGCGAAATACAAATCCCACAATTTAACCTTACCCAACGTAAATCCGGTAGCTCATAGCAAGCAAAAGTGGCGGCGATGGACGAACAGATCCAAACGAAACAAATCCGATGACTGGCTTGGAGATGAAACTCGGCGCGGAGCCCAAACGGCGCAGGTTTGTTGCGGCTCGGTTGGACGGGAGGACTTAATAGAGAAACCGACGACGGCAAGGGAAGCACGGCACGACAGAGACGCTTTGTGAACGACCGCCAACCTGAGCGGAAACACGTTCAATGACGTGAGGCTGCCGAAAGCTGAAGGAAGCCGTGAAGTTTCGGCTTCGATGACGAATGGAGACCGAACGTCGACGACTTGCAGTTATTAGCACGACAATGTGACTGGAAGGCCGAACGAGAAGTGAAGAAAGATTGGAGGAGGCAGCGGTTGGGTAGGGCAGAAAGAAGAAAAGAGAAAAAGAAGAAGAAGAAGAGAGGGGGGGGGGGTCGCGTGCGTGAAGAAGAAAAAGAAAAATTTGTTTTGTTTTGTTTTTATAAAATAATAATAATAATAATAATAATAACTATTGTTATTATTAATTTAATTATGAACTTCCTATTTCTTTTCTTTTCCCCCAAATCCAAAATACAACAACACCCAACAAAAAAAAAATCTCTAAATAAAAGGCAATTTGATTGAAATAAAATAGCTCAAAATTGGGGGTGTTAAACATTTCATTTCTTCGGATCCTGAATTATTCTCTATGCTAGGTCACGTAACTTAGCTTTTAGATTACTGAATTATCAACATCCAAGAGTATCTTGATTCGTCCTTGTTGCTCAAGCCGCTAAGCATTATACACTCCTTTCAACACATAAGCCGACTTCATCACCACGTAGACCCGCACACTCATGGTGGCCTTTAGCTCTTTATGTGCACATAAAAGTTAGCATCATCTCACAGAAACAACTAATGGTTTGAAAACCATTTATAGTATTGAAATCATAATCATCAAATCAAGCTTTAACATTATAAATCATGCTTGAAAACATATAAAATTTTCATAGAAATCTCTTTTGAAACATTTCTCATTTGAATTCTTCTTTTAAATCAGTAAAGAGAAAACATACTAAAGTTTTTAATATAAATTCATTTGAGAGAAAACACTCACAAAAACTTTGAAAGAAAAACACTCATTCTTCAACTTTCCTCTTCTCGCAGAGACCAAGTGGCAACACTTTAGCATTTCAACAAAACTCTCATCACCTCCTACTAAGTTACCCAAATCCTCTATTTATACTACTCTTTTAATCTGGATTAGTCATCCTTAGTTCTTTATCCGATTGTCAGCTCCTACTTTAACCTTACACTTGTAAAATTTCTATTTATTTTAGCCATGCTTAAAACCTTAACCTTACGTTAACCCTTGTCAAATCAAATTTGACATCTTCTCACCCAATCTTTCTTCTCGCCTAATACCATTCCGCGAATAACTTCAACCACTTAAGAACTTCCCAAGGTCTTATCGCATAACTTCTTTTGCGAACTACCAACTTTTCTCTGGAAGACTTTTTCTCTTGTGAGCATTGAGACTTAGAGGTCGTACCACAAATCTTTCTCACAGACTGCCTTACCTTAAACTCTTGACGCATACTCAAACTAAAACGCCTTCTTGTCCAAAACACCAAGTTACATACTTAGTCAAAATTTTGCCTTTTAACTTTTAATTTAGGTTCGGGTCTTACATTAAGTTTCATATCCCTTTGTTAATTGTGTTTACACCCTAGCCTTCTCAGCACTGGAATTCCACTAGTTTGCTAAAGTAAGGTGATCAAGTTAATTTATCAAATATTTTTTTTAAAATCAACAAAGAAAATACAAAGACAGTGCAGTGGTGTGCGCACAACAGTACTTAAACACTAAAAACCCTAGGGCATTCACATTATTGTTTAACTCTTAAGAAATTTAGCTCATGATTAATGACAAAATAAATTGTTTTATTAGATAAAAAACTATTGCTACAATAATGTTTGATTGGTAAAGAAAGAAAATAAAGAATTACAAAAAAAAAAATAAAAAAATACAACTCAAAGATGCCTTGGGATGGTTTCTAATTTGTTAGTCTTTTCGTAGGTTGATTCCTCTCACCACATATTTCCACGAGATGAGATGACTTAGAGCCTTATGCCTTAGTCTGCTTTCATGCTTTAGACTACTAACTTGAGAATTTTGAGAAGAAGCCCAAGGTAGCTGTTAGATAATCAGTAGAAAATGAAGGTTGTTTCTCATCTTTTTATAAACCAAAAGAGGTTGAGGAAGACTTAAAATCATGGTTGGTCGTTCTCTCTTCATTTTAGGTACGTTGTGGAATAAAAGGCTCATCCAAGGAAAAATAACCATAATTGATTGGGCGCATATTTGGAAAATTTTGGGTCTTTATACTGACACATCATTTTTGTTGGCACATTGTAGCCAACTAATTTTGTCTGACCTTATTTAAAATTAATTCAATTGCTAGATTAGTTTTTGCCTTAATTTGACTAATTTTTTTATTAACCAACTTTTGTAAAAAAAAGTGTTATTTAACTACTCTTAAAGTTTTGTGGATAGTTTGGTTAGAGTAAATAAATTAGTTAGTCTAACTACTAAAGTAGGTGGAGAAATATTAAATATGGTAACTTTTTGAATTTGGTTTCCGTTTTTAAAGAATGTCAAAGTTAGTATTATTTTCAAATTAATAAAAAAACTAGCCATTTTGAATTTTTAGCCATCTGAATAAACTTTTTTTGCTATAAATATTCTCTTCTTCATCTATGAGAAGTACAACAACAAAAAAAAAGCCACACAAGAAAACGATAGAGATTTTTTTCAACCTTCACATCCCCTCTTCATCATCAAACCTCTAACATCTATAGCCCTTACTTCTCTTAGCATCTCTGCTTAAAAAAAAAACAAAAGATCTACAACATTCATTTTGTTTTCTCTTATAACAAACCCCTAAATCTTCATCTTTCTCCAAAAAGTTCTACAATACCAAAAATCCAACATACAAGAAATACTCTTGCTTAGTTGGAGATGTATGGTAGAACTTAGGTCCCAACGATCCACACTCCAAAGAACAAGAGAGTATAGTGTTTTGATTTCAACAGTTTTTCTTTTTTTTTTAAATTTAGTTATTGTTTTTCTTATTTTCTTATTTTTCTTTCTTTTACATTTATTTCTATATTATATTGTGAGATTCTATTTTATATATAATTTTTTTATTATACATATTTGCTCCACATTTTGTTATTATTATTATTATTCCTTTCCTTTGTTAATTTATTCTTAAATTTTATTCTTTATACATTTAAATTTAATTCCTTTTTAAATTTAACATTTTTTATTTAATTCTTTTTTTTTCTCTTCATAGCATCAGTTATTGTTTATTGAGGAATTTTTAAAAATAGCAAAAGAAATTAAAATATTTACAAGTTATAGCAAAATTTTGAATTCTATCACTGACAGTTTTCTATCACTATAATATATCAATGACTATCAGTGATAGAATTTGCTATAGGTTGTAAGAATTTTATAAAATTTGCTGTTTTTGAAAATTCCCCTGGTTTATTTAGTATTTTCTAATTTTTTTTGGATTTTTCAAAAATAAAAAAAAATTGACAAACTATTAACACTCTACATAACAAAACCACTAAAAAACAAAATTTATTACATTTGATTTTTCTATATATAAAGTGTAAATATTTTGTTAAATCTTCACATTTCTCCACTAATTTTTTTCCTCTTATAATTATTTCTTTATTATCTTATTTTATTTTTGTTTCTCTTATAATGAATTTATTTGTTTTAGATTATTTGTTTACTTTCTTCTTTTTTTTTTTCTAGTAATTTTGTTTTCTATTTTATTTTACTTATAGATTAATGTTCTTTTACATTTTTATCATTGTACATATGCTTATTTAAATGTTTGTGTTTGCATTATGGTCCATTTAATATATTCTTGCTAATAGTTGTTTAATTTTTTTTATTAATATTTTAAATTAATTTTCTTATAGAAAAATATCCGACGACGAAATCTAGTTTTCTAGAATTCTTGATGTGAGAAAATCGACTTGGAAATTCGAGATAAATCTCCAATATGTTTTTATTAAAATCTCAATATGTTGTTTCATGTTTGCATAATTTATTGATGATTCTTTACTCTTGCTTTTATTTATCTAATTTTCCTATTAAACTTCATTTTGATTTTTATTTAAAATTTATAAATCTTTCTAATTAAATTTTTTCAATGTTTTAAAATCCTTCTAATTTAAATTTCTCTAAGTTTTAAAATCTTTCACAAAACTCTTGTCTTTAAATCATTTAGAAAATCTTTCCTTAAAGTTATAATTTTTTATGTTTTTTCATGAAGGAATCTAGAAAATTTGATAATCTGATTTTGTAGAATTCTTGAGGTAAGAGATCACATCTTGAGAGTCTAAAATTTGGTCCAAAAAAATGATTTTCATTAATATTTAAGAAAACATCTATTTAATAGAAGGCTATTTCTATGACAGATTTTGAAAAATTGTACTAATTTCTTACTTTCTTGAGTTGAGAACTTTTTTTCAATATAGTCTAATTGATGGAATGCTCTCCACTTATTTTATGAGATAATTGCTTCAAATATTAGAGTAATGAGTGGTAAAATAAGACATTGGTTTTAAAATAAAAATCAAAATAATATTTTAAAATCAAAATCAAAATAATATTTTAAAATCAAAATAAAAATAATATTTTCAATTCAAGATTTGAAATTTGGCTATCATTTTCTAAACGGGTGTTGTGGAGTGCTAACACCTTTCTCATATACACAAATGACTCTCGAACTCAACTCTAGTTTTCGTAGACAAATTTTTATGATTTTATTGTTTACTTTATTTTGGTGTCCAATCACACCGTAAAAAAGATCGATAGCGACTTCTTTTTATTAATTTTGTTTTAAAACTACTCATTTTGAAGATTTCGGCTGCTCTGCGTCGTCATGTGGTATCTAGTTAGAGAGTTTATGTGGATTCTGCAAAGATTGAAGCTGTTACCAGTTGGTCTCGACCTTCTACAGTTAGTGAGGTTCGTAGCTTTCTAGGTTTAGTAGGTTATTACTGGAGGTTTGTGGAAGATTTATCTTGTATAGCTACTCCTTTGATAACCTTCTACAGAGGGAGACCGACGAGAGACAAGAATGAGACATGATTGTCATAGGGAAAATGTCCTTCAAATTGTTTCCGTTAAATGTTTTGTTTTTCTTAGTACTTGAGACTGAACTGAGTTTTATGACTTTGATGACGACTGTTATTTCTTGATTAGTTTTTTTTTTTTTTTTATAAACTATAGTTTTAAACTTTTAAATTTGTTTGAAATAGGGCCCGAATAAAGACTCTTTGATGTTGTTGATTTTTTTTTTTATAAAATTTATAAACTTTGTTGCTTTAAAGACGAGACTCATATAAAAGCAATAACTTCAATATAGACCGAAAAGTTGGTTCGTTACATTTATAACAATTCTATGTTTTATCTTTGGGTTTTTCATAATCTATGTCTAATGTTTTATGATTATATATATATATATATATATATATTTATATATTTATATATTGTTGGTAGTTGTATGATTATTAATTAGATTTCGAATTGCAAGAGGTGATATATAATTGTGATTCGACCTTAGTGGCAAAAAGGTTATACGTTAGCTTCTTGTTCTAATCAACTTAGGAAGAATCATCATAAATATTAATTTAGGTTGTTTTTAGTTTATATTCATTCACCTTTGCATAATTCTCATTATTAATGCTTTTCGCTTATGATGCTTTTATCTAATTAAGTTGGTTAATTGATAAATATAATTAGGACTCTCACTTAGCTATTCCAAGTGAGTTGACCAAGTTTAGATAAAATAAAATTAACTTGATAAATCTATGAAGGGGTTATAATTCGAGAAACAACTCAAAAGCTTACGCTACACCATTTGGACTCAATTTCTTTTTAAGTTCTCTACAATTTACCTCCTTGTCACGAAACATCTTCAACACCCCCATCCAGGCTTTAGACTATTTGATTGAGAAATTCACATACTCTCTGTGTTGATTAATTCAGTCTTGCTAACAAAAGAAGTTCATTGTGGTAGATTCTGTAAAATATTTAGTCGAATTTGGGCGATGAATTCCGTCTGATCACCTCTATTCTCTTTCTTCATATTACATGAATGTCAAGTGCATTTTTCTCTTGGCCAAAATTTGAACATCTATATCTATGATCAACAGAAAAATATAATTAGTTGAATTCTGGTCAAAATGGCATAAAATTTACACTATTGATCCAAAGCATCACTGATGTTCTCCAAGCCCAAATTATATAGATTAGTAAAGGCAACAATAATTGCTAATTTACATGGGAAAGGCGTCAAATAATTTGCAACAATATAGAAACATTGATTATGATAATGAAATTTTAATTACCACCGAAATAAATTATGATGTCCAAATCACAAATAAGAAAAAGAAAGTTTGAAAATAATGACACATTGATTCACGGCGAAAATCACTCACTTCCTGAAGTTAAAGTTGAGGTTGAAAAATAGGGCACAAACAACACATACATATAAATGATCATATTATATATATATATTACTAATTGAAAGAAAATTGCAAAAAAGCTTAGCAAATTAAAAGACCATCTTTTTAACCCAATGTCGCAGCATTAATTATATATGGTGCCTTCTTTCCCACTTTATGTCACATTTTACTTTTCTCTATTCAGAGTTTTGTTTTGTTATAAAACACTTTTTAAGTTGTCATCAGATGACCTAGCTAATAGTAACAAAAAAAAAAAAAAAAAAAATTCCATTAGATTATAAAAACATTTATGAAACATCTTTTTTACATATTGCGAATATGACAAATATGTCAAGTAATTAGCGATATCAAATGGCTATCGGATAATTATTGGCTTTTAAGTTGGGACCTTTGCAAAAATAACAAAAACAATTATGATAATAGGACCCATGTTACTACATTTTTTAAATTGCAAAAGTAGCAAATTTAAAAGCCGATAATTCTATGATGACCGTCTGATAACCGTCTAATATCACTAATTTTGTCATATTCACAATATGCAAAAAAATATGTGTTATGAGCTGTTTTTTTTTTAAAATGTTTTTGTCATTTGATGCAATTTCTCTTTTAAATTTGCTACTTTTGCAATTTAGAAAATGTAGTGACATGGACCTTATTGTCATAATTTTTTTTTACTATTTTTGCAAATGCCCCTAAAAAAATGAGACATTGTTTTTAAATAAAAGTCCAAATGATTATAAATTCAATCCATGGTAGTCATCTACCTAGAAACTAATATATATACTATTAATTTCTTGTATAATTAGTAATATATATATACTATTAGTCGAAATGTGCGTTGATTAGTAATTAAGAAAATATTAAAAGAAACCCTTGGATATTGCATTCTTGATTTTCATATTATTTGATAATAATAATAATATGAATAAGAATATGATAAAAACAATGTCAACATGAGCTTGATTTAAGTAACATCTATATCTTCTCGAGGGAGAAGAGACCTCTGGTTCAAATCCTCTTCTTAAGTTCACCCACATGATATGACTTAAAAAGACTAGATAAAAGTATATTACGTAAATGTTTTCGTTAAAATAATTGTTATTTATATTTTTCATCATTTGGTACAAATTTTATATAATAATTAATTAAGCAAAATATTATATATGTATATATATATATTAACCATTTAGAAGTAATTATCGAAGTGTCATTTTTTAATGATAATCAAGTGTCCAATCCATTGCATAAAAATCACTCGAACTTCATTCTTTTCGGGAACAACCTAAGATCATTTAATTTGGTTCAACCTTTTTATCTCCTTTGATCATTCATAATAGTTGTTGAATATTTTGTGGACATGTACATTATAAAAATATGTATTGTTGTGGGTTTTTATAGTAAAAAATTTTAAACTATTTAAAAAATATAGCAAAATTTATCTAATTCTTAGCAGTGTATTTAAGTTTTCTTTCTCAATATTTATAAATAGTTCATAAGATTTCTACAAATTGATTTAATTAATAAAAGAATAATTTTGAATTTTTTTTTTTTTAATTTTCTTAAAATTAGTTACTTAGTTGGCACATTATTTCAAGAATACAAGTTATATAATTGACATTCATGTCCAACAATAATAAAATTTATAGCACAAGGATAAAATAATTAGACAAAAATTGATAAAAAAAACTAAAAAATCCACATCCAACTATCATTTCAAAAATTTATTTTAGATTTCTCAAAATTAAAATCTATCAATGACAACAATGATTACTGATAGCTTTTCAAGTTGAGAAATGTACTATTAATTACTATCAATGATAAACATAGAAGGTAGTTTGATATTTTAAAAATGTTTACTAATGGACTGATCTCAATATTTGTCATTTCTACAAATATTTTATCATTGTATTATATGTTGTTAATTTATTTACTAAATTGTGCTATAATAATTTTCTTATTTTAATACACACTTCCCAACAAAAGAAATGTTAATCTAATTATATAGTTGAATTTGTGTTTACGGCGATACAAGGAAGTGTTGATGATAGATGAGATAAGCTGGAATAACACACATGCAAGAGAATATATACATATATATAGAGAGAATAGGTGCTTACAAAACGTAAAATTAATGTAAATATAAATGATGTTGGAACTAATTATACCAAATACTACTGCTCACTCCACTTATTATCAAATCGATTTTAGTGATCCATAATAAAACATAAACAAATACCATTAAATGGTGAGATCACTAAAAACTCATATGTTGGGGTTTTGGATCTCCTCATACATTTCGTTCCAAATTCTTCATTTATTTGATGGTGTGGGGATTGAGAGATGAGGGTTTCTCAACAAAAATTTGCCATAATTTTTTACTTAGATTGTATTTAGATTATTTATGTAAAAAAATGTTTCTGAAGAATACATTTTCTTTTAAACAATTTTTTTTTAAAAATGCATTTAAAATTTAATTGAAGTTAGTTATTTTATTTATTTTATTAATGTTTATATACATAATTTTGTTTAAAAACCATTTTCTCACAATTTGGTTTTGAGTGTTTTCTTTAAAATGAGTTATTTTTCAATCTTATTTTTTTAAAATGAATTTTAAAAAGTTACCAAACACCTTAATTTTTTTTTAAAATATATATTTTTTAAATCTAAACAATTTAAAAGGTAATCCAAACACATCTTTAAATAACTACTATTAAAAAATTTTAAATTAAGTAGTTAAATTAACAAAATACGGTGAAAGTTATGCTTTTCGTGCTGATTTATATATCCATCTGTCTTTTTTTTCTTTTATAATTACAGTGCATCTTGTATTTCGCTCCTCTCTAGTTCTCCTCTGGTGTATATATATTAACTAAATCATTGCTTCAGTTTTATAATCAGAATGTGACGGTGATACTATAAATATGTCAACGTAGTTGAAATATTTAAGTGCATGCATCTATGCTTCTACTAATCCATCAACCTATAGTTTATCAATGGTTAGAAGAAAAAGTAGTATTGCACTATCTTTTAATATGGTTAATTCAATAATTTGAATTTAAAATTTAAGTTAAGTTGCTCAAATTTTGTAGTAGAAGGAAATAACTATCAATCAAATTATCCTGGTATTAAATATAAATTTAAATGTTTAATTTAGACACATCCATTATCTTGGCCATGTAAATTTTGAAATTTAAATATAACATTCATACATTAATGATCGCTATTATCATATCACACAACAACAATCATTAAAATAAATTAAAAAAAGTTGAACAAACATAGGAACGAGGGGGAAAATACATTCGTCTAATCTCTATTTAAGTTTTGATGAGTTTTTCCTTCACTTTCCCCACATTTCTCACCTCATTATAAAGGATGAGCCTCTCAAATCCTGCAAAAGGAACAGTGAACTTAAAGAGCCAATCATATATATTTATTAATGGGTATGATGAAGATCTCACGTAAAAAAAGATATAGATATGCATATTATTATTATGCACATGATAAAGTCCAATATAAATGAGTAGAAAAAGATCCAAAATCTTTGCCATGGTATAGACTATATTCTCTCCCCCGACAACATATGTATTGAAAATGAAAAACGACATAAGATAATGAATTGGTAAAGCATGATGGTATATATGTATATATATATATAAATTGATTGTGATGAAAAATGCCTTCATCATTTGGTAGTAAGCAACAATTATGATTGAGATTGAAGAAGGAGAAGGAAGAAGAATTTGGCTAATTTTAGTATTAAGAGAATCTAGCATTTATTTAACCTATAAATTTCAAAATAGTTATTAAATTTTGAATTTGGTTTTAATATAGTTGTTTGATTTTAAAATGTTACAATTTTACCCACTAAAAGGTAAGATTTTTCAAATTCGATCTCAAAATGTACCAATTTTTTCATATTAATTAAATTTTCACACTAAATAAAAATATTAAATTTAATTTTAACAGTAATTAAAAATAATAAAACTTAATTACTCATATGATTCTTTTAATTCGTTTAAGTAAATCAAAACACCATGTTGAAGTTGAAAATATGAATTTTCAAATTTAGAGATTAAATTGAAACAAAATTTAAATCTTAAAAGATAAAATTGAAACATCATGAAACTTAATAGAAACCAAATAGAAGCTAAATCTAAAATATGGAAACAAAATAAAATGTATTTTTCCTTATAATTATTATTATAAGCTCATTTTTCTCCTTCAAACACGGTGGTATGGTCTCAAGTCTTCTCTAAACCAAATATTTTTGTTGCAACCTTAATGAGAGCGTGGTTGATGAACAGTGATTATTATTGTGGGCATGAATAAAATAATCACATATAATTGAATATCCTTAATTATATTTCTTCTTCCCATTTATGTCTATCCTTTGATCTTAATAAAGATTCCAACTTTCTACCTGCTTTGATGTGTTTGGTATTTACTGTTTAATGTGTAGAAAAGTCAAGAAGAAGATCATATAAGACTAGAAATTAATGGTGAAATGATCTCATATTATTGGATAATATATATGATGCCTAAAAAACCAAGAGGGTTTCATATATATTTTCATTACATTAAGAGAGAGACGGATTTGGAATCTTTGATTTTGTGCTATCTAGCTAGTTTCAGTTTTTTCTTCTTTCAAATCACTTTCTAAAGCTACCATATTTTGGTTCCTTGATATAATTGTGTATAATTCATGTGTGTTAAGTGTGTTCTAATCATCATCCCTTAAATCATTTATTTTTTTTATTAACATGAAAATCATATATATGTTTTGAGTATTCTCTCTATCTCCTTGTAATTTAGATTGTATAGTTGATCTTGACAATGTATAGCCATCCCCCTTGTCTTTGTAAAGATATGATAGGAGGTTTTCTCTACTTTAATTATGTTTGTGACAGTAACATATTATATATATACAGATGTGTTACTACTTATACCACGTGATGTGGTTCCGTTAAATTATCGATTTATGAGTTATGACAAATTTAAGGATAGTTGTATTATTGGAAAACACTTTTAAGAATGATGATTAAGTGTATAGCAAGATTATAAATAATCGTAAATATAGAAAAATATATTATAATATATGATTTATCACTGATGGACTTAATGATGTAATTTATCATTGATAAACTTCAAACAAATTAATCTAAATTTTGTTATCTCCAACTTCTTTCATGTGTATATATATATTTTAGTTGTTTCTAAATTTATTTTAATAAATAGAACTCTATATATATAATAATATTAATATGCTTCTAATTTAAATCTATCGAGGGAGCTTCATAATTAAATAAAAAAAAAATTAGATTTTTATGTGTTAGAAAGTCATGAAGGTGCATTGAAATGTCTTTCAAATATACGAGAAACTTTTAAAAATATATAGCAATCAAATCCAAAATATTAACAAATTAAGCATATAGATTATGAGTAAATTAGTGATAGATTATATTACTAACGAAAGTCTATTAGTGGTAGAATCTATCAGTATGAGAGAGGGTTCTTTTAATTTTCCCTTAATTAAAGAGCATATTGTTCTTCTCCGACCAAATAAACCACAAGTCTGTTCTAATAATAAAATCACTCCGTTTTCTCTATCCTATCTTTGTAGGTTTCTCTTGCTCTAATACCATTTTAAATCACTTATTGATCCAAAAGTTTAAATAACTAGTAAATTATGATAAGTTTAATAAAATCAACCCTTTTTAACATGTCCTTTCTTCCTTAGCTGATGAGAGTACTTCAATTGTACTCTTGAGAATCATCATCCTCTTTGATGGTTATATATATTCTGTTCGCTCTTATTAAATGGAAAGTTTATTACTTATTTGTCAAGTTCAAGTACTCTTTTTCTCTTATTTTGGAGCACACTATTCCTTTTGATAGATTTCAATTACCAATCATATATGTTAGATTTCAATTACCAATCATATATGTGTCCATGGGATTACTGGTCTCTGGAGCACACATGCACTATTCCCTTTGAAGCATACTCATGTTGATGTGACCATTATATTGATCCTACTTTTTATAATCATCCCTTAAGACAAAAGCCAAAAAGCCTCATTGTTCTTACTTGATAATCATGAGGTTGTAGTAAAGTTCATAATTTAAGCTCTTATTTGAATATTCAAATTAATACATCAATTATTGAAAAAAAACACGAATTAAAACAGTGTATATAGGAGAAAAATATAACCAAGCCCTAGCATGACTATGAGCATTCATGCCCCAACACATTAAAACAAGCACTTGACTACAATATATAGAAATTAGGAGAGAAATTCTAAGATGATAAAGTAACTCTTTTTAGAAGAAAATATATATCACTATAATAAAATAATATTAAAAAAAATTCAACACGTTTCAATCTATTTGTATTTAATAGTTTACATATGTTAGGTCTCATACTTAACATTCAATTTAACGCATGAAGTTGAAAGGTTACTAAAAATAGATAAATAAGGTAAAATAAATATTCTATGATGATCATTCATATACTTTGAATTAGACAAATTTTATTAAGATAATCGGTGTATTAAAAATTAAATAATTTTAATAATAGATCTTGAAGCACACATGATATCATTTGATTGGACTGTTGTTGGAGATATAGTCTCTTGAATTGGTATAATGAAAGTGCACCAAATTTTAAAATGCCACACATTGATTAATCATGCATATTGTTAGGGAAGGAAGCTATAGATTGGGAAATATTAAATGCTCCCTAGAATGAGCTCTATATCTACACTTGATTGAACATGTTGGGAGCTTATCCTTAAAAGGATAGAATAAAATAAATCTCTAGAATGAGTTTTCATGATTTGGGAAATACCCTATATAAAGTTGACGATGATTCTAGGATAGCTTAGGGTGTTGAGTAGAATAGAAAAGCATCTTTAGATGAATTACATGCCTTTTGACAGAGCTTCCCTTGTCAACTTTTTGTGTCTATCTTACTTTTGAATTAAAGAATTGAAGGACATGCTTGCTTGCTCAACTCGCTTCTTGAGTTGCTTGAGTGTCTATGTATATATATATTTCAACAACCGATGAAACCCTTTAAATTCATTATTGATTAGGATGGGATCAACAAAAGACTATTTCTACAATAGTAGAAGTTGTCAAGGATCTAGGTGAACCATTTTGTTAGAGATGATAAAACTTCAAATAAATAAATAAACAAACAAATATATATATCAACAATAGAATGATATTGTCCACTTTAAGTGTTCATGGCTTTTCTTCTGGTTTAACTCAAAAGATCTCACCTCATGATATTACAAAATTATCCCCTTAAAGTCAATGTAGGATCGATACTGCACTCTTAATAATCATGTCCTTGAACAAAGGGTCATCTAATCTCCTCTCAAGAGTCATCTCTTTGGATTACCCATTTGAACACATTGCCTATTTTGAAAGCTCAACCACTAAATTATATTTGAGCACGTCACTTTGTCCTGAAGATTCTACCTACATAGGTAAGTTGGAGCATGCATGACTCTAAAAGTACTCGTTAGAGACAAGGAGCTCTAGGTATATCTCCACATTGGTATGATATTCTGTAGCTTTCTTCGTTCATAAACCAACAATCATCCTCTTATCTAGCCAGCGTGGGAATTTGATGTATTCTCAACATATTTTAGCCCTACCATTTGATAAACATTTTTGTTTTTACTTTTTGATATTTAAAGTCAAGTGTATTTTTCTTTCAAATTCTAACAATGGTTTAGATCTTTCTTATATAAGACTGAAACTCTTAGTCAAATTTCAAAAAACAAAATTAAATTCTTAAAAATTATTATTTTTTACTTTTAATTTGGCTTCACTTGTGAAAATAATGGTAGAAAGTAGATAACAAAACAACACAGTCATGATGTTTATGGATTTAATTTTGAAAAACTAAAAATACAAAACCAAATGGTTTATAAGATAACAAAGTTTTCATTATTTATTTATTATAAATAAAATTGTTTCCTTATAGTTTCCTTATGAATTTCATCCTTATCAAATAAACATTGAAATTTTTAACCAAATTTTAAAAAATAAAAACAACATTTTAAAGAACTAATTCTTTGAGTTTTAACTAGTTTTTAAAGATGTGTTTCTCGCTTTTTAGAATTTAACTAAAAATTTAAATCTTGTTTTAAGATATGGGAACCCCAAACTAAATATAAATAGTGATAAAAAGAAGCATAATTTTTCTAAAAAGAATTAACAATAATAATTGAAAACTAAATATAAAATCATTATCAACTTATCGGACCACACTGATTTTTCTTTCCATTAAGGCCATCAAGCTCAGGTACTGTTTACTAGAACATTCCGGAACTCCCCAAACAATTAAACCACGATTTCTAATAAATAGTATACAATAAGGGTTCTGGTTATTCTAAAATATAGTCGAACAAATAAAAATATATTCACAAAAATAGACATTCTCCTGCATCTCCTACGATCTGGCAGCATCATCCTTACTATTCTTAAGGCTTATTAGAGTGAAAGTTATTCCCACAAATCAACACGAGTTCTTTCAGCATGTTTTGTCCTCACTTAACATAGAATTGCTCTAAGCTGAGCACGCTTAACTTTGGAGTTCCTATGATCAAGCAATCGAAAAGGAATGTGTACCTTGTTGATATATGTAGTAACTTTTAAATCTTTTATGTTTTTCTTAACATTACTTTCATGTCCTTGTGGTCCCTCTCATTTAAATGTGATATTGGTTTTTTTATGTCTCACTTCTAATCTTGGATATTACAAGTTAAAAACACCAACTTAAAATATATACTAAAAAAAAAAAAGAAATAGGATAATATAATACTTATCATTCCAACGCCAAAGTGAAGGGAATTGGATCCAAATGGTTGGAAAAGTTGTAGAATATTACCATGCCATAGATAATTTTTTGTAGCCTCGATAAGATATGAACACCCCTCTTCCCAATTTTCTTTGATCCACAAGATTATAAATTGGCAGCACACAAAAAGGGAATGCCAGATTGACTTCCACCAACACCTCATAATTATGTTTCACTAATGAAAATATTAAACAAGTATTTCTTGAATATATCAAATTTTGAAATGAAAAAACAAATCTGATCTTTTCATTCGTGACAAGAACTTCGGTAACGACTCAACTTTTTGAACTAAAAATTGTGTAGTGTTTGTCACATATAGTCCATATGCTTATGTTAGGGAATCAAAGAATGTGGAAGTTACAAAGTTTTAAGAGTATGATTCAATTTACATCAAATTAAATTATATTGATGTATTTCTAAGAAAGTTGACCTAAATTGTTCCCAAGAGTTTTAGATTCATCTTAGGATAATTAGATAATCTTTATGTAGCCTTTTATCGTCACTTGTAAATCACCAATCAAATAAAATTTATACAATACCGATCAATGTTACCTATACTGCTAAGAAAAATAAGTGGGAAGACCAAGTTGATCTGCATGAAATTAAAGCACGAAGATTAGTTTCTTTAACTTTAGTTAAAGTAATAAATTGGAGGGGATGATTGCTGTAGTTTAAGATTCAAGTGAATAAAAGTGTGAGAAAAATAAAGATAGAAAAAGTGCTATCAAGTGAAAAATTATAGCTTAGAGGAAAATTAATGTAATTTTAATCCTGGAATTATTAATTGTATGATTAATTTCTTACTTTGTACTTATGCCTAGGCCAATTGATTGGAAAAACTAACTAATGGTGATCCTAAATATCAAATTAGCCAACTTTGATTAGATGAGAAGCATCATAATCAAGTCACGCATTAAGCTTTGGGGATGACGCTAGAAAAAACTTAATTACAAATTTAATATGATTTTTCCTAGGTCAATAGAACAACGCTGTGAGTCCCTAATCACGTACCGCCAACGCGGTAAAGACCCTGCGACAAGGATGCCGAGAGAAGAGACTTCTGATAGCAAAATATGTATTTCAAAATAAATAAAAGAAGGAATATGCATGACGACCAACCCAAAAGAAAGAAAGTTTGGTTGAGAAAAATTATTGTGGAGAAATCGTTCGGATAAGAGTGTAGTGCGTCCACGAGGAAGCGCACAAAAAGGGAGAAAACAGGTGGCACGGAAAGAAATATATACTTGTCTAAGTTCCATCACGCAGATGTAAACAACAGAATAAGAGTTAGTGGCGAGAAGAGGCCAATATTGAATGCCAAGAGTTAGGCGTTTAGCAAAGTAAATATGAGAAGAAGTACCTACACCTAAGGAAGGAAGCAAGGCAGTGTCTTGTCAAGATGACTTAACCTCACTGAGAGAAAGTAAATGTCTGCGGCTTTCCGAGAAGATAAAGAATGTCAGGTTATTTGAGGAAGTTTGGCTTCCCAAAAAGATTAGGTGTGCATCTCAATGAGAAGTCGAATCGCCTTTGATGTTCGGACCACGTGTCAAGTGTGGGATTAGCTGCATGACGGGTCAAAATTGTGAGAAGACACGTGTAAAACATGGAAGTGACCCTTGGACGAGAAGGTCACTATAAATAGAGTTAAAATCAAAGGAAAAAAAGTAGTAGAGTCAGAGAATTAGAAGAAGGGAGTGAGATTTTCTAAGAAAAAGGACGAGAGGAAGTCTGAAACGTGAACGACAAATGAGAGAGCCGCAAGAAAGAAGAAGTGTCTAGGGACAAAGAAGGGAGGGATTGGAACTGACCATATATATGTTATTAGGCATTGAAGCCATAGGAAGGTTAGTTCTGAGGTGTATGTCAAGCTAAGGAAGGAAAGCAGAGTTACTATGTATTTATATGTGACATAAAAATCGTGTTGTCTTATCTCGTGTTTAAGGAGTCGGTTGTTAAGTATGTCACTCCTTAATACTCCAATCTCAACTAACAGGAAGAGAGGCGCGAGGACTCTGGTTAGTTGAGGTAGGGTAAGGCAGCCCTGAAGGTTGTCGTCCAGTTTGTGGTTGCAGGGCGAACGAGGGAAAGCATAGAGGGAAAAAGCTTCACACCTCGATGTGCTGCCTCGAGGAGGCCATTGAAGAGGCAAAGAAGGGAAGGGGCAGTAACTAGAGTATGGGTTGAGTGCCAGTGCCAAGAGAGTTCCACTAAGCCCCTCCTATCACAACATAGAAAGTTGCATCTTTGTAGTAATGTAACGCCCTAAAGAAAAAAAAAAAAAAAGAAAAAAAAAGGGTAATAATGAAAATAATAAGATTTTATTATTAATTATTAAATATTTTTATTTTTATTATTATTATTATTATTATTATTATTATTATTATTATTATTATTATTAATAAAACAAAACAAAAAAAACAAAAAAAAAAACAATTTCCCTTTTTCTTTTTCTTCTTCGCTTGCCCCCCTTCTCCATTTTTCTTTTTCTTTCTTCTTCCCCTTCTCTTTGCCCTAGCCGCCAACCACCACAGCAGCCAGCCGCACTGCACCGCCGCCCAACCGCACCGCACCGTTTCCCCGTCGCATCGCGCCCGCCGCCCAGCCCCTTCGCGACGCCGTCGTCCGTCCGCGAAGGATTTCAGCAGAAACCAGCCGAAACCCCCCCTCCTCAGATCTGTCCGCCGTTCCTCCGTCCGCCGCCTCCTGCCTCCGTCCCAGCATTTCCGACGAAGCCCAGCAGCCGCGATGCCCCGTCCGCCAGCCGAAACCGCCCCCCTTTCCTCAGATCCGTTCTTCGCGCGCCGGGCCTTCCTCGATTCCGACGTCCGACGAACCCGTCGTCGCTGCCCTCCTTGAGCAAAGCCGATCCGTTTAGCTACGATCGAAGCTCCACCGCTGCATCTGCTGTCGACATCAGTCGACCGATAGCCACTGCCGCTGTTTGTTGTGAGTTGTTGGTAAGGAAAAAAAAAATGTTGTGGGTTATGTAATGTTGTCCTAGCTAGCATAAGTTGTAAGGTTGATTATTTGTTTGGTTGTTGTTTGATTAAGGTGGTACTCGAATTTCTAAGCTTCGGAGCAAGCCTCATTGGAAGTGTTGTTCATTCAATTTGGGTAAGTTGTGAAACATCACATTGGGTTGATTTAATCGAATGATGCGTTAGAGAAAGATATTGAGTATTTATCTTAATGTTTAGGTTCGTCTGCACAGACCTTGCGCGGTTAAGAAGCTTACCTAACGCCAAGGTAAGGGACTTTCTACTGGACTCAATAACAAGAATTAAGATGTATTGACTATATGGACTGAAATGTTATGTCTGGACTGAGTAGTGATGACGGTTATACTGTATGTTTGGGTGTGGACTGAAAGTTTAATGCATATTGTGCTTGACTGAATGAAATTTATATATGTATGTATGGATTGACGTGGACTTGTTGTCTAGCGTATGTTGTGACTGCTGGGCTATTTATGTGGCTGACTGATGTAGTGATATGTTTCGACTGTCCTTGAGTGAAATTTGGATAATATGGTTGTTTGAGGTTAAAGGGGGAGCTTTTGTGATAAGAAAATTTGACTGTATTGAGGATGATTTTAAAGAGGTTTAGAATGGACTGAGGGGATAAATTATTAGTTTCCTAGTGGATAGTTACCCTGCGGGTGTCCTTCGGGATCATCCCCTTTATGTGCATCCTTCGGGAGCACTAGACTGATATGTGCATCCTTCGGGAGCACTAGACTGATATGTGCATCCTTCGGGAGCACTAGACTGATATGTGCATCCTTTGGGAGCACTAGACTGATATGTGCATCCTACGGGATCACAAGACTGTGATTGTGCAGGGTACACCATAGGATGCTAATAATTTATTTTTCCCTAACGGGACCAGTAGTGGGTCTCTTACTGAGTATATTAATACTCACCCTTTATATGTTTAACTTTTCAGGCAAAGGTAACACGAGGGGCAGACCGACGAAGGACAAGAAGGACTCGTGAATTGCCATAGGGGACTGTCTTTAAATTTTGATTTAACTAAGTCTACAAATAGTTAAATTTTTTGATTTAACTAAGTCTACAAATAGTTAAATTTTTTGTAAACAGCATTTGAAATTTTGTATTTTTGAAATAGGGCTCGATTAAAAATTTCTCGTCGTTTTCTTACGGTTTCAACTGAATCTTGCTATGTCTTTTGTCAACAAACGGTTTTGTGTCAAATTGACGACTTAGACGGTCAGTCCGAAAAGTTTGGGTCGTCACAAGTAAAGAGAGAATGATGCATTGCTACATGATGAGACTAGTGAGCTTGACACAAAGTGGGAAAAGCGATGTCAGACGGTACGGTTATGTTTTAAGTCTCGTCGTAGGGAAAAAATTTAAGTTCTATGAGACATTGTAAACGTGTTAAGTTAATAAAGGGAGGAAGTTTAATTTGTTTATTCTTGCTGTATTTATCTTTGTGTTTATCGCCTACAAGTTGTTTAAGTTCAGCGTTAAGGGCTAGGAGGTGAGGCTAAGTTTAAAGAGTTGGTTTCCGCTGCAAAAAGTTGTGAATGTCTCTAAGGTAAGAGAAAGAGCTTTACGAAGAGAAAAGAAAAGTTGTTTCGCTTACTAGACGTTCAACGCCTCATCTTGCGAAGAAGTACAAAGTGGATGTCTAGGTGGTATGCTCCAATCTGGTCACATGAAGTGATATTTGGGGTGGGGCGTGACAAACGCTCTTTGTTGTCGACCATAAATCACAAGTCTATCTATCATAGCACTTCTTGAAGATTAATACACACAATTATGTATGTCACATATTATACAATAATCTAAAGCATAAAATTGTACAATCAAACATTAGTTGTCAATAAATAACAAGAAAATTTAATTCATAATAGTCAACAAATCAAGAGTAAAACCCCTAGACAAGAAATCACAACCATATTATCACAATCCTAAAAAAAAAAAAAAAAACAATGAGTTTCTCCAAAATCCTCAAAAGTAGAAATAACAAAGATTTTACCTTCCTATAATGGTGGAAAAGATAGAGATCCATATCATTTTTGTTTGATTATAGAGATAAGATCAATACAACCCTAAAAACTAATGTTGTAGATGGATAGACGGTGAAAATACATAGAAAAGGATTGGTCATTTGCTTAAAACGGACAGTTGAATCAAAAGATATGACTACAAACCGAAGCTACCGATATATATCCGTGCGATGACATCCTGACGCTACAAGGTGCTGTCACAAAAATCCACATTATGCACCTCTTTTAGTGACAATTTTGTAATTTTGTAATTTTTTTACCTAAATACTTCGTTTGAACTCCAAATTGGTCCATTTAGCTTTATTTTCTTTGTAATGCTCGAACCGATCTCTTTGATGCTCGAAACCTATAAAATAATCAAATAAGCACATAAAATATAAGGAAACTTGAAATTAAGCGAAGCTAGACCGCCCATTTTCGTGTTATCAAACCTATTGTGTCGAGGGGCATACCTAATTTCATGTTTGTCTAGAATCGACCTTGACCCTGGATGCTATTGAACATCTTCCTTAAGCCATATTTTAGACCTACAATGATCTCTTGGTAAGCATGCCTTGTTAGACATTTGGTGAGGCTTGACCTAGGCTGAGCACATGACCCAAGCCAACTCCTTTTCCTAGGTCCATTTTAGTCCTAAGTTTCCACTTTTGGCTCGTAACACATGCTCTCTTCTGGACTTTATATTGTCGTTTCTATTTGTGCTAGATGTCAATTATACCTTATTAGGAGTAAACTTAGGATTTTCACAATCATTTTTCGGTTTCGACTCGTAAAAGAAAAGTTAAAGGTATAGCGTAAAAGAATGAGTTATGGGATTGCAAAGGGCATGCTTTGTGGAACTTAAGTCGGCCTCGACCTTGAAAGTCAATGTCGATAAGGAAAATTGAGTCGATTGGTCCAATTATTGCTTCTTTTTATGATGAGCGCCCCTTGGATCTTCTTTTAGTCTCTTGGATCCGTTTTCAACATGTTCCAAGCTTTGATATGGTTTTTCATTGTTCTTGTCTTTGTTTTACCATAGTGTCATTATTCTTTTTTACCTTTTTCTCTGGATCCAAATTAAATTATCCAGAACAAAAGTAAATAACGAAATGCCACTGACGTAAATATAATTTAAAATAAAAGGTATTTTAATTAATTTATTTGAAAGAAAATAGGAGTCGCCACCAATCTTTTTTACGATGTGATTGGACACCGAAATAAAGTAAACAAATTTTAAAAAAAATGGTCTGCGAAAAATAGAGTTGAGTTCTGGAGTCATTTGTGTGTGGGGAAGGTATTAGCACCCCACAACACCCATTTAAAAAACGGTGGCCAAATTTCGAATCTTGAATTGAAAATATTTTTTAATTTATTTTAAAACTCATGTCTTATTTTACCCCTCATTACTCCAATATTTGAAGCAATGATCTCATAAAATAAGTGGAATAATATTCTATTAATTAGACTATATATTGAAGGAAAGATTCTCACCTTAAGAAAATGAGAAATTATTACAATTTCTCAAAATCTATCATAGGCTAGTATTGGAATAAATATATATTTTTTTAAAACATCGATTAAATTTATTTTTTCTTGGGATCAAATCTCGGACTCCCAAAGATATTGATCCTTCACCTTAAGAATTCTAGGAAATCGGACTCCCAAATTTCCTAGATTCCATCATAGGATTTTGTTTAAGGAAAACGGTATAAGTTTTTAGAAAAGACTGATTTAGGAAACTTTATGAAATCATAGGTTAAATTTTGAAAGTTTTGAAAAACATAAAACATTTATAACATTAAAGACAAATTTGCTAAATGATTAAAATAAAAAGTCTTTATTTTAAAAGATAAAGAATTTTAAATTGGAAGGATTTTAAAATATTAAAAAATTTAAACACAAAGAGTTACATTTAAGTGCATCTAACAACAATTAATTATGATTGTAACATAAATAAATAATAGAAAAGAAACATAATAACAACAGACAAAATAATGAAATAAAAAAGGAAAGGGAAAGAAGAAGGGAAGTATTAATAAAAAAAGAAAGACAAGAAAAGAAAATACCAACTGGTATAAAAGAAATAAAAACAAAAATGATAAGAATAATAGTAACAATATTACAATTATAATTATTAATAATAATAATAACAATAATAATTAGAAAAAAACAGTAATAGTAATAAAAGAAAAAAGTAGAATAATAATAATAATAATAATAATAAACAGTAATAATAAAAAACAATAATGATAATAGTAATAACGATAATAATGATAAAATTTCTTTATTCCCCGTTCTTTCCCTCTATATTTTAGTGAAAAGAAGATTAAGGTTAAGAGTTGGGATTTAAGAAAAAAAGTAATGAAATACGGATAAATAAAAAAAATGAACATTTTTCTTATCTCATTTTCTTTTTCCCTATTTTTTTTAGAGAGAAGAAAAAGGCTAAAGAACTTTCTTTTTTTTTTAAAATGATGATAAAAAAAGAAAAAAAAATACAAATAAACTACTAAAATTTTCCTACATTTTCTTTTCTTTCTCTCCATCTTTTAAAAAGAGAAGAAAAGAAAAATAAGGATTTGAATTCCAAATAAATTACTTGTTGTATGAGGTGCGGATCCTTGGGATTAAATCCCTACCAAATGCAACCTCCAACTAAGTCTATTTTAACATGAGATTTGATTTGCTTAAGATAAAAGTAAAAAAAAATAAAGACAAAAAGATAATGAAAAGAATAATAAAAACCCACCTTTTGCAGAACTTTTTCCACAGACATTCGCTCTAAAAAATTTCTTTCTACAAACTCACTTTGACAAATTTTTTCTCTAAGCCCTCTTCTTCAAAGAATTTTTGTAACAAATTATCCTCCCTTTCCAAATGATAAGGGTACCTATTTATAGACATGGGGTGTACCACAAATTAGGAAAAAATAATAAAAATAAAATCAAAATTTGATATTATGTTAATAAAACAAAATTTCATTTTCCAAAAATAAATTAATTGAGATATTTTGAGATTTTGTAAAAAATAAATTAATAAATTAAATGGATATTAAAAGATTTTTGTTTAAAATTGATTTTCTTTTTTTCTTTTCCTAAAATGATATAAATGAGTCAAAGATTTTAATAATTTAATTTTTTTCCTAAAATGAGTAGAAATAAGTTTTTAAAAAATATTTTATTTAAAATTAAATAATTTCTTTGATATTAAAAGATTTTATTTAAAATAAATGGATTTGTTTTTATTTCCTAAAATGATAAAAATGAGATATTATGTTATTACTAATTTTTTACCTTTTTAAAATAAATAAATAAATAAAAAGTTTAGCCATTATTACTAATATTATTATTTTAAAAAAGATATATATGTGTAGGATAAAAATAGGTGGCTACATATATATATATATATATATATATATATATATATATATTTTGCAATGGGAATGCGACTAAATTCCTATATTAGTTTGATAAGAGGTGGTATATAAGTGAGAAGAACTATTTTCATTTGTATGAGATCTATTGAGGTGATATATGTCAAGTGGATAATATTGTACCATTGTGAACATGTGGAGATGTGTGGGGAATCAATGTCACCAACATTTGGTATTAGAGCTCTAAATTCATAGTTTCTTGAATTATTAGTATATTATGTGGTTGCTACATTGTTTGAACTTCCATACATTAAAAAGGAATTGGTGCTTATTGTGAATGGTGTTAGTTGTTCATTATTTTCTATTTTTAAAACAGGCTTATGGCCGGTCCATTTAGAATCACGACTAGTCCATTTAGACATCTAACTTCTCTCGAAGTCGGCCTCCCCTCCATTAACTTGGTAGGGATGGAGTCCTTTTATAGGCAACTTTCGGCGGGAAACTTCTATTCTTCTGAACATGTCAGCGCCGAAAGCAGCCTTTGTCAAGTCACATCAACTCCAACTACTATTCTTGTCTTCTAGTAAACCTTTCTTGGGTGATGACATGGATCCTCGCCTAAAAGTTGTACTTTCCAAACGAGATCTTCTCGCGTGGTCTTTGCGCGAGCTCTTGATCTGTGATTCATTAGTCTCTTTCTTTTTCAAAATCTTTCGTCAAGACACTAAAAACAGAGTGAAACAGGATAGAGACTTTTGTAAAGTGTATTTCTGAGTATTTATGAATTTACAACATAAGCTACGCGTTGACACACTTATTACGCATTTTGGTCTCATTATTCTATCTAAACTGCTATAATAACTTGTATTTCTACAAGTTATCAAACCCCCAAATTTAGAATTAATACTTGTCCTCAAGCATCACTCTATATCATTATTGTCCCCAAGCACAATTCACCTCAAAGACTCACCTTCCTCCTTGCATTTCTAAACTTCTCAAAATGCATGTTAGTTTTATTCGTTATTTTGAGCCTACTCTCATCGTTTACTTCTCAGTATGAAAACATTTCTAAGTTCAAAATGCGGCAAGCTTAATACTCAAAATAGCCTTGTTCATTCCCTACAAAAATCTTATTTTCATTTTTAGAAATGGCTAAAGTTTTCAAAGAGTTTGGAATCCTTTTATTTGGTAAAGAATGTTTTTATTTATTTATTTAATGGATCTTTGGTGTTGAGTGAAAAATCATATGCACTCTATGAGTCTGTTCCTCTCCCCAACTATAACCCTTATCGCCTCTTATTACAACTCTCAAGCTTTTTATTTTTGAAGCTTTGCTTCTTATTTGTTGCCAGATGAGGCAACATTGGAGTTATTATTTTAATTGAATAAACGAACAAAAGAAAATTTTAAAATTTTTACACTTTTAGGCTTTGCTTTAACTTTTGTTAAAACTCCCTATTTTTAAACGCCTTACAGGATTTTCAAAAAATTTCAAAAGGTTTAGCTCAGACCTCGCACACCCCCAAAAGTTAAAGTGTAGTAATGTCGTCATTGTTGAAAATTAATGATAAGATTATTCATAGAAAAATCTTACAAAAAAAGTTTGAGGTAAAGCTTGCTCGCCTAGTAAACTTTAGAAATTAAGGTTTCCTACGTAAATTCCTTAACAAGTTAAACGTCTAGATAACAAATAAAACTTTATTTCACATGGTTTATTTCACTAAAGTTATCATTGAAACACATTAAGGGATAAAAGCCCTAGGCAACAGAAGATTTTACAAAATCATTCCTCAATTTAATCTGAGAATCCCAAAATACCAATACATTAGCAAAATAACACAGAAACTAATTTTATTATTATAACTTAAATGCTAAGCATGCTTTCTAATTATAGATAGTTTAGAGAGAGAAAAACTTGCGTAGTTTGACGTCTCTGAATCTACTAAATCTCCAAATTTAATTTAATTTGGAAGATTAAATTAAATGCTAAGCATGCTTTCTAATTATAGATAGTTTAGAGAAAGAGAAACTTACGTAGTTTGACGTCATTGAATCAATTAAATCTCCAAATTTGGGGATCACTCGTTAGGAGACCTTCCTATCCTTTGGGATGAGATTGGTTTGTGGGAAGCAATTGGGATGGAAAAAGTTTTAGAGAGAAAACTATTTTTGCAAAGAGCAAAAACATTAGCTTTTTCTAAAGAGGAATTTTAAAAAATAGTAGATTTTACAAAATATTTATAATCTATAGCAAATTCTATCACTGATAGTTATTGATATGCTATAGTGATAAAAGACTATCAGTGATAGAATCCAAAATTTTGCTATAGCTTGTAAATATTTTAATTTATTTTGCTATTTTTAAAAATGTCTCTTTTCTAAATTAAGAAAAACTGTTTTTCTTTTGCATATTTATAACTCTCTTTCCTTGAGGGAGTATGAGGAAATCATGAAATTCTATTAATTTAAAAAATATTAAATTAATATCAATTTCAAATTAATTAATTAATTAATTAATCAATTAATAATTAATTAAATTATATTTAATTAATATTTCATTTAAATCATATTTAATTAATATCTCTTCAATATCTTATAGTTTTAATTTAATTAAATAAATTTTAATAAAATAAATTTTATTAAAATAAAATAAAACTAAACTATTAATTAATGGTGCATTTTTAAAAATAGCAAAATAAATTAAAATATTTACAAGCTATAACAAAATTTTGGATTCTATCAATGATAATCTTTTATCACTATAGCATATCAATGACTATCAGTGATAGAATGTGCTATAGGTTGTAAATATTTTGTAAAATTTGCTATTTTTTAAAGTTTTTCTGAATTAATTTTCCAATTAATTAATAGCTAAATTAAATATCTTATATTTTACTTAATATCTTATAAATTTCTCTCATAACCAATAATTTTAATATGAATCTAATTCACATTAAATTAATATTTGAACTCATTCAAATATTTTATCCCTCGTAAATTAACTTTGAATAATACCCAAAATTAAATTGATATAATAAAGTTTGATTGAAACATAAACTTTATATTATAATATATCACTATACATTATACTGATTCCCAAAGTAAATTTGAAAATTTCAAATTACAATCAATATAAATAAATTTCATTACCCTTTACGAGTTAGGAAGAGGGCCTAATGGACCTACAGATCAGAAGCTACAACGATATGAGATTAATTGGCTAAACTCATTAGCCACATTAAACAATATTTGTTAACGGTGTGTACACTCCACTAAAACACTCGCAGCTGAACTTTTATCACTATAGATATATTTGTGTATCCATGCATATAGACGAATAACAGTAAGTTAGTCCTTCACGAGTATTCCTAACACCAGCTGGGTTAAATTATCGTTTTATCTCTAGGTTACCTCTAATCCTTAAATACCAGTGCTCCTCCAATGAACAACTTGTTTATGGTTCAACCAATAAACAGAAACCCCTTTTGTGCCATAGAGAGGGTAGGGCCCTTTGTTCAAGTCCCGAAGACACCATTTAAGGGAATACTCATCTACTTACCCTAAAGTCGGGAATGAGTGAAGTCCATCTTATGTGATTATGCTTCCAGCTCCCCACTTGGTCTTGTCCCAAAATGATAAGCATCTTGAGTCGGCAATATGACCCTATTACCCTTACAAATCAAAGGATAACCTCTCACGAATAGGAGTTCATAATACACTCAAGATTAAGACTAAGTTACCTAGGTCATCATAATGAAATAGAAACTTAACTAGTTAATGGAGTTACATCTAGTTGTTACTATTTCGTGGTATGATCTTATGCAAACTCATTGCATAGATCACGCTTACTCGCATGTCACCTACACAAACGTGTTGGATCATTGCGTTTATATCAAATACAAAGTGAGTCGTATCTATAATGTTACCCAGATAAGGTACCCAGTCTTATTCCTATACTATAGACCCTTTAAGCTGATCTCGAACATTCATCCCTGTATGTCTCTACATACTGTTCAAGACTCATCAAACAACATAGGATGTTAGTTTATTGGATTTGGGTTATTAAGAAAAACTAATAATATACAATCACATTTATTATAATAATAACACTTTATTAATAACGATCAATAGATTATATTTACAATCTACTAGTTTTAGGACATAAATCCCAACAGCACAAAGAAAAATTAAAGTGCTTAAATGTAGAGAATCAAGCTTGCGACAAGAAAGATTAAGTGCATAATAATTGAATAAAAAACTGTACTTATATTGCAAATGACATAATTATGAGAGGAAATACAAAGTACATAAGTAAAAATTGAAAAGTACACATTTATGGCTGTGACGACGGTGGAGGAGGTTGACGACTTCTCGCAGCACGAATTGTAGGGTCAAATTGTGTGAGGGGTTTTATGATGTCATGTGAAACTTCGGGCACAGGAAAAGTGCTACACATCAAAAGGTGTTGATATCTCGTAGCACTCAGAATTGTGTGTCACTCCTTGTCGTGAGTTGTTCAACCAAACCAGTCAAAGTATCATTATGTTCCCTGACGGCTAGAAGTTGTGTCTAGAGCTCTTGATTTTGTATTTTAAGCTCAATCACTTTCCCTTTGAGTTGATCCAATCATGCCTTACTCTTTGCATTTGCGTTGCAAATTTGAGTTCCAAGTAGCATAATTGTTTCTGACTCTGCAATTGTCTTTCCTGAAGATTACTATGGCACTGAATTTTGTCTTTGAATCCCTTATCCATTGGTTTACATAAATAATGATCCAAGAATTTAAAGATGTAATCCTCATCAACTCCTTCATCTTCTTCCCTCACCACCTTCTTTAGCTTATCTTTAATTTGTGTTGCAATTTATGTATTTTATTTTGAGGGCGAACGAAGGCTTGTATCGCTATCTACCTCATAGATTGTTTCCTTCTCCCTTTGGAGTGGGTCATTAACAACCTTTTCTAGGACTTCTTGTTTAGGTGACACCACAGTACTCGGTGTCACTTCTTCGGACTATTTGAACGTGTCATCCATAAATGCAGCTGGGTTATAGATGGAGTCTTGGAAAATTCTCTGATTTGACCTTTAGGGCTGAATGGGTTGATTTAGTTGGATGGGTCTGTGACAAGGGTTTGAGAAATTTCTTCTTGCCGTAGGGTGGAGATTGTTATTTTGGGTTATATGAAATCAAAGCAAGACATTTATTAGAGTCTTGCTTTGGTGAGGAAGGGATGGTTATTGGGTCAACGGGTGGTTTAAGAATTTTGGATTCACAAGGTTAGATTTTTGGGACTGCGAAGAGGATTTTTCCTTTCCTTTGCTCTTCTCTCATAGAGAGAGCTACTTTATCAGCCTTGCCGAGGAGCTCTTCTCGCTCCCTCAGATTTGTTTCCTTATTTTCCTCTTCTTTCTCTTCCTCTGCTCTTTCTTCCTGTTCTTTCATTTCTTCTTCTCCTTTGATGTTTCTCTAGATACGATTGCGAGCATATCACCCAACTTATCCTTAGGTAGTTGAATCTCAACTTCGTTTATTACCATCCTCTAATGTCCTTTCTTCCTTTTAGACACAGGACTGTCGGACTACATTTTCTGAGCCTCTTCATCGAACTGACTTGGTTTGGAAGTGGTTGCTTGGTACTTCTTGAGGGCTTTGATTAATGCTTGCTTCCCCTACATGATTAATACAGAGGAAAAGAAAATGAAAAGTAGTGTAAAGGGTAAAGGGAAAGAGAACTATACTAGGTTCGTTGGAGAGGATGATTGAAAAATATAGAAAGCTTGGAAATTCAGATGATCATATGGCTAAAAGGTTGAGATTAAGGTTTAAAGAGGGTTTATAAAGGCAGGGTTAACTGTGGTTAAGGTTTGGGTTACGTACAAGCTGAGTAATGCGTTTTAAATACAAAGTGATGTTCTGACACGACTGTTGGATTTTCAACGGCGGCGTAATCATTGCTTTAAATTTGAATTTTAAAATTCGATAGTCGGCATTTCTCGAAACCCTAATAATTTTGAGCAAAACCCTTAGCTCAACATGCCTTGAGAGAAAGCCAAAACGTCTAACGTGTTTTGCTGTGAACTCCTCTTTCAAAGTGGTTTCATTGTGAAAAACCTCGTTCAATTAGTCTAATATGATTGCTGTGAACTCCTCTCCCTAACTTGCTAAAAACTCTAGACTAAAAGCACAAACTAAAGAAAATTCTATAAAATAATTACAAGTGTTGAAGTAATTACAAGCATGCTATACACAAATTAATAAACAAAAATTATGGATGCGAATTGTAATAAAGATAGGGAAAGTATATACTTTACAAAAGCATCCTAGTGTTCAGATCCTTTGTAACACCCCGAATCCTAAGGTACTTTATTTTAATTAAGTTGCCTTATTTATTTAGAGATTTTAAATTTTTGAATTGGGTGTTGTTATATTATAGGATTGAAGGAAAAGAAAAAAATTGGTTATTGATAATTAGAAGTAATAATATTAGTTATTGTTTATTTTTTTATTATTATTATTATATAAAAAAAAATCTTTTTTTTCCTTCTTCACGCACGTGATCCCCCCCCCCTTTTCCTTCTTCTCTTTTCTTCTTCCTCTCTCTTGCCCTAGCAGCCTCCTTTCTTTTCCGTTCGCCGCAGCCGCCTGAGCCACTTCGTCACCGTACGTCATCTTCAGCTAGTCGCATCGCTCGGAGATCTGCGTCACTCGGCTCACACAAGTCATCCGCCAAACGTTTCGCGCCGCCTCGACGTCCGTCAGCCGTTCTGCGCTGTCGTGACATTCTCCAACCATTTCGCGCCTCCGCGACTCTCCGTCTTCCAACTGGGGGTCTTTGTTCCATTTCCGTCAACCATCTGCACCGCCGCGTCTGTTCGTCGGCTGACCGTGATGTAGCTGCGTGCTTCTTCTTTCAGCCGCAAGTTTAAAATTTGACCCACATTCTGTTTGATTTCACGCTTCCGTTCGATTTACTCTCGCCTCTGCTGCCACTTCTGCATTACCTTGAACCAGTTGGTTCATGCTTGAGTAAGAACAAATTGTGGGTTTTATTGGTTTCTTAGTTATGGGTTGTAGTTGTTTCAAAACTAATTCAAGTGTTATGGTTGGATTAATTAAATAAATTGTTACTTGATTTTTGAAGGTATACATCGAATCAGTGAGCGAATCCTTGATATCTTTCCAAAAGGTTTAAGGTGGAGTTTGATTTTCCATCGGCTTGGGTAAGTTGTCAATTCACGTTTGGGGTGAATTGGATGGAGGAAATTAATTGGAAAATTAATTGACTCTCTGTTTACTTATGTCTAGGTTGCTTTGTTGAACTTGAGTGGGGTAAAGGAGCTTAAATATTAGAAAAGGTAAGGGATTTTCTACTACTGGACTCACCTACAAAGTAGAATATGTTGACTGTATGTTGTTCCTAAACTGAGAATGGATGTCAGTTATGATATGTATAATTTGAATTAGACTTGAGATTGAATGTATGCTGTGTTTGACTGGAACTATATATATATACATATGGATGTTGAAATGACTGCAAATTGTGTATTTTTGCCTATATAATATGTGGATATGAACTTGTTGGCTGTCGTATGGACTGGGTGTAAGTTATACCAAGTATGGCTGTGTGCTAGTGAATTGAGGGGATGTTATGATTACTTAGTTTATTTGACTGATGTGTTGATATGTTATTGGCTGACTTTGGGCTAAAATGCTATAAGTTGACTGTTAGGGTGTTAAGTGAAGGGATTAGGTGTTGAGGTAATTTGATTGTATTGTGATTGACTCATAAGATGTTTAGAATAGACTGAGGGGAAAATTGTTAGTTTCTATTGGGATGTGTGCCTTGCAGGTGTTCTACGAGATCACCACTTATTATGCATCCTTCGGGAGCATAAGACTAATATGTGTTCTGCAGAACACTAGACTGATATGTGCGTCCTTCGGGACGTTAGACTGATAATGTGTATCCTATGGGATCACAAGACTGTGACTGTGCAGGGTACCCCATTAGGAAGTTAACAGTTAATTTTTTCCCTAACGGGACCAGTGGTGGTCTCTTACTGGGTATGTTTATACTCACCCTTTTATGTGTAACTATTTCAGGCAAAGGCAACAAAGGAGGTAGATCGACGAGGGACAAGAAGGAGACGTGATTGCCATAGGGGAATGTCCTTCAAATGCTTCCGCTTTATGTTTTTCTTGTTTTCCTTAGTATATGAGGTTGTTTAAAAATTTTGTTATGGAACTGCATTTACGAACTGTTGTTTTATAAACAGTATTTTTTTAAAATTTTGGTTGACTAAAACAGGGCCCGAACTTGAGTTTATTTCTTTGATCGTATGACTTCAAATAAATTTTAATATACTTTGTGTCAATCAAGTTGTCTTGTCAAAATTATTGACTTCGACTTAGTTAGAATAGTTGGGTCGTTAAATCCTTGGCAAGGAAAAATTCTGCTCTCATCGCGTAATGCTCTACATAGCCATCCTAACAACGTTGTCTTTTCCTGAACTTTCTTGATCATTTGTTGCATGACTCTCTGCATCACGATCATTCATCGAAATAAGCCTTTTCTCCCAACCGTTCATTGCAATGTTCAAATGATCTTTCTCGATCCCTTTATCAAGTCGTCAGTTAAGACACGGATCTTACTAAACTTACCGCGTGGATACTTTCTTTGACGCCTTTTCATGGAGTCTTGAATCAACTTAAACAGTTAAGATTTCAGGCGTTTGAGGTCCTTAGCTTCATTTGCGATTAAACTCATCTATTAAGGTTCCTCCTTGTCATTTACCGAAAGGTACACTCGACCCTGGGGCTAGTCTAAGCAATCACATATTACTCTGGTACCTCTTCACGTGGTCTTCAGTTGAATGTGTGATTCACCCGAATCAAGTGCTTTGTCCAAAATAAAAGCAAAACCCTACTCTAATTTTGAAAAATCATTTCTCCAGCTACGACGCCAATAAGTTGGTAGATTCGTTTCAGACTTAGTGTATGCAGTAGTGTTGTGTATGTCTGTATCTAATTCTACGTGGTGAGTCATTGATCATGGTCATTGTATGCTAAATGCTCACTATGAATCTCTTCATCAAGTAATTACTAGGTCCTCGTTGAGTACAAGCTTTCCTATCGCTTGCCCAAGTATAAGCGAAACAATAAGTTTCCTGAGTAATCTAGGGTCAAACATAGAGAATTTATATCAAAGCTTAGTTATAGAGTTTGCTCTTCATTCGGGCGGTATACAGTAATATATCTATACAGTATGGCAAAGTGTAAGTTTAAACTATATCTACTTATCTATGCTAGAGAATCTGTAAAAGGGGGATTAGAGTGGAGGCAAAATGGATGTGTAAACTAACTTGTATTAAGAAAAAGTTAAGGAATATCTTTGAGCTATTAGGCGATTAAGCCATAAAACAGCCTTGACGAGATAAAGCCAAATTAACTAGCTTATGATTAAGTCAAGCACCTCAGTCTCTTAAACGCTACACTTGCTCGCCTATCGAGATGCAAATGACTAAGCTTGGTTAAGCGAGATATATCTAGAAGGGTTTACTTACAAGACTTATAGCACTTCTCTTTTAAGCGTGGCAACCTCTCAGCGCCAAATACCCACACTTGTTCTCCTTTCGAGACACAAATGATGGAAGTTATCTTGTCAAGGTGGAGCTTGTTTCCAAACTCCCCCTTGCGCGTGTTAGCCATATTCTTGTTACTTGCTTCCTCAAGTGGTTGGCAATATACACTGGCCAAGTGATGAGGATAGCTCAGCTAACACGATAAGACTTATAAGCTAAGCTTCTTATCAAGTACTTATCACAAACATAAACTACAAATAACACATTGACAAATGAATAGTAAATCAAGAGATGATGGATTGAAAAGGTATGAACATGCTATATATTAAAGAATATAGGCCTTTGGCCACTGTACAATGTGAACAAATACATTGCAAAGAAATACAAAAATGGAAAGTACATAAATAAACATTACAATTTAGGGGAGATGGAAGATGGAATCTTCTCTACTCATACTTTAAGCTCTCACCTCTAGGTTGATCGAAGAAGAAGAAGAATGACATTTACATACGATGGAAAGGCTACTCCTTTTCAGGTTTACGGCCAGTCCATTCAGGCTTATGATCAGACCATTCAAACATCTGACTTCTCTCTAAGTTGACCTCCCTTCTTTTAACTTGGTAGGGATGGATTCTATTTTTAGGCAACTTTCAATGGAAAACTTCTATTCTTCTGAACATGTCAAAGCCGAAAGCAGCCTTTGTCAAGCCACATCAACTCCAACTACCATTCTTGTCTTCTAGTTAACCTACCTCGCGTGATGACGTGGATTCTCGCCTAAAAGTTGTACTTGTCAGACGAGACCTTCTCGCATAGTCTTTGCACAAGCTCCTCTGTGATTCACTAGTCTCTTCTTTTATTCACAACTTTGTGTTAAGACACTAGAAAGAAGGTGAAATAGACATAGAAACTAATGTAAAATGTATTTTCGAGTATTTATGAATTTACAACATAAGCTACGCGTTTTGACACACTTATTACGCGTTTTGGTCTCATTATTTTATCTAAAAAGCTATAATAACTTGTATTTCTATAAGTTATCAACGGCGTCCCTTTGTTCAAGACTTGAAGTTAGTACTTAAGGGAAACAACCTCTCTATTATTCCTAGAATTCAGTAGGATTGAAATTTCATCTTACACCTTACGTCCTCAACTATGTAACGACCCAAATTTTCAAACTAAATTGAGGTCATTACTTTAATACAATGACACTTCGTTTAGACATAAAAGTTTATAAAATCTGTTTTAAAAAATCAATTAAACATCAAGAATCTTTATTTGGGCCCTATTTCAAACAAAATTAAAGGTTCGAAAGTATCGTTTACAAAATCAAGAAATAAACAATCGTTCTAAACATGAAACTCATTTCAATCACAAATAATAAAGTAAAACATTAAAAAAAAACTATAAGCGGAAGCAATTTTGAAGAAAGTTCTCCTATGATGATCACGTCTCCTTCTTGTCCATCGTCGGTCTGCCTCTTGTATTATCTTTGCCTGTAAAAGTTAAACAATATGGGTGAGTATAAATATACCTAGTATGAGACCCACTACTGGTCCCGTTAGAGGTACAAGTTGTTAACTTTCTATTGGGTGGTACCCTGCATCATAACAGTCTCGTGATCCCGTAGGATGCACAGAATGAATCTAATGCTTCCGAATGATGCACATATCAGTCTAGTGCTCCCAAAGGATGCACCTATTCAGTCTAGTGCTCCAAAGGATGCACAACATGTGGTGATCCCGTGGGACACCTGCAAGGCACACTACCCTATAGATAAAGCTAACAATTCCCCTCAGTCCATTCTAACATTTTAAACAGTCAATTCAATTTACAATTCAAGCTATCATATCATTCTTTCAATTCAGCACATATACAGTCAATTTACGCAAACTAGTACCTAGTCAAACATTAGCATAACGGTTCCTTAAACATATATATTTATACACAAGCATCACCCTCCTTAGTTCAGTCAATTCAATCTACAATACATTATCTATACATTAACATAACAGTCAACAACCCTCAATTCAATTAGTTCAATGCTCACAGTTTAGTCATCATATCTAAATTCATATATCATTTAACCCATCTTAGTTCAGTGAAATCCATACAGTCAATACATTCCAAATTCTTTATAGAGTCCAGTAGTAAGAACCCCTTACCTTACGGTTATTTAAGCTTCTTGATCTAACTAAAGTCCAACAAAGCAACTTAAACATATATAAACGAAAAATCAAACACTTTCACAATACTTTCTCCCACTCAAATCACCCAAATGTGAATTCTAAACTTATCCAAGTAGTGGTTAATCGAACTCCAACTAAAATCTAAAATCGTGATGAATTTCAAGAACTCGAACGCTATTTCCAACATCTTCAAGGATTGAATAACAAGTTAACCAATTAATTTAATGTTACAACTCAAGGAAACTACAAATGCAGAATTTGTCAAACCCACTACTACCACTTACCACCAAAGACCAATGTTTCATGGTAAGGCAGAAGTGACCGTGCACCAAACAAACTAAGTAATGGCAAGCAAAACAAAGTTGGATGGTTCGAGGAGGGACAAAGCGATGCAAAACTTAGTGACGCGACTAGAGCTTTGCAAATGAAGACAAAAATGGAGCAGAAGCGGCCGCTTGGTTCAGACCCGAACAGCGCAACACAGTGGCAGCGGCTTGACAGAACGACGAACGGCTCGAAACGCGGTACCTTGGGTAGTCGTTTGTTGTAGGAAGACAACGTGTGGCGACGACGCTTCGTGAACGGAGAGACAACGCGGCGTGACCTTTGTTAGAGAAGCTTTGCGCGAACGAAGTGTGAGGCTCGGCTTGATATTGAACGAAAACGTGGCGTGCGTTGGCAGTTGACGGAAGAGATTGAACTAAGAAGAGAAGAAAAAAATAAAAAAAGGGGCGACGGTGGCGGTTACTCATGAAGGAGGAGGAAGAAGATGATAAATTTTTGGGAGGAGACGCACACAGATCGAGAAAGGTTTTAAAAAACTAATTAATAATAATAATAATAATAATAATCTATTATAATTATCAATATCTTTCCATTTTCTTCTTCTTTTCAATTTCTTTGCTTTTTCATCAAATAAATTCTTTTCCACACAAAAATAAAATAAAATAACACCAAAAATTCTTAAAACTTAGTAAAATTTGGGGTGTTACAAACTATCCACCCGATCTTACCCCTAAAATGAGAGGTCCATTGGACCAACACTATTGAGTTGCTCTCAACTATGCAGATTAAAGGATAATCCTAAATAAACAGGAGTTCATAGTTAGCTTAGGATTAAAATTGAGTTACCTACGTCATCGTTAGTTAGTTTTAAAAAGTAAAAGGTGTTATAATATAAAAGTGACTATCTCATGGTCGGGTCTCATAGGATGACTCTGCTCACATGTCTCCACATTAACGATTTAAGATCACATTATTTGTACTAAATATAAAGTAGACTACAACGGTAGTGTCTCAAGAATACGGTGCTCAACCATATTCCTATTGTCACGCCCCTACCCAAAACACCTTCCTTTGCATTCTAGGTGTGGTTTTGTGACTTGAGCAATCCCAACACTCCTAAATGAAGTGCCAGAACGCTTGAATCTTAACCTTAAACTTAAACTTAACTTCTTAAGGACGTGTTTAGGGATAAATAATTGTAACACTTTAAACTTTAAAATAACTTAACAACTTTATTAATAATTTTCTCGAACATTTTGATACAAATACAAGTAACACTTTAAATGAAACTAAAACTCAAGTTCCAGAACTGCAGCGCCTAGCAACTTAATTAGCAGCTCGCTTCCTCTTAGCAGCTTTCATGCCTAGTTTTCCTAGGGAAAGGAAACTTATAACATAAACCTAATGCTTAGTGAGTGATATTTCAGGAAAATATTTTGGGGAACACAAGCACACAATAAAAATTTTCTCATTTTCAGAGATGTCTTAATGTCGCATCATGCATTAAACAACACAAATCACATTAGCCTCTACTTATTCCTCTCACCTGGACATTGAACTTCATCAACACATAGACTACTGTGATGATTCTCATTTCACCACCAGTATATCTCTGTAGACCCTCATTCAACTCTAGTTGCTCAGGCGATAAACTTGAACATGGACCACTCAACGCATTCATTCATCATTTTACCAAGCAAATCACCCAACGCAAGGGGTAGTCACTACTCTTATGTGCACATAATAGCTAGCTCTTTATAGGAATAGCGTTAATGGTTTCCTTGCATACAAGTATTATAAGAAATTTATACATTAACTCATAGAAATAATACTTTCAAATAGTCATGCTTTTCAAATAAATCATAAATCAGATTACAAAAAGTAATACACTTTACATAACAACATAACATGACTTTGAAATGAATACTTAGAAAACTTTACTCCTTATTTTAGAAGAATCACTCACAAAGCTAAACCTTCCTTTTTACTCTTCCTTAATTTCCTTCTTAATGCCTAGATCTTCTTCCCCCTTGTCGCCTAGTCTTTCTTTTGATAGAGCTTCGTTTAGAACTTCTTTGTAACCTTTCCTTTGAGCTTACGAAGCTTATTTATACTAATCCCAAACCAGATTAGTCACCCTTAAACTCTTCCTCGCTTGTTAGCTACTTCTTTGTGACTTACACGTGTAGGTTCAATATTTCTTTTAACCATGCTTAATTAATTTTAACCCAACACGTAACTTGTTGACAAACCCAAAACAGTGAATCCTCTTAAGTTTCCCAACTCTCTTTTTTCGTCTAGCTAAAAATTTAACTTACCCTTACTCTTGTCAACTAGCCAGAACACATAACTACACCTGCCTCACATTGCCTTGCTAGAATGCAACCTCTCTTTGAAACGACAAATTCTTAATATTTCCTTCAAAAAGCCTAAGCTTTATACTTAGTACTTACAACCTCTAACAACCCTTATGCGTTCTAGAACACAAGTTTCATACCGATACTGTAGACCATTTAGACTATCAACTCGAATGCAATCCACTTTTATTTCACTACATAAAGGTTCTAACGTTCATACTATAGTCAAGGAAGCTTAGTTTATTGGATTCGGAGTTTATAATGTGCAAATCATATACTCGATAATAATTTATTGAATAATACCTCAATGACAACTTTATTGAATAATAGAATAATCTAACATTTACAAATCACAAATTTTAGGACATAGTCATGCCCCTGATTTAGCTATTCGGTGGAAATCCTCAAATGTTGAACAAACATATAGTGGAGGCTCAAAAGTATGTCATAATTTGATCTAGTAGTTGAACTCTATTGGATAAGCAATGTACTCCAAAAAGAGAAGTTAGCATGTATAAAAGTTAGATAGAAGAGACTTGGTGGTCCATATAATGTTCGAGCGGAGGATTGTTGAAAAATGCGACTAAAAGTCCGTACATTAATTAGATAAAGAGATGATTATAAATGAGAACAACTATCGAAACCTTCTAAAGTAAACTTAAAAACAAAATCATGAAAATTTAGGTCCAAAATAGACCAATGCATGTCATACTATTTTGAAGAAATATATATGAATTTTGAAGAAATATGAAAGTTGGTTGTCATTATCACTTTGTTCATACTTTTTTTTTTCATAAAAATTTATGGACACATCGACAATACTATGAAGACATGTCTGACATTTACACTGTGCAAGGAACTTATTGTGTGAGAAAGCACATGGTGTTATTTATTAGTGTAATTAATAATCAAAGCAATGTGTTATGTTGTTTCATATATATTTATATATATTTTCCACCAAGTCCCATGATTTGGTTTATAGTTTAGAGACCGTTTCATTTTCGATTCATAATCCCTTTGAAAAGCATTCTAAAATATATATTGTAATATAGATGTATTATAATAAGATGACTTTATTTCCCTCTTTTTCTTCTTCTTTCTAATCTTTTTCTAAGTTTGAGTATTTGTATTTTCTATCATATAGCTACCGAGATCAGTTTTAGTTATAATTATTAAATTTAAAAAAAAAAAATTTATATTTGAACTCATCAACTTTATCTTTTTTTTTCAAGTTAATAAGTATGAAATTTTATTAAAGTAACAATTTAGTCCTTGAACTTTAGTTTATAATGATTTAGTTCTTGTACTTTTAATTTTGTAACAATTTAGTGTTCAAATCATACTATGTAACAATATAGTCCATATACTTAAATTTGTAGCAATTTAGTTCCTATTGTAAGCATTAAAGTTGAGGTTTAATGAGATTTCTTACCTAAATAATTTGATTAACTAATTAGAGTTTCAATTTTTTTATAAAATACAAAATTTATATCATAAAATAATAAAAATTTACTTCTAATTTGAATGCATTTATTTATGTTATGGATTAAATTGTCACAAATTTAAAAATATAACGACTAAATTGTAAAGTTGAGGAACTAAACCGTTACAAAATTGAAAGTTTAGGAACTACATCGTCACAAACCAATTTAGAAACTAAATTGTTACTTACTTATCTAGAAATTTTTTAAAAGATGCTTCTTAAATTACTTAAATAAGTGGTACAATTTTGACTTAAACTTTAAAAATTACCTAACTTTTATTAATGAAATAGAAATCAAACACATTTAATAGAGAAAAAAAAAACTCTAGACCAAAATTTTTGTCAAAACTAGTAAGTTTGCGAAGAATTTTACATTTTTTTCCTTTTTGTTAAATTAGTAGGTATATGAATTCCTGAAAATTGGATAGAACGTAAACACAATTGCAACAAGAAACTAAGTATAGGGTCTAAAAGTGATAGGACATATTAATTTTTCTCTCTTTTACATTTTTTGTAAATAAAATAAACGAGGTATATATAAAAGTTTGAAACTTTTAATTTCTTGAAAAGAAATAGTGTGTCAACCAAGTTGTAGCTGAACTATATGTTTGGCATTTCTTTACTTTTATTACTTGACAACGAGTAAACAAATTTCTACAAACGCGTATATATGTTACAAAAGATACACACTTTTGAAACACGGTTTTACTTATTGTAAACAGAAATTGACAAGACGGAGTTTTAGAATCGAACATATGTAAAGATCATTCTGACCTTTACAAGAACTTAAAACAAATGTTCCTGGAGACCTACAAAATTGAGTCTGTATAGAGCTATAATAATAGGATGTTTTTTACTGTAAAAATAAAAATGAATATATTTTTTTCCAAAAGAAATTCAAACAAAATAATGATTTTAATGAATCTTTGGCAAAACACGACATGTTGCATATTTGTTGTGTACAAAGTTACAAAGATATGTCCTCTGCCTTGAAACTTCCAAGAAACACTCTACCTTTTTTCTTTTATATGCCTACAAAATACTAAGAATCAATGCAATAATAACAAATAAATAAATAAGAATAAATCTCTTATGTGTCAAAGTGGCCAACCTTTTGTGTTACAAACACTTCAATCATAAATGTTTGAAAGAGAAATGACACATCAATCCACTGTTTTGATTTCAATGTCTCTAATGTAAATACTAAATTCTCATAGCCTTTTTGGGTTTTTTTTTTTTCTTTTTCATCCCAATTATATCTAGATATATATTTGCTAGGGTAGGTTTATTTTCTCTTATGTTTTTAGAAGATACATACCATATTATAACTATGATTTAGGACATGTTTTTGGATGTATGGTATTCTTTTTCTTAATTTAGTTTTAAATATAATTTCATATTATATACGACGTATTGTTAATGTTAATGATTTTGTTGATGTTGATTTAGTCATGTGTACCTACAAGATGGAATTATTTTTCGTCCTCTTTATAGTTTGTTAAATTTCTTTTATAGAGTACTTAAAAATCTTCTTTTAGTTGAAAAAAAAAGGTGTGGAACAATCTTAATATACTTTTGAGTTTCTTGGGTTCATTGCACAATATGCATCTTTCTGAAAAATAGTGACCAAAACAATGTATTTGGGAGATTTTTTGTTGCATTGTTATTGTCTTTCCAAACCAATTTTCATTAATATAATTCACATGTTGGATAAGTTTAAGAGCCCTACAACTTCACCAACTTTTGAGTATTATATGATGAACTAATTAAAGAATTTTAAATCATAATTGCTACCCACAACTATATTAAGTTATAAATCCCAAGAAACTATGGTCTTATTCTTTGGAAATTATTGTGATCACTAAAACAATTTAAAAAAGAAAAGTTATCATAGTAAAACAAAAATAAATAAATAGATAAATAAATATAAAGTAAATAAGAAAAATGGTCAAAAATAGCAAATTTGACAAAATATTACAACATATAGCAAACTTTTCTGATTCTATCAATAATAGACATTGATAGCCACTGATATGCTTCTATCAGTGGCATTGATAGACAGTAATAGAAGTCTACCAGTGACTTTCATTGATAAAATCCAAAATTTTATTATAACTTATAAATATTTTAATTTATTTGCTATTTTTAAAAATGCCCAAATAAATAAGCTAGAGTTATATATGTTGAACACATATTCTACTCCAATTTAATTTTTCTAAAATTTTAAACTACAGCAAATAAGTTCTATAGTTGTTGAATCAAATAGCCTAGCTACTTATGAGCTAGCTAGCTATGGTAGTAAAACATTCTTGGACAAACAAACTTTTTTATTTCTTGTTGGGATATATTAAAAAAGACAGACATATCTCAAACTCAATTATGAGAAATGAATTGAGAAATGAATAGTTATGCTCTTGTAATTATTTTCAATTACATTCAAATTACGCGTCTACAATGTACCGTAAAACACTCCTTCTTGTTTCTAGATAACATATATACAGTATTATCTATATGCATGCTTTTTTCTTTCACATGCATGTAATTATCTTGTATACAAAGTATATATATATATATATCTCTGTGATCCCAATGGATCAACTTTTCCTCTCACTTTTTTCCCATAAATTTGCCATGATTTATGTATGCTAGTCTACAAAATAGTACATCGATTAGACTTCAAGAAACAGGGACTTTTCTTTTGAGATGGGGGGACTGAAAATCAAATTTTATTTCAAAACTCAAACCCTCACTTCACATTTTTATAAATAAGAAAAGTTAAGTCATGTGGTTTTGGTAGCTTAAAAGGAAGAAAAACAGTACAATGATAATGGCCAATCACTGTGCTGATTCCCCCATTCATGAACCTACCATCTATATTCACCCATTTGGCTTATTAATTGAAAATGATACTTAAAAAGTTAGGGGTTTTTTCTTTCGTGGGGTGTGTTCTTTAGTATCATAAGATATATCTTTATCTTTTTTTTTTTCTTTTGAGTTATTAATTCAATAGTTTTGGTTGGTGGGTTTTGAATACTTTTGCCTTTTTCTATTTGCATTGAGTTTGGTGGGTTTGTATGTGTTAATAAGATGGATAATTATTGTTTTCTAGTTGCCAATTATGTCAAAAAGTTGGGTTGTGTGATTGGAAATTAAAAATTAGCCATCTTAGAGCTTGGAATGTTGACCAAATCATTTTTGTAGTTCAAACAAAAACAAATTGTGTGGTAAAAATTGAGGCACAATCCAAATATGAAAATGGAGAAAAAAATAATATTAATTAAAATAATTAAATATAATATATAAATAAATTAAATAATTAAAAAACTTAGAAAATCTAAAAAAATCTAAAAAAATCCACTTTCTCTCATTTATTTGACAATTTCACCAATATGTGTGTCTTACAAAATTCACTAAATGTCACTATTTATAGGCAAGCTTGAGGTGGATTACATAGCCACTAAGAGCTGGTATATTCAAAATATATAGGAAAAAAAGTTGGATGCGAAGGAAAATAACATATGGCACAGTGCACACCAAAGAAAATGATAATGGAGCATCTACTTTCAATAATATCGAAGAAGATAAAACAACTGAGAATAATAATTGATGGGGCTGAATCAACTATAACATATATTTCTAGCATTCTTTGATCAAAACCCATCTTAGTATATTGTGGTGGAGCAAGTGGAATATATACTGCACATTCAAAAAATTCTCGGGTGAAAAATATTTGGTTCATGACCATATGTTAATTGTAATAGTAAGTACTTGTTATAAATGGTTAGTCTAATACACACAAGTGACACAGCATACAAAATAACATGTCCCCATATAGATGTAGGAACCTTAGCTCTCTGGTCTAGCAATTAATTGCAAACATTTTATAATTTATAAATTATTCTGCTAAATCATTTTGTGTATGAACATGAGTTAAAAGATGTTCAACATTTATTCCAATTAACATACGAAAACGTAGGATAATGTAAATTCACCAACATTATCAAGTTAAATGTTTTTTATTGTATAATCAAGAAATCATGCTCTTGACTTAATTATTTGAGTAAGTAATCTGGCAAATGCAAGATTTCAACTTGATAATAAGCACATATGTGACCATCTCTGAATGCTTCTATTAATACCATGAAATACTTAAATGGTTCACTTGGTGGGCTAAAAGGTCCATATATATCACCATGAATTTGTTCTAAAAAATAAAGGTGATTCAATTTTGACTTTAGTTCTTGATGATTTAATTATTAATTTGTCTTCAGAGCAAGTATCACATGATAATTCATTAGATTGAAGAATCTTTTGGCTCTTCAATGGATGTCTATGTGAATTTTCAATGATTTTTCTTATCATTATAGACTCTGATGATCCGATTTTGTCAAATTGTAAACATGTCTAATTTATGAATCTCACCTTCATTGTTGCCTATATTTGATAATTACTCATATGTGAGTATAATATAATCCAGAAGATAAAGCAAACAATTTTTCTAATATACGTTTTTCATGTGCAATAGATATTTTATAAAGATATTCGATCACATTCTTTCTATCAGTCTCAATATGATACTTATTGCAACATATATCTTTAAAACTCAATAAATTTTTCTTTGATTGACTAGATAACAATGCGTTATTAATTGTGAATTTTATTCTTCTAGAAAAATAATCTTTGTTCTTTCAAATCTTTGAATTAGGTTTGCAAAACCTGATATTGTATTTATTTTTGCTTCCAGCATTGTCAGTTCAAAAAAATATTTTCTAATTGTCAGTATTGTGTTCATAGTTGCACTGTCTGGCACACACATATATTCATTGCTCGTTTTTTAATTATTCAGCATAAGAAAATTACTCATGCTTTTTCATTAAATAAAATAATTACAATAAGAGAAACAAAACTTAGAATATAAAAGAAAAAATAAGAGACAAAAAACATTATTATTATTATTATTATTATTATATTATTATTATTATATAAATTTATAAAAAATAAATTTTCTTCTTTATCAAATATGCCAATTTTCTCTTAGGAGATTCAAACCTTTACCATATCCAAATTTGTCATATTGAATTAGTCAAATATATTATTAATCTTATATGCAAAATCTGTTTCAACATTTTTTCTCTTTTGTTGTGTAGTTTTTTTGAAATTTTGATGATTATAATGACCAACCACGAAAAATAATAATTTCTTCATTTACTGCAATTATAACCTCAATTACAATTTTCAAATTCACAACATTCACTTTAAGGAATGAGATTGTTCTAATTAGTCAAGATTCATAATTTTTCATCCACCATTATTAAAATTTACAAATTCACTTCAGGAAATGTTGGTTCTTTAGTCAATTGATACTCATGATTTTTTAATCAATAATTCATTATTTCATTCATCCACGAGAAGACATTAGATAAATATATAATATTCTTCAAAATATTTCTCTTGATATTGCTACTGCAGGTGCATATCTGAAGTGTAGAAAAAATCTTTTATAATATATTGATTTAAAATTTTGGAGCCTCAAGTACATCTACTTATGACGAGATTTAGGAAGAACCATTGTTTTATAATGGTCAAAGTTTTAAGGGCATCTCGGTGTATTTAAAATTTTGCAAGCATTCATAATAAATTATTATTATTATTAGTATCAAATAATAGAAATTGTAATTTTGTAAAAAAAAAAATATTTTTTCAAGGTAATATTATTACAAAATATTGTGATTATATTAGAAATTTAATATATACCAAACATGCAAAATAAAATTTATTTTATTAATTATAATAAAGTGGGAGAAAAACCAACCTACCTTCAACGAAGAGGACAATTAAAGCTCGTGTTGATAATGTGTTGTAAAAATATGATACAATCGAAACAAATATAATATATAAAGAAAATAAATAATAAATTAAGAAGAAAAAAAAAACAACACCTTTCTTCCATTTATTTAAAATTTATTCACCAATATTTGTCTAATAAAATCCATCAAATATCACTATTTATATACAATTTGGCAAGCTTGAGGGAGATTTCAAGACAAAGACGTTGGATATGAAGAAAAATAACACATGACACAATAGACACTTATAAGCATAATGTTAATAGGGCATCTATTTTCAACTATATTTATAACAAGGTGATCACTTTCAATAACAGTGGATTTTTTTTCTTTTCATTGCCTTAAAATTCATCTAATATATATTAACAAATTATCAATTGGTTTGGTTGGTTAAAGAAAATAAATATGTAAGGACATTTGTTAGTTTGGCCTCATTTTGTCACATTTTCATTTCTTGTTTTTCAATTTTTACCTTATCTACTTTTAATAAAGGAAAGCAAAATTGTGGTTAATTTACTTTTTCTTTGTTAATTTTATTTAAAAAAAGAAGAAGAAGAAATTTTTTTAATAATAATTTATTGTTTCTTATATTTTATATTTTATCTCCAAATTAATTTTTAAAACTAATTAAATGCCTGTAAAATTTTTATGTTATATTTATTTGTAGATATATATTTATGTCATAATAATTATACATAAACATAAATTCTAACGAAAAACGTGGGATCTGTGGAACAACAATACTAGAACAGAGATTAAACAAAAAACTAGAACAACAAATAGAATTTGGAAAACAAAAACATGTTAATGGCTGAATTATCGATCATGTTCTTTTTAAGACGTTTCGCTCCCTTTGTCCGAAATGCAAGCAAGTTGGAGATAGATTTCACGTTGTCTTTAGAATAAAACATCCCAAATAACTTCTGTCTCAATTGAAACTGCACCAAAATCGACATGAATGTTAATATCTTCGATTGTATAGAAAAATAGAGAGGAACAAACAGTCGAGTGAGAACATATATAACAAACACAAAGAAGAAGATAACTGTTTTCACACCTTTCTGAACTAAAGAGTGGAGGAGAGCCTTTTTATAGGCTTGGTTCACAACAGTTCACAAGAATAAAAAACGGATCAACGATAATTAGAAATAATAAATATGCAGTGATACAATAGTTAAACGAATTTAAAATGGAAATATTTTATTTAAAGAAATAATTGTTGGACTTTAAAAGAAAAATTAAAATTGTTTCATTATTTAAATAAATAAATAATTTATATAATATTATTTTCTCAAGACTCCGAAAAAATTATCAAGTCCACATTTATCTATCTTTTCCATCTTCCAAATATTTGTGATACGAAGATCAACCTATTTAACTTTTTGAATAATTTACATGTTTTTATCACCATTATTCTAGATCAATTAAGATGAACAAGATATTTTAGTTTTTTTTCTAGAGAATTTTTAACAATCAAATCAATTTTATTATAAAATTCGATCCAAGTGGAGGTGATACTAATTAGTTGACATGTCAATATTATATTTTCTACCTCAAGTCAATAACAATATTATCAGTCACCATCTCCAATGATACTATCAACTCAAATCCTATATGCATAGTTATAACTTATGTTATAGAATGCGCACTAATTATTTGTATGGATTTCATCCATATCATAGATGTGAAACAACCATTTAACAGTGAAAATATGGATTATTTAAGTTAACTTATTATATAAATTCATGAAAATAAAATTAAAGATATTGATACTTTGTCAGCTTTTAAATACGTATATAGTTTCTCAAATATTAATTAAGATTAGTTTCACGTGAGGAAATAGAGATCGTCATACTCACTAATTCTTCTATCATGATACATAGAAAAATAGTCACAAATGAGCTTATTAACCAATCTTAGTCGATACAAAAGGATGCAAAATCATCAAGGAAAAAGAAAAAGGAAATTAGGGTTTGATTGGTACATCATGAACAAATTATCATGTATTTGCATGGAGAGAGAGTATCTTTCATGGAGGATATGGAAAATCAAATAATAGCAAATAGGAGTTTGAGGGCCTTAAGCTAAGGATTGGGAATAATGAAAAAGTTTCCATTTTTGTTTGTGTGAATGATGAAAGAAGAGTTTTATGTAAAAGCTTTAGAAAGCCAAAATGATCAATAATGTTAGAAAGATGAGAAGACTGTCCCCAGTTAAGGTATCAATATCATCTTCCCACTTGCCCTAGCAGCTAACCCTTTTTCCTTTTTCCAATCTTCCATTATATATTCATTTCTTCAAACATAGCCATGATCTCTTTCATACACATATGAATTAGATGTTAGCAATTATTGCTAAAGTTTTTACCACTTTTTTAGAACTCCCTGGCAACTCCCCCACTTTTGTATAAGAAAGTGACATTACATTGATTATTGTTATTATTGGGAAAATGAAACTTGAAATAACTTGAAAAGATAAGGTTCTAGAAGTGTATTCATTCTACTTAGTTCAAATAACAAACCTTTTGAAAGAAAAATGGAACAAATTTGAGGATTGTTAAATTGAAATAATATAAGTTACACTTAATTAAAAAATATTTTTAAATGACCATAGAAAAGAAAATACCCAAACATATTAGGGACTAAGATTAGAAATTTCTAAGCTTTAAAAATTGATCAAACCTCAATTTCTAAGCTTTAAAGAATTCTTATAGTTTTAATCTATTTACATTGAGTATTAAAAAAATTAATAACTTTTGAGTTCAACAAATAAGTAGAATGGTTGAAAGGTTAGACGTCTTCATCGACGATGTAATACCCATTTTTTTAATTAAATTGGGTACATTTTTAAAATATTAATTAATTCTTGTTCTCCCAATGAATAATGATGTTGAAACTTTAGAGGTTGAATTCAAATTTAAACAATGGTCAAATGTGCTTGATAATATTTATCTATAACTATAAAGTCACTAAATTTGTGTTAATAAATTTGTAATAACTAATAGTTTGTAATATCACATCATTCTTAATAATAATAATATATATAATTTGATTTCACAAAAATTAACTGAGAATTTATAACATGAAACACTGAATGTATTTTTTTTTTTTACGATTGTTTTCAATTAAACCAAAAATTTATAAATATAACAAAATATCATCGTCTATTTATAATAGACTATAATAAACTATTATGTGTCTATCATGACACAAATAAACATAAATAGTAGTCTGTCTCAATCACTTCTATAGTTTTATCATCTAAAATATATTTTTTCTTTCTTTAAAACAATTCTTCATTTTAATATTTTACATCCAATATTATTTAGATACACACAAAACAATAAAAAAAAAATATTGTTTTCAAAAAATTCACTATTTAGATGGATATCACATGATTCAAAAACAATTTCTCGAATACAAGTTGTCACCCAAACTCATATTAGCTTAATAAATTTGAAAAACCTAAAACCGAATCCCAATGGTACGATATGGTTGGATAATATTATACACATGATTTTGTTTGGGTTGAAAAAAAAGTAGGAAATTTAATGTTTTTTCTTTTCTTTTTCTTTTTTTATTTGTAGACTCCCACATATAAGATATTTATGCATGGAAGAATATTATTGGAAAAGTGAAGTGAGAAAAAAATATCTAAAGAGATTTTGGTTTCCATATACGTAATGACATCTGTGTATTCAATTCATTCATTTGGCTAATAAGTTTGAGTATATATGAAAGTGAAAAGTGAGTTAGTTTGGCAAGTACTTCTCTGTCCTTTCTTCCCTTAAGTTGACTCTTTTTATTTTTCTTCAATTATATTAATTCTATCAAACTCTTTCATTACCTTCATCTCATTTATGTCCTTTTCATGTATTGTTATTATTCTTTTTCGATCAAAATAATATTACTATATCCATTAACTAATCACTTTTAATCTACTTACTTCCATCTAAACCTAATTTATTACATGTGTTATTCATTTGTATTTACTATTTAATTAATTCATAATTGTCATCTTCCTACCATTTATAAAATTACCTAGTTGTTTCAATATTACGAATGAGATGTATAACTTAGTAAATTTATCTTTGTTGAGATTGCAATCAAAGTCTTGCATTGGCTAAATAAGAGAATCATAAAAGATGGAGGACAACTACTCTAGTAATATAGAACCTTTGAGGGTGAAACCAAAATAAATTTGTTCTTTTGATAGAAGAGATCTATATTATCTTTTATATCTTTTTTTATTTTTGGAAAATTGCAAAAACCACCCTTAAAGTATGGTGGTGGTTGCAATTACCCTCTCAAATTTTCAATAGTAATAATTGGTTATCCTTAGACTTGTAAATAAAATTTGACCCTCAAAGTTTACAATAATTGTAAAAATTGGACTCCCAAATAGGGGCGGATTTATTAAGGGGATAATGAGGGCACGTGCCCCTTCACATTATCAGTTTTTGTATTTCAATAGTAATTTTGAAGTGTGAGTTTACAATATCAATTAAATAATGTTTTTATTTTAACCAAAGTTTGGTTCTGGTGTAGTGGTTGACTACTAAGATAAAAATTTAAATCTTGCATTTTGCAACTATTTTCACAAAATAGATTTTATTCCAAACATCAATAAATTTCTTTCTCCAAATATCAAATTTCTTCTTAAATTTCAATTGCATGTTGCAACTATTTTCACAAAATAGTTTTTATTCCAAACATCAATCATTTTCTTTCTCCAAATATTAAATTTTTTTTCTAAATTTCAATAATTTTTTTTCTAAATTTCAATAATTTTCTTTTCAAATTTCAATTATTTTATTTCTCCAAAAACTCCAAATGTCAATTTTACTGCTAAATTTCAATACTATCATAAAAGGAAGATAATTTTTTAAAAAGAGGAAAAAAAACCTAACTAAGATAAAAACCTTCAACTTATTTCCTAACCGTCATTTGTTATCTAACAAAAATTTAGAAAACAAAATGCAACAAAGTCGATGATCTAAACTTCTACTCTCGCAACAATATTCCATGAAAAATGTATTATTATTCTTTTTTTTCTTTTTTCTTTTCTTTTTTGATGCAATTTTTAAATTTACATTTACATTACTTAGGTATATATTTATTTTATTTTATTTCAGAATTAGAGGTTACAAGATAATTTTTTTCCATTCATCGTTAGAATATACGTACCATATCGATTCAGTTGACTTTCTCAGTTTTATCTAAGAAATTTTTCAGCTATTGAACTCTCTATGCTTGAGGATCAACTTCAAAATTACATTATTGATATGCGTTCATATAATTTGTTGAACTAAAAAAAAGTATTGGTGATCTTGAGTGAAAATAGTCGTTACGAAAAGAGATGTTCATTTAATCCACAGGGCGGGGGTCCTGCGGAGACTTGCCCCGAACAAGACAAGAAATCTCTGAATACACAGGGAACGGGGGAAGGAGTGGGGAATTTTTTTCTCCATGGCAACTCAGAGCCAGGGACAGAGAATACAATCCCAGGCCCCAACCCTAGCCCCGAACAAAAAAATATAGTTAAATATATATATATATATATATATATATATATATATATATATATATATATATATAATTAATATAAATATATTTATTTTTTTATATATATATTTATTTAATAATATTTTAAAAGAGTAAAAAAAAAAAGTACCTATTTTGATACTCATATGGTGCACGCCACATTTCTCTCATTTTCTTCTTCCTTTCTCATTTTTCTTCCTTCTCTATCTTCCTTCTCTCATTTTCTTCTCCCTTTCTCTATTTTTCTTCTTCCTTTCTTTTTTCTCTATTTCATTTCTATATTATGAACTTTTTTTTTTTAAGTACATAGTAGATGTTCTGTCTTAACTTGTGATTTGTAAACTTTTCTTAAAAAAAATATGTTGGTGTATCTTAAAAAATATGATATAATTGAAGGCTTTGTTAGAATACTTATGGATTGATCTTTGATTTTTTTGTATGGATTTTTGAATTTTATGGATGGATTTCTAAATGTATATTCTAATAGTTTAATTTTATTTTTATAAACAATGGGGATTTGAATTTTTTTTAAAATAATGTTATTTTATAAAATAATTTCAAAAATAGGATAGAACGGAAAGTATATATTTGAGTGAATTGTCCGTCTACTAAGCCGAAGTCATGGACGGAGTTCACGACTTCTGTGAGTTGTCATCAACATAGGTCAAACATCCACACCTTCTTTATTGTTTTCTATATATATTAAATATGTTTCATAATTAAATTATATATATATTAAATATCTCAATATCTAAATTCCAATCTTAAGAATATTTTTCTTATTAAATTAGCATCAACTTTTCAATTTTAATTTGATTATTTTCTTATTAACAAATTTTTTCATTCTTTTTCTTTTTTTCTTCATATATATATATATATATAAAGCCAGAATATAGAAAAAACATTTTTGGACACATTTACCTTTTGTTTTTAAAACAATTATATATATATATATATATATATATATAACATAAGAAATGAAACCTAGGATTTTTTTTCTTTCCAAAAACTAAATACTTGTAACTGATAAATTAATTTTGGATAATTATGACGAAACTTACCATTCACTTTTAATGTTGCTATTATAATGTTGAAACTGAAAACTATCAAAATTCTACAATAAGTAATATAAGCACACAGTGCGAGAATCAATTTATGTTGCATATTTATGTGAGGAAAGCCCAAGAAAGTGGGACGAAAAAGGAGGTGGTCAATACAATACTTCATGTATGTTTATTTTTTTTCACCAATCTAAAACTCTTTTTATTTTCTTTTTTTTGTGATTATTTGGAAAGTGAGGTTACATTTTTCTCTTTTTTATGACCTGAACGACCTCAACTAAGAAAGGAGTTATCAACGATGTTGTTCATGTTATTATCGTTATTAAATTTCTTTTAATAAAAACATGTTATGTGTTATGTGTTATTATTGTTATTAAAAATATATATAGATGAGTCACAATCTTCATTTTTTTTATTCATTTTTGTGTTAATTATAGAGCATGGTATATCTCGCTAATTATTTTAATTTTCAAGCAATGTTGCTTAGTAATCTTCAAATTGGTTGGAATGAGAGGTATAAATCTATGCACCATTATAGAAATATAAAACCATGACAAAGGATAATGAAGTAAAAATAATAATAAATACAATTAATAATAAAAAAATTAAGGAAAAAAACTATGATTAAGATTTTTTTTTTCTTTTGAATTATTATGATTATTTTTTTAAAAAAATGCCAAGATTAAGAAAATAATAAACTAACAAAATTGGTTATAGTTTAAATAAAATAAATGAATGATTAAGAAAAAGTGCCAAGATGAAGAAAAAATTCCAATTAAATGATAGATCTGAATCTAATCTATAAATTATTTAGTTATTATAATTTTAAATAAAATAAATAAATGATTTTCATATTAAACAATTACTAAAGTTAGACTTGACTCTAAGCTTATACAAACAAAAATAGAAGAAAAACAATTAGATGTCTATGAAAATTTCTCTATTCTTCTCTAACAAAATCTATCAAATTCTCTATATATATATCATTCATTTAAGTTTATTGCTATCTTATGATAACTTATGATAACATATTTTTTTTTATTTTTTTCGTTTTATTTTTATGAGATTGTTATAACTCAATAATTTTCTTCATATATTGTCAATATATTTTTTACCAAAATAAAAATACAACTACATAATTTAATCTTTTTTTCTTTTGTTCCAAAATTGTATTAACCCACTGAGAAAATCAAACTGATTCACTAATTTCACTTATATATATATTAATGATCTAGATGATTTTAAATGATATATAATCCATGAATAATTTGTAAATTAACAATATAGTTCAAGGTGAAAAGAGTTTGAGAATAAAAGTATGCGAATGAATACACCACCCATAATTTACAAGCAAAATCATTGAATATTTTAGTTTTGGTGTTCATTCTTTATCTTATATGTATATTTCTTTAACAAACCATTGTTTTTCATAAAAATTGCCAAACTCTTTGGCGTAATTAATTACTTAATTAAAATTAATAACAAAAGTATCATTATCTTTTAAAAAGTGTTCATTTCATTGTATCGAAATCTCTAAAAAAAATTGGACGAGACGACGTGGAGCTGTCGACGTCCTCAAAAGAGTTTATTTTAAAATAAAATATGAGTCACCACCATTTTTTTTTATGGTGTGATTGGACACCGAAATAAAGTAAACAATCTTTTAAAAAAAAATAGTCTGCAAAAGATAAAGTTGAGTTTGTGAGTCATTTGTGTATGGGGAAGGTATTAGCACCCCACAACATTCATTTAAAAAAACGGTGGACAAATTTCAAATCTTGAGTTAAAAATATTTTTTTAATTTATTTAAAAACTAATGTCTTATTTTACCTCTCATTACTCCAATATTTGAAGCAATGATCTCAAAAAATATTTAAGTGGAATAATATTCCATTAAGTAGACTATATATTGAGAAAAATTTCTCACCTTAAGAAATTGAGAAATTATTACAATTTCTCAAAATCTATCATAGGTTAGTCTTTGAATAAAGATTTTTTTTTTAAATATTGATTAAATTCATTTTTTCTTGGGATCAAATCTCGGACTTCCAAATATATTGATCCTCAACCTCAGGAATTCTAGGAAATCAGACTACCAAATTTCCTAGATTTCATCGAAGGATTTTATTTAAAGAAAACGGTTAAGTTAATAGAAAAGATTGATTTAAGAAACCTTATGAAATCATAGATTAAATTTTGAAGGTTTTGAAAAGCATAAAAAATTTATAACGTTAAAGAAAAATTTGCTAAATGATTAAAAAAGATATTTTTTATTTTAAAACATTAAGGATTTTTAATTAAAGGGATTTTAAAATATTAAAAATTTTAAATACAAAGAGTTACAGCATATAACAATAATTATTAGGATAGTAATGTGAATAAAAGAAAAGAAACATAATAACAATAAATAAAATAAGAAAAGAAAAAAAAGAAAAAGAAAAGAAGAAGAAATGTATAAATTAAGAAAGAAGGAAAAAGGAAATGAAAAGAAGATAGCAGACTGTCACGTGGTTATTTTGTTCCCTTAACCAACGTGCAGCACAAAGGTGTTGGATTAAACTAAAAAAATTGGTATTTTTTCTAAACTAAAATTTAAAAAAGTATATTGTTAAAGCATGTTTCAATATTATGTGAGGTTATCCAGCTACGGTAGCCAATCATGCATATTTTTTTATGGTTTAGAAGTATCACTTGGACACTTGGACACTTAGACATTTAGGCCAATTGTATCTTGTTTGAATCTTCACTTTTTTTAGGACTTTAAGTTTGTCATTTTTTGATTGAAAAGTATGACATCTTTAGGTTTTTGGATGCGTTGAAACATACATGACCTTTTAAAGTATATGACATTTGTTTAGCTTTTCGGATGATTTGTAAAAGTAAGACACTTTTTAGATTTATTGTATAGTTGGTTTTGCGTTTTGTGATCAAACTTAGACATTTGAAACTTGTTTTGTAGGTTGGCTTTGAGAGTTAAGACACTTTGCACATTTTTAGTTAGACTTTAGTTTCAAAGTCGCACGTACAACTTATTCATTTTAATGTACCTTTTTTCAGGTTTATGTAGTTTGAAGGAGCGGAAAATGACTATTTTTTTGGAGACTTTCGGACTAAGTTAACCATTTTTTGTGTATTTAATATTTTTTTGTTCATTTTGGTATGCCAAAATGAAATTTAATATAGCTCATGAACTTTGGCACACTAGAGAAATTATTGTTTGTCATATTTTGACAAATTGTTGTGAAAAGTGAGAAGGTTAAATACCTTTTAGCTATTTCACAAGTATTTAACTACACGATTAACTAAGACACACAAAAGATAAATAACACAGTGCATTTTGGTAACCCAGTTCGTCAAATACGGTCTACGTCTGGGGAGCGTCTTTGCTCAGTTAAACAATATTATTGAAACTCATCATTAGTAACTTAATTTACTAGTTACATATAAGATAGCTATATCCATAACTAAAAGTAAACTCAGGCTCTCCCTGAAGGTAATCAGGATCACTTCTAAGACTTGTTCAGGCTCCCCCTGACTTCATGAGTCGATCCCTTAATTCAATGGTCTCCAGATATATTCCTTATCTTCACAAAGTTTTACAGCCCATCATGAATCTTTCAACATCAAGTTAAAATCAATATCTTCATTAAAACAATCAACTTGACGTGTACCGTGATGAATTCGGCTGGATTTTTGTTTTTCTCCTCTTTTTTCAACTATGTAATTATCACACACAACATATATAGGTTCTTCAATGATCCTTTATGCATATAATCTTTTTTGTATAAAACAAAATCAAATCTTTTCCCCAAGATTCCTAGATAATAGAAACGGTTGGTAAATCAATGATTTTAAAAAGAATACTTTATTTGACCAAAAATATCCTAACAAACTCCCTCTTTTTTGCCAAATATGAGAAAATTCTTTTTATGATCAATCGGAGTCACACAGGCAGTAGCAGACAGCCAAAGCCACTAACTATTCCAGAACACACAACAGAACCTATAATCAACCCAGATCATTAGCCACTGACAGAGATCAACCATAGAGTCAAGTCAGAAATCAAACACAAAGTCAAACCTGTAGTCAAACACAAAGTTAAGCTATAACCCACACACTCATTCATTCATTTTCAGTATTACACCAAAAGTAGCAGAATCAACAAAATAACATCAGGATAGCAGAAGATGTAGTCTAACGGTCAAGTCATTCAACTGCCCAAAAAAAAACAGTTCCCCAAAAACTGTTTCAAAGCCCAACTGCCAACTGTGATCGTCATGTCTCCCCCTTTAAGCAAAAAAGAATTTAGGAAGCCGAGGAGCAACATCCCCAGATGAAGAGGCAAGGGACTTTAGATAGCGAATAAGAGCATTAATCTCCACCTGTCTATCTATAAGCAACGAAATTGACGTGCTCAATGCCCTAGATTCAGCAGATAGCGAGTTTAACACTCAGGCAATATCCCCAGCAGTCATCCCGGTACCCACAGAAGTGCCAGAGGCATCAGCCGAAAATGGATTAGCAGAGTGATTGGGATAACTAGTGTACTCAATGTTAGACACATGAGAGCCTTGAAACAATTTATAGCTCGGTGATATCGTTCGAGGACGTGGTCCAGGAGCATCAGAGTCACTGAGAATATTCGGATGTAAGTGAATAATCAAACTTGAGAAGAACCGAGGCAGTGCAATCGGAATTTTGACCCCAAAGGTACCCACATGACGGAGAAGTTGATTGTAAATAAACAACTCAGCATCGACCGTAGGTCCTGTACCAATCTGAAATAAAAAAGTAGCTAAAGTCACTGATACACTTGAGGCATGGGACGAGGGAAACCAATTTGCAATGCCAATCTTGTGAAAAATTGTGTACTTCACACTTAAAGAGGTAGCATGGATACCCGTTAAAAGCCACACAGTAAGCGAACCTCCTGTTAACACGGAAGTGAGGGTGGCAGTGGATGGTGGAGTATGATCAGAATCCAATGAAGTGGGGAGACCTAGGAATGTATTAATCACAGAAGGAGAGATCACAATTTTTCGTCCTCGCACATGAACAGACTGATAGTCAGTGCTGCTTGGATCATCAAAGTCTGAAGGTAGATTGGCAATGACTTCTCGAATAAGTTTGGGGTAAAATGGCCCAACATTTAAGATTGTGCGAGAGAGACCAAAACGATTAATCAGTTCCATGATAACCACACAAGACTGATGTTTGTCAGACACATTCACTTCATCTGCAGACGTCGTTGGACAACATACTTCCAGCACTGGACGTTTTCCTCATGATGAAATGTATATTCCATCAATGGGAACAGAGGGAATGTTGGGTGGAAGCCGTCTTCTGTCGGTCTTGATGGTAACCCCCCGTGGTTCAGGAGCCTTTGTGGACTGAGGAGGAGACAGAGGATGGTTCGATGCCTCTACTGGAGGAGGAGACGGTACACGCCCCATAGATGGAGTAGGTACAGACGGCTTAGGAGGATTAGCCTGTGAGGTAGCCACATGTGAACCATGTTCAAAGGGAGGAGATGAATGTGGTTGTGCAGGCATAGACTCCAAGGAACGATTGGTGGCATCAGATGAACTTTGAGATGATTCAGAAATCATAGGTGCCTTTCTCTTAGAAGAGGACTGGTTAGTGTTTTTGCTGAGATTTTTTTAAACAATCGAATGGAAATTAAATCTTGTTCGCAACAACTCTGCCAATGAAACCCCATCCTGTGAGTCTGACTCAGAAGATGAACCCGAAGCCATAGCACCCGATGCATCATGTAAAGAGACTGAGTTATCAGAACTAATAGGGTGAGGAATTTTACCTCGATCAGCAAACCGCACATATGGACGGCGTGCAGACACACTCTTAATTCGTTTACCTCGCATTCGAACTTCGTGCATGTTCGAACGAACTGCAGAATCATGAGAAGGAGCAAGAGTTTCTTGATAATAGTCGCGCCGAGTGCTCACCATTGTAAACAAGAAAGGATCAAGAGGGAGAAGACGAGTGATTCTTGAAACGTTATAAATAATTCCCCCCTAACACCAACCTGTCTGGATATACCAAAAAAAAACTTCTATTGGGCCAAACAGAAACTGGCTAAAAACAATTTTTTCAGCCAAGTGGCCCAAACCCATAACTCAACCAAAACTCAAGCCAGTGGTAGTCACACACCCAACTCAGCTCGTAAGTGTTCGAAGAAAGTAACGTCAAGAGGTTTGGTAAATATATCGGCCAACTGAAGAGGAGATCTGACATGTGTGAGTGAAATAACCTTACCCTCCACAAGATCACGAATAAACTGGTGGCGAATATCAATATGTTTAATGTGACTATGTTGGACAGGATATTTAGATATGTCAATAGCACTCATGTTATCACAGTAGAGTACCATGGTTTCTTGAGAAAAACCATATTCGCCAATCATTTGCTTCATCCAAATAAGTTGAGAACAAGCACTGCCAGCTGCAATATATTCAGCTTCAGCCGTAGATAGAGAGACAGAGTTTTGTTTTTTGTTAAACCAAGAAATCAAATTGTTGCCTAAGAAGAAACATCCTCCAGACGTAGACTTCCTATCATCAGAACACCCAGTCCAATTAGCATCACAATATCCGACAAGAGATGCGTTTGTATCAAATGAATAGTAAAGGCCATAGTCAGTCATCCCGGGAATATATTTAATAATCCGTTTAGCAGCTTGTAAATGAGAGTTACGGGGAGCAGCTTGAAACCAAGCGCAAACTCCAACTGCATAGGCAATATTAGGACGACTTACTGTAAGATACAACAGACTTCCAATCATACTCCTGTATAGTTTAAGATCTACAGCTTTAGACACATACTCTTTGGTGAGTTTGACATGGGTAGCGGCTGGTGTGCTTTTGGATTGCGAGTTCTCAAGACCAAATCTTTTGATCATGTTCTGAGCATACTTCGCTTGAAAGATGAAAATACCACTCCGAGTTTGTTTGATTTGCAAACCAAGAAAAAATGATAACTCACCAACCATACTCATTTCAAATTAAGACTTCATGATGGTAACAAAACTAGTTACATTATCATCAAGAAATCCGCCAAAAATAATGTCATCCACATATATCTGAGCAACAATGATATTTTTACCCTTTCGGTTGATAAATAAAGTTATGTCTGAACCTCATCGCACATACCCCTGTGTCTGTAGGTACTCAGCAAGCCTTTCATACCAGACTTGAGATGCCTGCGTGAGACCATATAACGCTTTATTCAGTTTGTACACAAGTTGTGGAAATGTTGGATCGATGAAACATTTGGGTTGAGCAACATATACTTCTTCATTTAGATATCCATTTAAAAACGCACTTTTGATTTATTGTGGAAATGCTGGTATTCGATTTATCAGCTTCTCTGCAATTTGATGATCGATCAGATTCCCTCCTTCTAGAATTATTCTGAACCCGACTATTAGGTCCATAACTGTTGGAATTATTCATCTTTTTTATCACCGTGGCGAAATGCTTAGTTAGCAAGGCAATCGACTCGGTTACCTGATCATGAGACACCTTCCCTTTCTCCACGAATGCATCTTCATGAATGGATTGAAAGGCAACGCCCTTACCTTTACCTTCTACTCGATCTGTTAGCGTGATCTCAAATGTGAGTAAGGAACCAAACAGTTCATCAAGAGAGAGAGAGCTGACATCATGTGCTTCTTCAATAGCAATGACTTTCTTATCAAATCGTCTGGGAAGAGACCGTAAAACTTTTCTAACCAATGTTGCTTCAGGAATCTCTTCACCAAGGTTAAACGATTCATTAGCAATATCCAGAACTCTTACATTGTATTCAGTTATGGTTTCTTCTTCCATTATTTTTAGAGATTCGAACTTAGAAGTTACCAGCAATAGACGAGAGATCTTGACTTTAGAGGTTCCCTCGAATGCAACTTCCAGTTTTCTCCATGCATCCTTTTCTGTCATACTAGAATTGATTAACTAGAATATGTTTAGATCCACTCCATTATATATGGCATTTAGTGCACGAGAGTTTCCCAAAGAGTCCTGCTCTTCTGCTTCTGTCCAAGTTTCCTCTGGCTTTGGAACAGACGTACCCTCAACCGTAATCATTCGGCTTCCAACCCATTTTGATTGCTTTTCAATCCTTTGGATCCAGAGACTTTAAAAAAGATGGCATGCGAATCTTCCAATAAGAGTAATTCTTCCCATCCAATATGGGAGGTCGTGTACTTACAACACCTTCTCTTGGTGTTTCCATGTCTGTCGAACCCGCTCTGATACCAATTGAAAAGTGAGAAGGTTAAATACCTTTTAGCTATTTCACAAGTATTTAACTACACGATTAACTAAGGCACACAAAAGATAAATAACACAGTGCACTTTGGTAACCCAGTTCGGCAAATACGACCTACATCTGAGGAGCATCTTTGCTCAGATAAGCAATATTATTGAGACTCATCATTAGTAACTTAATTATATCCATAACTAAAAGTAACTTAATTATAACTACATATAAGATAGTTATATCCATAACTAAAAGTAAACTCATGCTCTCCCTGAAGTTAATCAGGATCACTTCTAAGACTTGTTAAGGCTCCCCTGACTTCGTGAGTCGATCCCTTAATTCAATGGTCTCCGGCTACATTCCTTATCTTCACAAAATTTTACAGCCCATCATGAATCTTTCAACATCAAGTTAAAATCAATATCTTCATTAAAACAATCACCTTGACATGTACCGTGATGAATTCGACTAGATCTTCGTTTTTCTCCTTTTTTTTTCGTAACCTATATAATTATCAACACACAACATATATAGGTTCTTCAAAGATCCTTTATGCATATAATCTTTTTTGTATAAAACAGAATCAAATCTTTTCCCCAAGATTCCTAGATAATAGGAACGAATGGTAAATCAATGATTTTAAAAAGAATACTTTATTTGACCAAAAACATCCTAACATGTTGAATTATGGATTGTCATATTTTGACAAAATATTAATGGTTGAAAATATTTTCAATTTTAAATTTTTTGTTTCAATGTTCAATATATTTTGTTATAGGCAGGAAATTCATTCTATATTTGAAATTTAATTTATAAGCATACAATATTAATAATAAATATGAAAAAAAATTAAAATCGTTTTTGCCACGTTCTTTGTATGGCTAGAAATATGTTGGCAATTAGAAAGCTCTGGCAACATTCGATGCGTGGGCAAAAAGGGGACAAATATTAATTACCAACAAATTTAGCGTGGGAAATTTTTTTGTTTTTGCTGACAAAAATCTATTCGTTGGAAGAAACAGTTTTTGCCTACGATGTTTCTGCCAACGAAACAAACGTGGCCAGAAAGTTTATTTTGTTGACATGATGATGACCATGGGTAAAAATATCTTTCTGTCGACGTTTTTTTCGTGGCCATAAAATGTATTTTTGCCCACATGATGATAATCATGGGCAAAAATACCTTTCTACCGGTGTTTTTTTCGTGGCCAAAAATTGTATTTTTGCCGACATGATGATGATCGTGGGTAGAAATACCTTTATATGTCGACGTTTTTTTATGGCTAGAAATATCTTTTTTGCCCACGATTTTAATTTGCATCGGCATTTCTGCTCACACAACATAAGAAACGTGGGCAAAGGAAAAGATGACGGTGTTTCAGCCACGCAACATGCTCACGCAAAAAAAACGTCGGCATAAATATTTTTCCTGCGTCGGCAAAGACGAAAATTCCTGTAGTGTGTGAAATTTATACAATTATATAAGTTTGAGGGCTTAATTTTTAATTTTGAAGGATATAATTATTACAACGACTGTCATACTTTTTGGGCGATTTTTGCAATTTTCCTTTTTTGGTTCCAAAATATTTTCGATGATTTTTCTTTTCTCTTTAGTATATTGTGTATTATCTCACTCTCAAATAGATGATGTTTTTCTATTTTCTCTAATAATATTTTGCTCATTCTCTATTGTATCACCCTCTTTTATATAACTTATTTATTAGGGGTGTACATAAGGCAAGTTCGATCAAGTTCAGATTTCAAACAATATATCAAATTATTAAACACATCAAAAGTTAATAATTAAAATATTTAACTTACCATAAAATTAGATAAGGGTGATTATGTTGTATCCAACCCCGTGTATGTGGTGACGAGTTTTAGAGAAACTCAATATTCTTGTGACACTATGGTGACGAGTTTTAAAGGTCATCTTCAAATATAGCAAAATAAACCAAAATATTTATAAATATAGTAAAATAACACAATCTATCTACGATAGATAGCAATAGACTATATACTATATGTGTTTATCATGACATAGATAGGTAAAAAGAATAGTCTATCATATGATAGGTTATGATATTTTGCATAATTGCAAATATTTTCAACGGTCGTTTTGTCAATAATTTAAAATAAATTTTCAAAATTAAAACATTTTATGTTATTTAAGGAGAGTGTAAAATGTTTGTTTTATTAATATAAATATATTTTTGTTTGTAATTCTCAATAAATATTCATCAGAATCAACGTTACTTTCATTAATATTTGATTAAAATTGATTAAAATTAATTACTAGACAATTTCATCAACATAATGGATATTCTAAATGATTCCATCTCTTATTCTTTTTATACTAACTAAAGAATCATAATAGTATGGTCTGATGAAATTGCAAAAATATGAAATCTTTTTTTAAGAGTTTTGAGTTTTTGTTTTTGGTTCTTAGTTTTTAATTTTTAGGTTTTATATTGGAAATGTTTTCAAAATATTAAGAAATTTAAAAAACCAAAGAAAAAAACGTGTTTTATATGAAAAAGAAAAATCGTTGGACACTGTAAACATTTGTTTGCTTGTTATCCTTTTTGTGCTTAGTTTCAATTAGTAGACAATATTCCATCTTTTCTCTTTTTTCATTTTATTATAATAATTTTTCTTTCCTTACCTGAAATACTACGAGACTTTTATAAATATAGCAAAATAAACCAAAATATTTATAAAACATAATAAATTTTATCTATAATAAATATTAATAAATAACTTTTTAAATTTGGTTATATTTTGTAAATATTTTCACAGATTTTTTATTTACAATAATTTTTTAAAATATATATATTATTTTATATAAGAAGAATATCTTAAGTTTTTTTCTAAAAAAAATTAAAGTTAAAACGGTTAAAAAATATTAGAAAAATTAATATTAAAGAAAAGTGACAATTATTCAGGAAAGAGTATATCTTTTTTGGCAGAAGACACAACACTGAATCAAATGATTTGCTTTTTTTCCATTAAAAAAATGTGATTATTTGTGTTCTATAAAGAATCTAAAAATCTGTGGTTTTCTTTAATATTTTATTGAAAAAAAAAAAAGAAAAAGAAAAAATGAAGTAGAGTAGATATTTAGAACTTACGCCGACAAACTTCTTGTGTGGGAATAAACTAACTCAAAATTCATAGTAATTTGAGTCCTTTTACTAATTATTTGTTTTTAAAAAAATTTATAAACACTACTTTTATTTTTTTAATTTACTCCCTTTGTTATCTATATTTTATGAGTAGTTTAACCAAAATTTAAAAACTAAAAAAAATAGCTTTAAAAAAGATTTTGTAAAAATGTTTGTTTTATTAATATAAAAATATTTTTTGTTAGTAATTTTCCATAAATATTCATGTTAATTTCATTTCATTTTTATATAAATTAATTAGTAGACAATTTCATGAACATCATGGATATTCAAAATGCTTCCATCTTTTCTCTCTTCTCTTCCGCCACTTCCTTCTCTTCTTCCATCGCTCCAACCAACGTCTACTTTTCGTCATTCTCACCATCCCATCATTTTATTATTTTCTACTTTTTAACATATATTTTTGTTTATTCATAAATAATTTGTTTTAATAATATTTTGTAAACAATAAGATAGTGAAATTGAAATTCACGAGGTTAAGTGTATGATTTTGTATATATCATGTAAATGTAAATGTAATTGTTTGATTTTATGGCTAGATGTATATTTTAGGGCTTAAATTTGAATGTATTGAGATATGAAAATTTTAAGGTTTAAATTCATATAGTATTTATTGTATTGTGCAATTTATTTGATTTTATGATTTTGCATTTTTATTTCACAAATTGGACATTGCATTGTTTTATAGAAGTATGTATTGATATATAAATTTTTAAACTTACAACTTGTATGCATATTTTAAAATGAAAACTTAAATTGTTTAAATTCAAAGTTTTAGACTGATTAGGCAAGTAGACTTTGTTTGATTCAAAAGATAATGTGATTTGACAGATCTTCAGTTGACTGTTAAAAAATATTGTGTGACAGAACACTGTAAAATTGTTGTAATAGAATCATTAGATTCAAACAGCAAAAAGAGGATTGTAACTGGAGGTTGTGTGGAAGTAGGCGTAAAAGTCACTGAATGTTTGAAATTACTAAGCTTGAAGGAGAGCACTCATGTTAAGACAAGATCACTCACAGCTATCGACCTTATTTTTTTCCTATGTTTTTCGAGTTACCCTATTTTTGACAATTCTTTTAAAAAGAAACCATTATTTTTTAATAACCTTTGTCGTTTTTAAAACTAAATAGTGACTATAGAAAATCAAAATTATCTAATATGTTTCTAAAACTACAAATTTTGTTCTATAAGAACACAAAACCAAAAATTAATCGCAAAAAATATATATCTTACCAAGTTATTTTTAAATATAGTAAAAAATTGAAACTATTTACAAAATATAGTAAAATCTATCCAAAGTTTCATAATTTATTTACATTCTTTTTTTTGCTATATTTTGTAAGATAGTTTCAATTTATGTTTCTCTGAATCTATTTCTCTATATCTTTTCTCTCACGGTTTTATTTTCTACAAATTTTGGCTAAATATAGAAAAATTGCAAAAAAGTAAATTCTTTTTTTGTGGAGATCAGTTGTGAGTGTTTCGGTTTTTGGTTTTTAGTTTTTAGGTTTTATGTTTGAAATGTTTTTAAAAATATTAAAAAATTTAAAATACAAAAGAAAAAAACGTGTTTTATATAAAAATATTAAAGAAAATAGTTGGACACTGTTACAGATAAACATATATCCCTGTGTGTTTTGTTTCAAATTCTTAGAGATTCCATTTCTTTTCCTTTTCCTTTTTTTTCCATTTTATTATAATAATTTTCACTTACTTACATGAAATATTTATAATTAAAAAAGTAAGACATTTTCAAATATAGCAAATTGTAGGGGTAAGAATATGACTCGGACTACCCAACCCGTATTATAATAGTTGAGTTGGGTTTTTACAAATTTTGATTTTTTCAGATTAGGTTAGGTCTCAGGTTAAAGGGTTGAAAATTTTGGTTCAACCCAACCCAAATTATTTATTTATTTAATAAAAAAAATTAGATTTATGTCTCCCTCACGGCTCTCCCCCGCGCAACACTTCTCACGGGACATTTCACCTCTCCTACTCTCCCTCATGCACCATAGATTCTCTGGCGTCTCCTCCTTCTCAACTCTGTCCATCTCCTCTGATATTCAAATCCAACCTGAGACCTGTCCATTCGTCTCCTCTGCAGGCTGATCTCAAATCTCAATTTCTCCGTCTCCTCCAATCTCAGATCCCCTCCATCTCCTCTGTCTTTGTCTTTGATTTTAACTTTTTCAACCATTAGAAACTAGAAAAAAAAAATTATACAACCCGACAACCCAACTTTATGGTTAGATTAGAAACTAAATTCAAGTTAGTTGCCAACCCAAATAACCTAAAAATATGGGTTGGGTTAAGAATGTCTTCCAACCCAACCCGATTACACACCCCTAACAAAATGAACCAAAATATTTATAAAATATAACAAATTTTTAGATTTTATCAATAGTAGACACTTTTCAAATTTTGTTATTCTTTTATAAATATTTTCACTCGTTTTCCATTTACAATAATTTTTTAATATATATATATGTGTGTGTTCTTTTATACAACAAGAGTATCTTACGCTTTTAAAAAAAAATTAGAGTTAAAACACGTGAAAAATATTACAAAAAATATTATTAAAAAAACTCACAATTATTAAAGAAAGGGTATAATCTCTTTTGGTAAAAGACACAGCATTGAACAGAATGATTTGTTTTTTCTCCAAATTTTTTTTTTAAAAAAAATGTGATTATTTGTGTTCTATAAATAATCTAAAAATATGTGGTTTTCTTACTATCATATTTTTTATAAAAAAAATAGTACAATAATTATCATCTCTTTGAGCATAGACACAATTGCTCATGTATGGTAATGTTGGTTGATTCATGTGGTTCAAGTGTTGCCTGTTTTTTAAATTTATTTTTCAAAGATAAAAAAAAAAAAAAAAAGTAACATTTTGATTAAAAGAATTTTAGAGTTGAATTAAAATTAAAAAAAAAAAAAAAAAAAAAAAAAAAAAAAAAAGAGGTAGAAATTAATATTTATTATTTTATGAAATAAAAATGTTATTTATAATTTATAATTGGAAAAGACATCCTGTATTTTAGCAAAGGAAAAAGTTTGTAGTACTACCAGTAATGTCGTCGGGTACATAATGCTTTTTTCTTTCTTTGAGATAAGATTTTGCTTTTCTTAGGAAAGATAAATAAAAAAAGGTTGAGTAGATATTTAGAAAGTAGGCCAACAAATTTATAAATTTGACTAACAATATTTGATATTGTATTTATGAATATGAAAATCATTATAAAATATAGAAAAAACAGACTTAACTTTTAAAAACAAAACAAAATAATTATCAAATGAGATTTTGATGTTTTAATTTGAATTAAATTATATATATATAAAATGTTCCTGCACTTTACATTTTGAGTGAAAGATGGCACCTAAAGTTTGAACGTTTATATTTTATATATAGTTGAATTTTTAGAACATAGGTTAGGCATTGATTTTAAGTGGAAATAGTAAATATTTTTGTAAGTTAATTGTTGGAAAGAAGTGTGAGATTTGAGTGTTGATGGTTTGGTCAACAAAATTGAATTAAAATCACATGGTATTTAATTAGGAACTTTCTCTCAATGTTTTAATTTAGTGACCAAGAAAAATCTATCTGTTGACTTGATGGGGCACAACCACAAGTGCATTGTCACCAAATGCCCTTCTCTTCTTTCTTATCTTCAATTTTAGAAAGAGATTTTTGGTGTTTTTGCAAATCCCAACCTCATATATACACATTTTTCACATTTCAATCTATATTTAGAAAAAATGACGATAAAATAAAGACAAATAAACCATCATTTGAAATGTGTATTTCTCTGGAATATAATCTTTGAACATATATTAAATTTAATCGATGAATATTTAAAAAAAAATTGTATTATATTATGACATAATTAGTCATCAATTTGTTAGGGATGTTAAAATTTGATGGGTGTTAACAAAATAAGCAAAGTTATAAAGATTTGATAAGAGGTGAAGATATGATGTTGGTTGGATCCATAAAGAATAATGTTGTCTTTGCTTTTGAATTAAAAAAGAGGACAAAAGAAAATCTGAAGTCCTTTTGGTTGTAATCTTTAGCAAAACAAACAATTAATAACTTTAATTCAAAGATTAGGAGACAATAACAGATGCAATTATTTCTCCATTTCAAAAATTAAAAAAATTTAATAACCTAATATGTAATTAATTAAGTTTGTATTTTGTGTTTTGTGTTTGTGGGCCTTAACATAAACATAAACTACGCTGCCTTTTCTTTCATGTCTTTTTTTTCAAGAAAAAGATAAGACATTATTATTATTTGACTATTATATACGTGTTTGTTTGATTTTGTTATATACTGAAAGTATTATTATTAACGTATGGTAAAATACAATGAACTAATAACCAATGTTGGTTGTTTGATTGGTCGTCGTTAAAATAGTGGTGGTGGTTGATGGAGGCGGATGATGCGCACTGACTAAAGTTGGTCAATGATGACGATGGTGACTATGTTAGAGTAAGATTTATGAGTACTTTTGATGATGTTTGGATAATTTTAAGAATTATACAAATTAATTGGAGATTAACGGTTAAAAACACTCAAATATTTATTTTAAACCAAACTTATTTTATATAAACTCGTTTTAGTAAGCTATTTGGAATAGTTATCAAATATTTAAACTTTTTTCAAAATTAAATACTTAGAAAACTAAATCAAACACAGTCCAATTATCAATTCCAAATTCTAAATTTAATTTTTGAAGATATTTTTTGTAATATCTTTGGATTTACATTTCTACTACGTAGGAGTTATTTTAACGTCGTCAATCTCCATAAATAGAACACATACTATCTTACTAAAGATTTAAAATTTGATCTCCGCGCTCACATTTATTGACTTTTTATTTTTAAAAAAATAAGAAAATTACAAGTTTATATCCAAACTTTGATTTGTTCCAAAAGTTTTAACAATATGTAGGTTGATAATCTAAATTATATGTTTTATGTTTGTAGATCCCACTAGCAAATATGATTTTTCATAAATAAATATGGATTTTATTTTTTAAATAGGTTTTTAGGTTCTGTGATTCAAGATAGTAAGAATTCTGAAAGCAACAATTTTATGTTTTTCACGTATCTATATTTTAATATTTAAGAAATATTTGGAACACCAATTTAGAATGAGTATAAAGCGATGTTTAGGTGTATATTAAAGATAGTGAAGGGTAAGGATTATAACCTCTCGTCTTTGCTACAAAGTAGCTCTGAATGAAGAACTCCAACTATAAGAATTATATCTCCAAAATATTGAGCTTTTTTTGGTGAGTAATATGAATGGTAACTTTTTTTTTTTTCTTCAGATCACTATTACTGGACAATTGTAAATGATCAAATAGAGGATGACAACGTAACTTAAAATCTAACTCATTTTTTAAAAATTAATCAAACAAATGCTTTCATTTATATTTACCAGAAATTATTGCGTAATGTTATTATAAGTTTTTTAGTATAACAATTTCGAAGAGAATCAAATATTTGACTTTTAGAAAGAAAATTTGGTTTATTATTTTAAACTAAACATAACAAAACTATAAAAAATTCCAAGTATTTCAAATAAATATATTTTGTAAAATGACAAATATTTTAAATTATCAAATATATCGTGAAATTTATTGTATCTTCAACTACAATTTTTTCATTGATTCAATGAAAACGAATTTTTTTAATGGGAATTGAACCTCTTATTTCAAAATCTTCATACATACTTGATATTATTGATTTACGTGCGTGATAGAAAACAATAATTCTTGAGAGGTATAAAATAAAACAATTAATAAATTATAATTATTATTGTTTAAAAGATTTGATAATTAGAGACTTGGATGTTTGTCTTTGTACTCCAAAAAGTTCTTATATCTGGAAAACTCTAATTATCTTAAGAAAGTTTCAAAACATGTATTAACATATTTCTAATACGTTTGAGATTTTATATCAATGTATTGTCAAGAGCTTAAGAGTAGCTTAAATTGAAACTTAAACAAATAATTATAAATCTTAACTTGTAGTCTGAAAAAATTCAAAAACACAGTTTCTTAAAATAAAATGTAAATGAAAAATAAAGGTAAAAGTTAAAATTAAGAGAGTGAGATTTACCTTGAATCAATCGTCTCGACACAAAAGAAAAAGAATAATCTTTTCATTAAATTTTTTTTTATAAATCTATTAACAATGCATGAGACCATTTATGGGGAAGATTAAGTTTGATATTTCAATGGTTTCTTTTATGGAATTTGAAAAGATTAATAAAGATATATCAAAATAATATAAACAATTATTTTTTATATATCTTTTGAAAAAAAGACCTTCTAAATTCAACCGGTTACAAAAATTTGAAGCCACATTTTTTTGTTATTATGAAATTAGGAGTATAGAATTTAAAACTAACTTAAAGAGTAATAAATCAATGAATATAACATTAAGCTCAAGTTGACCATAATTTAGGTTGACCATAATTTAGATTATTAAAAAATAAGAGTTAGATGGCGAAGCTTGTAGACACAATGCATAGATGATACTTGTTTACTTATTCGAAAAGAAAAGTACTATGAAAATGAAAATCATTAAATATAACTATAAAAATAGTTATAGCTAGTAAAATTCAATGATAAGTCCCGACCAACAGACTTCAATATTAGAAAGTTCCTCCTCATTTTATTCATGCTTCTATTTGCATTTGATGTTGGATCAGCCTCCAAATTGTGCATGTTAACTCCTCTTCACATTCTCTAAGAATACCATTTTTCTTCAAAAGAATTAATGACATTTTAACCAAAAACTGAATTAAATAAAATGGAATCAAAATATTAAACAATAAATATAAGCCAAGTTTATATGCAAGTCTGAATGAACCGACAGTTTATTAACTATTTTCAAAGTAAATAATAGTTAATATTTATTTATTAATAAATAAGAAGGAATATATTAAATAATGTAATTTCACTAATAAACTTACAAAACAATGGAATACAACAAAAGTACATATTAGCATCTAATATTACCTTATAGATCAATTTTCTCTTTGAAGTTGGCACAAAAAATGAAAATTTAAAAGTCAATTTTTTATAATAATAATTATGTGTATTTATTTCTTACAAAATATTTAAAATAATTTATTTCTCATGTTAATTACAAACAACTTATGAACTCATATTTTTTAAGTTATGAAATTTGGAAAACCAAACATATTTTGGTTGAGTGTAATTTATTTCTCATGTTTATTACAAACAACTTTTTATATAGAAATCATTTATTTTTCATGTTACAAAAAAAAAAATTATTCACTACTATTTGATAATCAAAGAATGTAACTAAAGCATACTAAAATACGTGTTTATAAAATATTTTATTTAATAGTAATTTACCAATAGTAAATTTGTTTATATGTTAATAATGAGTGTTTATAATAAATAATTTGATAATCAAATAATGGAACAAATACGTGTAGGTGGCAAATTTATAAATTGAAAACATATTTAGAATTTATCAAATAGTATTTGTAAATTTACAATTCATAGGGCAGTATTGTAAATTTAGATTTTGGCAAAGGGTAGGAGCGTCTATTGAAAACATTAATGTGCAGCAATATTGTTAATTTCTTTTAAGTTGGCAAGAGGTAGAATCATCCAAAAACTATTATCCTCTTAAGCCACTTTTTAAATAGTAGGGATAAAATGAACATTTTCATTTATAACAAAATGAATCAAAATATTTATAAAATATAGCAAGTTTTTATATTTTATGGATGATAGCAATGATAGAATTTGATATTTTGCTATATTTGTAAATAGTTTAAGCATTTTTATCATTTACAATAAATTTTCTTTATAAAAATATAATATTTATGGTAATACTTGTATAATAACAAAGTATTAGAAAAAAGGGGCACTTACAAAAAATGACAAAATAAGTTATAATAATTAAGTCCATAGCGTACACACTTTATTATTTGCGAAAATGACAAAAACGAAGCCCAGCCCACACATCAAAATGTAAAATGTCATAAATGCTCTCGTTACTAATATACCTTTAATACGCTTTACACACGTTTGATACACCTAATACACCCCTTGATACACCTAATACTTCTTGATACACCTGATACTTCTTGATACACCCGATACATTGATTGATACACTTGATGCACCTGATACTACTTGATACATTCGATACCTTTTGATCCACACCTGAAACATTACTAATATATGTTTGATACATCTGATACACTGCAGATACATTTAGTATTCTTCACTTATACAATTGATTGATTAAATGCACTTGATATGCTTGAAGTTCTACTTATACACTTGATATACTATTAATATACACTTGTAAACTTGATTCATATAATTGATAATAATTCACTTTACTGATATGCTTTAACAATATATTGTTGATATACTTGATAATTATACACTGAGTTACATCATTCATATACTAAATAATATTCTAATGAACTGCATAAAATTTGAAAAAACGAAAATCACGTAGTAAGTATATTAACCAACTAATACATAAAATATAAGTATATCACAACACTGATATACGAAACTGAGACAAAGTAAAACAAAAAAATTAATGTAAAAAAATAAAATAAAAATCATTTGGAATCAGATTCAACTCAAAATACACATCGAAGAAAGTAAAAAAAAATCACAAATGAAATTAAATTACTCCGATCAACAACCATTATATTATATTTCATATTGCAATTATTATACTATTGATATTTTAAAATTAAGATTAAGACAAAAAGAATAAATAATTTTTCTAGTATAAGAATAAACAAATAATTATGGCCTTAAAAAGTTGGATAATAAATAAATAATGAGTAGGGCATTAAAAAGAAGAAGAGAAATAAGTTAATGAACGGTAGTTTAGGAATAATAACAAATTTAATATGGAGAAGTGAGAATTTTGCCATATTTGCAAAATTCTAAAACAATGTGCTATAATTGCTATATCATATTCTCAAAATGTTATCACAAGCAATTTTCCTAGAAAAAAACTAAACCTAGACTAGACTAATATACACCTAAGCACAAACTATTATAGATCAAACTAATTTAGAATATATACACCTTTGCACACAAACACAAACTACGACAGTTATAATAACCAACTCAAAACCTCAAACAACTTGAAATTTTAGAATGCAAAAATATATTAAACAAAAAAATAAAAGCGTTAAAAATATAGTATGTCGTATTATCACTTTTCTAAATAAATTTTTGCATTGAGTAGTGATAAATAAATTTATAAATGTGAAATACTATTACATTTTCATTGATTCTATTGTTTTCAAATTTCTATGTTTTGAACTTTCTACCAAACGTCTTTTATGTCTGCAATTTCATTTTCTTAATTTCCATTTTTTTATTTTTGAAAATGTATCATAATAAATGCAGGGGTGACAATTTAAATTGAGATATCTTGTCTACAGGTACATACCCGTGTTAGTTGAGTTAAACTCAGATTGATTACTCAATATGAAATTCAATAAGTTCTAACTTTTTAATTTCGTGGTATAGTAGGTCTACATAGTTAATTATGTGTCTAATAGATCGTTTACCTATTCAAACATTTTCAAAGTTCTTGTAGCAAAAAATAAAATAAAAATCTTAATTGAGTAGAAGAACAACAACCAAATATAATATATTTATGACAAGGAAAATACACATAACATACACAACTTGTGTTTGTAGATTTAAGTTAGAAATTTTTTAATTAATAACAACAAAGATTACACTATTTACGAAAATTAAATAAACTATAAGAATTCAATAGATTTTTGCCATATACATACATATATATATATATATATATATTACTATATTTGAGAATGTGGGTTTAGTCGTGGTTTGAGAAAGAGATCTAAACCTATTTATTACACTTTGAATCTTTTGTCTCAAAAATTGAAAACAAAGTATATTATTACAAACATCATTTTTAATTTAATAATTTTTTTTTAAAAGATCAGAAAATAAAAATAAAAAAATAAGAATAAAAATCCTCTTATTTTATTAAACAAGAAAAAGGTCACACCTTTCTTTTAACTTTCTGCTCCACATGAATAGTTGTTCGAACTTTTTTTTAAATAAAAAATGAAAAAATAAATAAACAAATAAACAAATATTAAAATTTCTTTTTATTATTATTATTATTATTATTATTAAACAGTAAAAAGTAGTTAACAGCTTTTTCCAATAATCCCACTTTTTTGTTGTATAAATATATGAACGGCAGAGCTTCCATTTGTTTTCATGGTGTTTTCTCACTCTCTCTCACTCTCTCACTCTTAAATCACAATATTTCCTTCATTCTTTTTCATTTTTCCCCTCTTTTATCCCCCCCGAAAATGGACCATACTTGGCGTCTCCGTTTTGGAATTCCTCGTTTCCGTTCCCGAAGATCGGAACGCCAAACCCTCCCCAAACCCACTTCTAATTTCCTCGCCGACGACTTCTCCGACGTCTTCGGGGGTCCACCACAGACCATTCTCTTAAGGCAATTTTCCGAAAGGTTTGAAGGTATAGACTCTACTACTTCATTCTACGAAGAAGTATTCCGCTCCTCCGAGCTAGTTTCCCGACCGCAGAAGGGTGGCCGGAGCTTGCCTGCCTTTAGAATCCCTGTTAAGGAGGATAGATTTTACCGCGATGTTTTTGGATCGGAAGATGGTCGACGGTCAAGAGATAGGTCGGAGCCGAGCTCTAAGGAATTCACTAGATCGAACTCGTCTTCTGATTTCACCCCTCTTCGGCCGGTCATCGGAGATGACGTGGCATTCCCTTCGTCGTCTTCAAATCACAGGTTGGTAGTGTACTGCAGAAAGTGAGGGGGCCAAACCCTTATTTTGGATTATTCTATTGGACATGTATGCCCTCTATGGCTTAGGTCATTTTTCATATGTTGTTTGATATTGTTTGGCTGTTTCGTGAGGGTATTTAAGAGAAATGATAATCTTAATCAGTCTGATTCATAGTAATATGTTTATTGATACTAACAACCAATTTTGTTTTATTGATGGCTTTTCTTAAGCATGAATGTTTGATTATAAATCTGTCTCTAAATTGATACTTTTTTTAAACTTTATTTGACCAGCATTGTCTAACACTTAATTAGTTTAATGTGATTTAAATATTCATTTCCTTATTTTAGTTTGGTTGCAAGTATTCAATATCTATCTCTTGAATTGATATAGGCCAAGCAATGTCCCAACACAATGGAATTCATACAGAACTATGTTCAAGGAACAGGAAATGCCACAGTTTGCACCTGATCTCGCCCCTCATATCGATAACCGTTATGTAGAAGATGAATATGATGATAGATACAAAAGCTCAGACCATGGATTTGGAGAGCCTGTATCGTCACCAGAAACCGTTATTCTGGAACCAAATTCGTTCAGAAGCATCAAGATCTGCGTGGATGATTATTTAGAAATAAACTCCCCATCATCTCCTGAATCTTCTCTCTGTGAGGATCCAGTTTATTATGATGGAACTTACTGTAACGTTTTACCGGAAGATGACGATGACGATGAAGATGCTATGAGCTCTTATGTCATTGAGATAACTTCCATCAATAGAGAAGAATATAGAGAAGAAGTTTCTATTGATGAAGCAATTGCTTGGGCTAAATCGAAGTATCAAAGTGCATCTGAGACAGATTTGAGCGTTAGACAACAAGAAAGCGAGCAATCTGGGGAAGAAGAAGGTAAACTTTCATTAACTCCACGTGTGTTTCATGCTGGCCGGACCTGTTTTGTATGAATGTGCAACCTCCATAGTGAAAATTCTAAAAGTATTCTTCTTTTTTTGTTTTGAAGGAAGACCTGTTGCATTTGAATGCTCAGATCAGCAGTCGAATGGAAATGGATTTTCGCAGACTGCAGAGGTAACAATTTTTCACTTTTCACATAAAATCTGATATAGGAAAACTCTTTATGCCATTCATCTAAATACTGGTCAGAAAACATTCTGGATAATTCTTAGAACTTGGAAGAATCTATGCAACTAATTGATTGAATTTCTTTTGCAATTGTGTAATAAAGCTGAATTGCGTTGCTTAACTGGGTGCTCTTGTTTCTGCCTCAGACACAACAGAGAGAAGTAAAAGTTGAAGAAGAAAAGCCGCAGTTGAACATCGATGTAAGTAAATTATCACAGGGCTTTATATTTTTACGCTTGGCACTATTTCATTTTCACTCGAGTTTTGAAGTATAAGATATTTTCATGGAATGGCTCCTACTAGTAGTTCCAAATTTAGGAAAAAGAACAATCAGGCTAATTAATTAACACAAAATCATACAAAGGGGTTGTCTAATCAGCTCATCATTTACTTTTCTAACAAAGAACTGTCACTTAGAGGAGCAGAGACTAAATGGGTTAAATTAATATCATGTTACTTGGGCATATTGTTCATATTATTTCTGGCTAAGGAACGAATTTTTGATCTCTGGTTCTTTCTCCTTATCTCAAATAACAGAGAGAATTGGAAGGATTAGATGAAAAAATAAAGTTATGGTCAGCTGGCAAGGAAACCAACATCCGCTTGCTACTTTCTACACTTCATTATGTAAGTTCCTTCATGCCAGATAACATCATGGACATCTCCCTCCTTTTCATGCTATGAAACTCCAATCTAACGATCCGAAACCATTTCATCTGGGATTATTACAGATATTGTGGTCAAGTAGTGGGTGGTCTCCAATATCGTTGACAAACCTGATTGGAGGCACACAAGTGAAGAAGGCATATCAAAAAGCAAGATTATGTCTCCACCCAGATAAGCTGCAGCAAAGAGGAGCGACAACACTGCAGAAATATGTTGCGGTTAAGGCTTTTACCATCCTTCAGGTAACTCTTCGCTCACACACAATATTTAATGACCATCTGATTCAACCAAGAACTTGAAGTTAAACACTAGATCAACAATGTAACTGATAAGACTGAATTTGTGAGAGAAATGTTGAATAGTATGTTTATTTGCAAGATTTTGATGTTTATGCCTTATTGTGTTTTACAGGAAGCGTGGTCTGTATATATATCCCAAGATGCCTTCATCAACTAAAGTCTCTAATTTGGGTTCTGTTGGAAAGTCATTTTGAGTGTGAAGCTCAAGAAAGCAGCAAGCAAGTCTGGAACATTCACGAGCTGATACCCATTTTTGTATTAAGAATTTGAAAGTAGACCTGATTACATTTTAAGAAAGTTGTGTATAAGACATGAATCAGGTCAACTACGGCCTGTATGTAAGATATGTCTACCTATGTAGTGCATGTAGATTTGTATTTCGTCGTGCAGCACTTGCAATTTGCATATGTACAAATACATTTGGATAGATTTATATACATATTTATACATGTTCAGAGTCTTCAGACAGACAGACTTAAGTTCTTTCCATGTTATGGAAAACTGTTTTCAAGTTCTTTAAAGAGTTAACGCCATCGAGTCAATCACAATGCCTCTGTTGTTGCCATCTCATAAACTACAGATTTTTCGCCTGAATTGAAGGGGGCAAAAGCAGAGATCCACGCAAAATTTGGCCATTGAGAAGCCTAGTGAGTTTCTTATCCTTCTAGTCATTGATCTTGCTTGAGTTATGATTCTAAAATGAGATAATAAACATGAAAGATGATAATCATGAACTTGAAGAAAGTTGATCAAATTGAGCAACACTTGTCTTGTTTATACAGTGAATGTAAGCTGGAAAGAAAAGAAAAGCAGATATCTGAACAGTTGATATAAACTGCATAAAACGTGATCGATTTTCAACATCTGTTCAGCAAGTTGAAGAAATTCATAGCTTTATTTAATATCCAAACGTGATAAGTATAGAGGATTAGAAGTATGAAATCCAGATCAGAGAATGATGAACTGATTGTATTTGTAGCCTTTTAAAGTCATAGAATTTACATAGTAAAAAATGACGGGGAAAGGGCAAGTAAAACCAGCCTCCCTTTTCGAAGCTCCAAAGAAGAGAGAGAGAGAGAGATTCATTCAACCACCCCCTTCTGCTAACAACTCTCTAAACTCAACATCTGTGGTCTTAAGCATAAGTGACAAAGGCACTTTTTTTCCACTCTCCACTGTCTCCACATACCTCGGCTTTATCCTCTTCTCCAAGCTAAAGGCAAAATACTGAGGAAAATCCTTAAGCTCCTCAAGTTTTCTATGCATCTCCATAGAGAAATACTCAAACTTTGGCTTGAAATTGTTTTCGATACTGAAAGTAAGCAGAGCTGGACACCTTAATACCATCCCAACGGTTTCACTCCTTGTGAATCCCAAACTCTCCAAATACTTGAGTTTAGGAATCAAGGTCTTCTCCACACTTGAAACCAGCAACACAGAATCATGATAAGCCAAAGCCTCCAAATCCTTCAACCCAAGTCTTTGAAGATAAAACAAAGCAGGTTTCAACTGATCTTCAGCACTTGAAGCAAGCAATCTTGGGCACTTATTGATAGCTTTTCTAAAGTTCTGATCTGGGATTTTGAGATCTTCAGAGAGAAAGTCGAAAACTGGTATTAAATCAGTTTTAACATCTGAAGTGAGGATTTTAGGACACATTCCAAAGATTTTGGCGAAGTCTTTTTGGTGAATGCCTCTAGATTGGAGGAAGGAGATGACAGAGTGAATGGATTCAAGAGTAACAGAATGAAGAGAAGGGTTTTGAGAAAGAGCTTTGCCAGAATCAACACCCATGATTTCAAGACAGAGAATTTTCTCTTTGGTTTGAGAAGAGACTGTGGAATGAAGTGGTGTGTAGAGAGGATGTTTATGGAGAAGGGTTTTGGGTTTGGGTGATAAGGAAGTGTTTGGTTGATGGGAATTTGAGGGAGAAGAAGAAAGTTTATTATGAGAAGAGAAACAGAAAGAAGAATGGAAAGCAGTTGCAGATGAAGAAGACATGGTGGAAGGAAAGAGATGAAGTGAAGTGTTGTTTGTGAAGAAGAAACATAAATCTAATGGGGATTTAAGCTTATGGGGAATTTTGGTGGAAGATGATTGGCTAAGATTGGATTTCAAAGATTGTTTTGTTTGGGTGAGATGAGAAAAGCCTCAAACTTTGTTGGTGGATTTCATCACTTTTTATCTGTCTTTTATCCTTACAGTAGTTAGTTGACGTACCCATCGGGTCAGGGCATTCTAATCTCAATATTTTATTTTATTTTATTTTACGTGTTTGGTTCTTTTCTTTTTTATTTTATTATATTTTTATTTTTGAAAAATGACCCTTTTTTTAGTCTTGAGTTGTTAGTGTTAATAAGTGCATTTGGTCTGAATTTTTATTTTAAGAGGAAATGTTTGGACGAGATTTTTATCCGGATGACGTATCCTCCAACGCTTCAATTTCGTGATTGTTGAGATTGTTTCAACGCAGATCTTCTATTCACGTCGGTCTTAATGTTTCGATAGTGACGAACAGTAAATAATTAGAAATAGCAGCAACAACAGTAATAACGACAGCAATAAGCAACAACAATAAGCAACAGGAACAATATTGAATCAAACTACTGCAAAACAAAAACGATATGAGTAGATGACTGAGTTGCATAACACGCTATCTTTAAGACGTTTCACGACTCTGCTCTCGACTGTGCAAACATAAAATAGCCCCGTCGTCTCTAGGATAAAACAGCTTCTCGTCTACAGCTGACTTTGCACGGAAATCAACTAGCAAAATAAAATCACTCAACGACAGACACGATTTTACTCGAGAGCCTTTAGAGAGAATACCAAAGTAATGTTCTGATATTTTTTAGGAATGAGGGGAAAACAGCCAACGGTCACTAATTAGATAGGGGAGCAAATCGTGGGGTAGTAAATGGGTTGAAAAACGTGAAATGGTAACAATATTTAATTTGACAAAAACGGTAAGAAATAATTAATTTCTGTTTTGGTTAATAAAAAACAATATTATTTTACCTCAATGTATGGAGATACAAGTATACCTAGGTTTGCCTATCTTCACCCACCTTCCAAAACTTGGGTGCCCTGTGTCACGGACATATTTTTCCAAAGTGTGTTTACCTTTGGTTATATGCTCCGATTAGCTCCCATTTATCTTATCTTTAAGCACCATATTTAGTTTAGGCAATTGCTTTTCATTTGAAGTCATAAAGCTTGGGTGTGACGTTTCGGCATTTTCATATGCAAGCCTACCAGAGCTGAAAATGTTCAAAATGTACTATAGGGGAGACATACCAGTTGAATCCCCGCCCAAGCATTAGTTGTACTCTTTGCAAGCAACCCCTTTTTCCTTGCAATTGACAGTCTTTAATGCTTATTGTAACGTCTATTTCAATGTATTTCTTTCTTTCCCGCGTTTTATAAATAAATTTTCCAAGAACGCAAAGGAAGGTTACGACATACGTCGACGTTACCCACAACTTTCGGATTTTGATTGGCTGACTTGTTCATCGAGTTAGAACAAGTGCCGCACAATCATCCGTCTCAAGGTTGAAACGCTACGATTGTGACAAGTGGTATCAGAGCCTAAGTTGGCTGAGTGACAGTTGAGACAAAAAGATGTCGACTGTAAACCGAACGGGTAAGACCCATGAAGAACGATTGGTGGGGATCGAAGAGCGGATGCTCCACCTGACGGAAGTTCCTGATTCCATCCGATTTCTTGAGGAGCGGCTTGAGGAAGTCGCCAAGAAATCCGATGTCATCGATGCGGTGTCCGGTCGTCTGGACGGGTTACCCATACGAGATTTGTTAGCTAGAGTCGATACTCTAAAGTCACGAGTTATGAGAACTGGAAATGTCACCTACGAGCGTGGGGACAGTTCGTCGGGCGCTGCTGCCCAGATTGAAGAACGAGTTATTGAACTAGATAACTCCCAGAAAGATATAATGGAAATGATAAACGGCATGACAGAGGATTTTCGAGCCACCCTGGATGTCTTTAGAAATGAAATCGCAGAGGTGAACACGAAGGTGAACCTTACAATGCGAGCATTTGCAAATCAAGCTCCAGCTGGAGGAGCAGTTACAGTTGGCAAGATAAAGATCCTAGAACCCAAGCCCTTCTGTGGGGCAAGGGATGCAAAGGCACTGGAAAACTTTATCTTCGACATTGAGCAGTATTTCAAAGCCACGAACACTAAAACGGAAGAAGCCAAAGTGACATTGGCGACCATGCGTCTATCTGAAGATGCAAAGTTGTGGTGGAGATCCCGGTATGTGGACATTCAGGAAGGGCGTTGCACCATAGATACTTGGGACAGTTTGAAGAGAGAACTCCGCTCGCAGTTTTTCCCCGAGAATGTCGAGATTCTGGCTCGACGAAAACTGAGAGAATTAAAACACACTGGAACCATTCGGGAGTATGTGAAGCAATTCGCAGGGCTGATGCTGGATATATCAGATATGACCGAGAAGGACAAAATCTTCAGTTTTGTCGAAGGACTGAAGCCGTGAGCAAGGACTAAGCTGTATGAGCAGAAAGTTCAAGACCTCACGTCAGACTATGCAATAGCTGAACGTTTGTTCGATCTGTCTGGTGATTCTCAAGAGACGAGACGTCATCAAAGCTCTTCACCTGGAAGAGATAGAAACAGCCGACCGAATTCTCTCAAGGCTTCCAGTGAAAACAGAAGTCCCGGTAGAGACCGCAAGCCTTCCCAGTCCAACACGGGAGACACCTGGAAAAGACGTGATAGTCCAAACACGTCGAATCGCCCTATCAGTTGCTACATATGTAACGGGCCACATCGGGCAAGGGAATGTCCAGATAAAGCGGCCTTCTATGCCTTTCTGGCCTCTTTGGCTGCGGACTCAGATGACAAGTTAAGCCAACCAGAGAAGGAAGATGGGCAAATGGAGGAAGTTCAAAATGTCTGGGTGGGGGCCATAAGACTCTTGTCGTCCCTCCAGAAGAAGCGGGGGAGACAAAGGGAAGCACGAAAGGGGGCCTAATATATGTTGACACCTGGATCAACCGAAAGCATAGGAGCACTATGGTCGACTCCGGTGCAACTCATAATTTCATAACGGTGGCCGAAGCCAGACGATTAAACCTTCATTGGAAGAAGGATACGGGAAAAATGAAGGCCGTGAACTCTACAGCTCTACCCGTCGTTGGAGTAGTGAAACGAGCGGTGATACAGTTGGGAGGATGGAGCGGTTTCGTTGATTTCGTAGTTGTAGGCATGGATGACTTTGATATAGTCCTTGGAATGGAATTCCTTCTCGGACATCAAGTGATCGTGATGCCTGCAGCTAGATGTTTGGTGATCACGGGGTCTACCCCCACCGTTGTGCAGACAGACCTTCGGCAACCCAAAGGACTGAGAATGATCTCGGCCATGCAACTGAGGGAGGGCCGTGTTCAGGAAGACGCAAGGTGTGTCGTGGAGAAATGTTGTGATGGGAAACATTATAGTTTGCCCATGTCAGAATTGCCTACGAAGAGTAATTGTCGTATGGCGCAGTTAGAGTCAACTGGACTCCGGAGACAGTCACAGAGATTGTCGAGTGCAGGATTCACCAGACCTGCAAAAGCTCCGTATGAGGATCAAGCCATCTTACGGAAGGAAGAGAATGGACGGTTGTGTGCCGACAACGGTGTTCGAAAGCAAGCCCCGAGGAGAGGGCCAACTTTTGGGTCCGTGAGTGGGACTCAACCTGTTAAAGCTTATGTTAAGGCGTCTAATCATGCGTCGGGTGGTACCCTAGTGCGGAATGGACATCCGATCGCATTTGAGAGTCAGAAGCGGAGTACGACAGAAGGTACCTGTATGGTGTCTGCAGAAGAAACGCTTGTCATAGCACACAGTCTGAGGCATGGGAGACAGTGTTCCCATAAATCAACTTTTGTCAGAGAGATGAACGACGATGTTGCCGGCCATTTTGGTAGTTAGCCGAATCTGACTTCGAATCAAGTAGGGAGACGGAGAGGCACGCTCAAACTTGATTTTGGGTCAGAACTTAGCAAAGGAGCAAATAATTGGGCAATTGAGGCCCTTAGTAAGAGAAACAATCATGGGGTTCCACAGATGTTGGCTCGTACACGGGCATGTCAAGCTGATGGCCCAATGCGGGACGCGTCAAAGGAATTCGTGCAGAAAAACTCTGTCGCTCAAAATGGCTCGAGCTTGACGAAGGCCGGTACGTTAGTGCAAAGAAGTGGGGGTCAGTTGTTGAAGGCAACCCAACCTTGTGTCACAGCTCAGGATAGTTCGACAACTGACAGAAGTCCAACAGAGAGTGTTGGTGGCGGACGACATGTGTTGTCGCGTCTTGTTGATTCTCCCTGTATGAGGAAGGGTCCTCAGATTCGTAGCGTTACACGGAGGTGGAAGCAGAAGTCATACATCGTCTGGACCGATCGAGAGGAAGCCTTGAAGTGGCGGGAAAAGTGGGCAGATAAGAAACATACCCCTTGAGTTTTCGTGTGGAAGACCAGGTCAACGTCAAACGGCGACCTGAACTGGCTCAATGGTGAAGACACCAAGATCATCACCTCGTGAGAAGACACGAGGAACTAACGGGAGTCCTTGCTAAGAAAGCGAGGAAAAAGAAGAAGAAGACCCACGGGGGGAGACACAACTTCGTGGTGAAGTAGAAGAACCTCCTCGTGGAAGAAGCATGCAGAAGACGTACCAATGATCGTGAAGCGTGGAAGCAGAAGTTCGAAGGATTCCAGCTTTGACAGTCGACGGGGACGTCAACTCTTTAAGTGGGGGAGTGTGTCACGAACATATTTTTCCAAAGTGTGTTTACCTTTGGTTATATGCTCCGATTAGCTCCCATTTATCTTATCTTTAAGCACCATATTTAGTTTAGGCATTTGCTTTTCATTTGAAGTCATAAAGCTTGGGTGTGACGTTTCGGCATTTTCATATGCAAGCCTACCAGAGCTGAAAATGTTCAAAATGTACTATAGGGGAGGCATACCAGTTGAATCCCCGCCCAAGCATTAGTTGTACTCTTTGCAAGCAACCCTTTTTTCTTGCAATTGACAGTCTTTAATGCTTATTGTAACGTCTATTTCAATGTATTTCTTTCTTTCCCGCGTTTTATAAATAAATTTCCCAAGAACGCAAAGGAAGGTTACGACATACGTCGACGTTACCCACAACTTTCGGATTTTGATCGGCTGACTTATTCATCGAGTTAGAACAAGTGCCGCACAATCGTCCGTCTCAAGGTTGAAACGCTACGATTGTGACACCCTGCAGGACCAAACCTATTAATCAACCAATGAGTATAAGAAATGACATGCACAATCAAAATTAATAAATGTGGGAATGCTTTTAAGAATAAAATAAAATAATATTTTCTTTTATAAACTTTTCACCCATTAATCCCCCACTTGAAATATGGTTGGGTTGGGAGACATTCTCAACCCAACCCATATTTTAGGGTTATTTGGGTTGACAACCCGAATTTAGTTTCTAATCCAACCTAACTCAACCGGTAAAATATGGGTTGGGTTGGGTTGGGTTGTCGGGTTGTATAGTTTTTTTTTTTTTTTCATTTCTAGTTTCTAATGGTTATAAAAGTTCAAAATTGTTACATTTAAAGTTCAAACGTACATAATTCAAAATTTCATACAATAAATTCAAAGTTTATATACCTAATTTGTTTTTTATTAAATAATATATATATATTATATTAATTCGGGTTGGGTTGGGTTGAATCGAACTTTTCAACACTCCAACCCGAGATCCAATCCAACCCGAAAAAATCAACTTTTTTTAACCCAACTCAACTCATATTTTAACCTAACCCAACCTAACCCTTATAATATGGGTTGGGTAGTCTGTGTTATTCGGGTTCAACCCATATTCTTACATCCCTAGTGTCTGTTTCTATGATACTATGCGTAAGTAAAGTGTTTGATGACTTGAATCTTTACGTAGTGATAATAGTTTAGAATATCGTAAAGTAACTCGTAGTTTATCGTAAAGTAAAGTTTTGAACTTTACTTCTAATGCTAGCACACACAATATTATTTGAGTGAAGTTCTAAATTAGCCCGTGCTTTATGGTCTTGCATGTATATCTTAGTTTAGTGAATGCTCTAGGAATTTGTCCAGAATTCCATAGGAAACGGCCCTCACTTCCAGATTTACAAAGGTGAATCTATCAAGAGTACTCTTGTAGCTAGGTACCCTACTTGATATCAAGTATAGATTTCATTATAAACAAAGTTTAGCCTCCTCATACGCTTCAGGATGTCATGCTAATCACTGAATCATAAGAATGGAACTCCTAATTTAGCATGATTCTCGTTATATTACTTGTGATCAGTTATTACCCATTGAACTTGTTTCTTAGGATCTCCAGTCTTACAAGTTGGGTTTACCTCACAGTAATTCATTTTTCAATAGGCTTGAGTCCCATTCTTTATGAGGTTTTAAAAACCTTCTCTCTTGCTAGTCCTTTCGTCAAAGGATCAGCCAAGTTGTCATCAGACCGTACATAATCCACTATCACTGCACCAGTAGTGAGAAATTCTCTAATGGTACTATGCTTACGACGTATCTGTCGTCTCTTACCGTTATAATAACGATTCTGAACTTTTGCGATAGCTGCAATACTATCACAATGGATTAGTATGACTAGTACCAATCTTTTCCAGGTGGGAATCTCTTATAACAAGCTTCGAAGCCAGCTTGCTTCTACACTAGCAGTAGCTAGTGTTATCATCTCTAACTCCATCGTTGACTGGGCTAAAATTGTCTGTTTCTTGGATTTCCAAGTAATAGCTCCTCCTGCTATATTAAAAATATAGCCACTCAGCCTTTGAGTCATCTGAGAGGGAGTTTCAATCAGCATCGTTGTAACCTTGAAGTATAGTGGGAAACTTTTTATAATGAAATCCTAGATTTTGTGTCTTCTTAAGATATCTCATTACTCGTTCTATAGCATTGCAGTGTTCTAAACTAGGTCTGCTGGTAAATCTACATGCTAATCTTATAGCATAAGCTATGTCTGGTCTAGTGTAATTAGCAGCATACCTTAGACTACCTATGATACTAGCATACACGGATTGGTTAACGCTGTCACCAGTGTTTTTGAATAATTTAACACTAGAGTCATAAGGTGTACAAGCTGGTTTACTATCGAAGTAGTTATACTTCTTTAGAATCTTTTCTATGTAATGAGATTAATCTAAGAAAATTCCATTTTCAGTTCTTGTAATCTTGATACCTAGGAGTACATCAGCTTCTCCTAAGTCTTTCATGTCAAAGTTTGCACTCAACATAGATTTTACATCATTTATAATGTGCAAGTTTGATCCAAAGATTAAACATGTCATCTACGTAGAAGCATATGATAGTACATAACCTATCTTCAATCTTATAGTAGAAACATTTGTCACTCTCATTTACTTTGAATCCTTTGGACATGATTAAGTTGTCAAAATTTTTGTGCCATTGCTTAGGAGCTTGTTTTAGGCCATAGATGGATTTATATAGTTTACAAACTTTGGATTCTTGATCGTGAACTATGAAACCTTCATGTTGTTCCATATAAATCTCTTCTTCTAAGTCACCATTTAGGAAAGCAGTTTTGACATCCATCTGATGGATTAAAAGATTGTTCAGGGCAGTTATAGATATCAATACTCTAATTGAGGTGATTCTAGTGACCGAGGAAAAAGTATCAAAGAAATCTATGTTTTTCTCTGCCTAAAACCTTTAGCTACTAATCTAGCCTTATACTTATCCACTGATCCATCAGGTTTGAGTTTCTTCCTTAAAACCCATTTACAAGTCTATGGCTTTGCAGCTACAGGGTAAGTCAACTAGGTGCCAAGTTCCATTGGATTCAAGAGAGTCCATTTCGTCATTAATAGCTTCTTGACATAAGTTTGCATCTACTGAGGATAAGACCTTTGTTAGATCTTTCGGATCTTCTATGTTATACATTTCGAAGTCTTCTCCAAAGCCCTTTATGGTTCTAGCTCTCTTGCTTCTTCTAGATTCAGAATCTACTTCCTTTTCTTGGGTTTGGATTCTAATTGAAGGTAGACTACTTGAACTTGAGCCCCCACTAGTTAACTATTTAAGCCCCCACTATATTTCTAGATTTAAAAGGTAATCTATCCTCGAAAAAATCTGTTATTTGATTCTATGATTACTTTGTTTTCTAAGTCATAGAACCTATAGGTTTTACTGTTTTCAGCATATCCTATGAAAACACATTCATATGCTCTTCTGGCTAATTTTCTTCTCTTTAGATCAGGTATTCTAACATAGGCTAGAGAATCCCAAGTTATAAGATAAGACAGGTTTGATGTTTTATTGTTAAGGACTTCGTTTGGTGAAGATTTACTGTTTGATTTAGGAATTCTATTAAGAACATAATTAACAGTCTTAATTATTTTACCCCGCCAAGATGGTGCTGCTTCTGATTCAAGTAAGATAGCAACTACTAACTCCGTTAGTGTTCTATTTTTTCTTTCTGCTTTTCCATTCATTTCAGGAGAATAAGGTGCAATAGCTTATTGTATTATTCCTTTTGAGTTATAAAACTCATTGAAGGCAACTGAGTCATATTCAATTCCTCTATCATTATGAAGTCTCTTAATTCTTGTGTTAAACTGATTCTCTATTTCAGTTACATACACCTTGAACATGTCAAAGATATCACATTTATTTTAAGCATATAAATAAAAGTGTAGTCAGAACAGTCATCTATAAAGGTTATTACATACCTTTTACTGTTCCTAGTTAATGTACCATCAAATTCACACAAGTTAGAATTTATTAATTCTAAAGGTTATGTTACTCTAGTTACACACTTATGCGAGGTTTTTGTTATCTTAGCTTGATTTCAACATGCACATTTCTCAAATTCATGCATAGATAACTTGGGTATAAGATTTAACCTACTCATGTTGTTAACTAGTCTTTTATTAACATGACAAAGTCCAGCATGCCAAACATTAAAAGAAAACAACATGTAAGCAGAAGATAAATTCTTATTAATTTCCAAATTCGATTTGAACATGCCATCGGTAGGCGTAACCCTTTCCTACAAATACATTATTTTTTGTTAAGGTAAACAAGTCTGATCATATGGTTTGAGTGAAGTCGGCCTTGTTGAGGAGATATTCGAAGACCAAATTCTATCAAATTTCTCAAGTATGCAAAACTTCCTTCAGCACAAGCGTCTTGCCAGATGTGGATTTCAATTCTACTTCTCCAACACCAGCTACGTTGGTTGTGTGATCTCCCAGAAGGATATTTTTATCCTTCACCTCATTATATTTTCTAAACAAACTAAGATAATCATGACAGACATGGCGGGATGCACCAGTGTCTAGCCACCAACATTCAGACCCCCAATGACATTAACTTCAGAAATCATAGCTACAAATTCATCTTCTACTAGGTTCGTCTGCGCAATAGGACGACTCATGTTTCTACAATTCCTAGCTAAGTGTCCAGGCTTACTACAGTTATAACAAACAATTTGTATCGTACTTCTGGACTGAGGGTTATTTTGTTTGTTGGATTCATATTTCATCTTGTTTACTTTCGGCTTCAGATCCGGTTTCAGAACTGCACTAGACTTCTTTATGGGAATCGTGTTCACCTTCTCCTTTTGATCATGTTTTCTTCCCTCCTCCTCCATCCTTAGTCTCGTGATAAGAGTTTCAAGCGAGAAATCTTTGGTTTTGTGCCTTAGAGCGTTCTTGAATTCCTTCCACATAAGAGGTAATTTATCAATAATAACTGCAACTTGAAATTGTTTGTCTAGCATCATACCTTCGCTGATAATTTCGTGTGCTATTTTTTTTTATCTCATGCGATTGAGCTTCCACAGATTTGTCATCGGTCATTTGGTATCGTAGGAATCGGCGCACTACATATTTTTTCGACCCTGCTTCCTCCGTGTCATTTTCTTTTGTAATTCATCCCATACCTCTTTTGCAGTTGAAAACGTACTGTAATAACCATATAACTCTTCAGTTAGGCCATTAAGAATTAAGTTTTTACAGATAAAATCGGTTTCTATCCACGCGGTGAGTTCCTTAATTTGTTCTTCCGTAGGATTTGTTTATGGGACTTTCAGCTTTTTAGTAGTACATGCGTCAGCCAACTTCTTCAATGTGAGAAAAAATAACGTTTTTTGTTTCTACCTTTTGAAGTGTGCTTCTTCAAATCGAAACGGGCGGTTGAGAAGCAACAGCAACAATAAACTACAGCAACAGCAGGAACACTATTGAATCAAACTGCTGGAAAACAGAAATGATATGAGTAGATGGTTAAGTCGCGGAACACACTTTCTTTAAGAGACTCCAAAATAAAACACAATTTTACCTTGCTTGACCGATGGACGATGGTGCGCGTGTAGAGATACGGGCATACCTACGTTTGCCTATCTCCTCTCTCCTTCCAAAACTTGGGTGTCCTAAGGGCATAAACCTATTAATCAATCAATGAGTATAAGAAAAGACATCCACCATCAAAATTAAATCAACGTAGAAATTCTTTTAAGAATAAAATAATATTATATTTTTTTTTATAAATATTTCATCCAATAGTAACCCATGTCGAAGTTATGAATTACTAACTTTTTTATTACATCATGTACCCATTTAGGATTCAAATTCACATTGCATTCTTGATTGAACCTGCAACTCGATAAAGATGACATATCTCTATCTCAATAAAGACATTAAAACATGAGGATGATTGGAACTGACGCGAAGTTCCAAAAACCATTTCCTCATGTCGACGACCCTCCCCACCTAATCATTTTGACTAATTTCTGACTCAATTTATTAACGCAAGTGCATTATAAATGTGTTTACATTTATTTGGGTTTAATGCATATTTCAATTTAGATGTAGTCGAGTCAGTGTTAAACAAACATCAGGTCGTAAAATTCATCCATGTCGCGATATAATTAAATCCAAATCGTTCTAAATAACATTTATTTTATTTAAAAATGTCTTTTTAATTAAACTTAGAGGCGAGAGATTTGAACCAAAATCTCTTATCCTCGGAAACATACAGATGCCTAGTTAAACTAAGCTCATGTTAGCAAATGACACTTATTATCGTGTTTGTGTCAATGAATCGAGTTAGAGGTTAGTTAAAACAATCATGCAAAATGGATTATCACTATCAAAAGATGGTTTTGGAACTTTGTGTCAAATTCTAACTGTCCTCAAGTTTTAATGTTTACATCGGGCTAAAGATATATCATCCACATCGGGTTGGAGGTCCAATCACTATCCTGAAGTGAATTTGAGTCCTAAATGGGGCCCATGACATAGGCAATAGGTTATAATTCATAAGGAGACCACAAAACTAAAGCGCATTGGATAATCATTCATACAAAAACTTCATGTTTGAACCGCTAATATGAATAACTTCATGTTTGAACCCCTAAATAGAATTAATAAGTTTGTATTTGGAGCGTAAAGTTTGAGTTTAACTTATTTCAAAGTTTCGAATAACTCTATCCTTTTATATTGTTTCAAATTTCTATCCTTTAATATTGTTTCAAATTTTAACATTTATCGAGGAATTCCCTCTATTTCAAATTTTAATACATCATTAAATGATCATTAAATAATTTTGTAATTTGTTATTTATTTATTTTGTACTCCTTAAATACTATTACTGTGACAAACAATGAATTGAGAGGATTCCCTATTTAAATTTTATACATTTATCTAAATACTCTACTTTTTCCTCTTAAACTAGATTTCATTTACACCTCTTCATTCCAAACATAAACTTACTAACTTTAAAATATTAATCCTAGACTTGTCAATTTCACTGGACCTAACTTACTAACTCTAAAATATTAATCTTAGACTTGTCAATTTCACTAAGTAGGTCTAAAGCACCTCTTAGTGAACAAATTTTTTTCTAAAGTGAACAAAATTATACATAGTAAAATTATAATAGGTTTCATATGTGCTATTAACAAAAACTCAAAAACAAAATAATACAAAATGCACAAATTTTAAAATATTGAAAATTGTAGAGATATAGATTAAACTAACATCTAAATAAACATGAGATATGATAAAATGAAGAGTACAAATAAAAGTTAGATTGCGTTTACCGTCGGGACTTCAACGCTACGGTAAAATATAAAATAGAACAAAACAAAGAGGAACTATATCCAATAAGCCCTTAAAAAGCAATGTCCAGTCCCACAAGTTTCACACAAAAGGTCGAAAAACACTTCAAACATAATTTTAATGTCATTTACAGACATTGTAATTAACATTGATTCACCAAAGTAGTGATTATAATGGCAACAACCAATGGATTAATGATCTTAATAAACTACTATGTTTTTCCAATATTATATCTGTCAACTACAACATTTCTAGTAAAAAAAACTACAATATCTGGAAAAGAAATCCATGATTGACTCAGGAAAACGACCTTCATGGAAGACAATGATAAGTGTTTACAATTACAACGGCCGGACATAATAGAGTTGCTAATACTAAAAAAAACTGCAAAACCAATAATTTTGTAGCAACAGAGATGAAGAGTTAACTCTAGTATTCTCCAAATGGAACACAAGCATAACCATCTTTTGAGTAGTGGTTCTAGTACTTGCACCAAACAGGTGCTGAGAAAATTATTACTTAGCATTGGAAAAAAGAAATGGAGACTAAACTCAGAATCATCCTCACATTGCCTGGTTTCGTTTCTCGCTCAAGACACTGTATTTCTTGGCCCTTTCATCAGCAGCAAACTAGCAGGTTGCTGACAAGAAAAAACATGATACTCAGCAGATAATTCATCAAGTTTAGAGATAACAAATTTGGGTTTGTGAATACTTTCAAATTGGTTGCTCATGTCTCAAGGTTTCCCTGGCTTCTGCTTGCTGAGTGCTGTCGCAGCAGTTTCTTGCCATGATGATCATCCTGCAAGACCACATTCGAATTGATGTAGAGGATAAAGTATTCAGTGATTTAACATTCAAATATGGTTTTATTTTCGATCCAAAGAAGATATCCTGCAAGATACTAAGAAATACGAAGTAAAAGACAGAAACTGACAATAATCTAATCCAATCTAATCCTTGAGCAACACCATTCACAAAATATTCCTCAACTGTACAACTTTGCCTTTTCTCTTCGGTGGATAGTTAATGTCTCCTCTGACCATTACCTGCTGCTTATCCCTCCAATACTGACTTCTTTAGAGCTCAGCCAGGTATCCCAACACCGAAAATATAGGAAACTAAAATATATTTGCACCAGCCCTCTTAGCATCTTTCCCAAGCGCTATTCACTCACCAAATATCTAACTCCCTCTACAAATAAACAACCTCCACAACCACCTCTAACTAATTATATAATATACCTTATAATATCTCTAATTACATTACTAAGAAGTTCTTCAGAGAATTGCTATACTTTTGGTAAACAGGGAATTGCTATACTTTTTAAGATAAAGAAATAATTTCATGAGCCCCAAGCCAGAGAAAATTAGAGAACACACTTCCAATTGGCCAACTTTGAATCAGAAACCATAGTTGTTGAAAAATATAAGTGTATAACAAAGATAGAGCCATTATATAAATATATACACACATACATACAATTGCATATATTAATATTTTAAAAGAAGAAAGAGAGTTAAAAGGAGCAAAGTGATACGGCGTCTTCCTGTTAAAGATTCTAATTTCCCTTCAATCCACGAGCTCAAAGAGGAAAAAGAATATATTATATGAATAGAAGCCATAGCATTTCGTTTTGTCTTTTAAAAAGTCGTCCCACCATATATGTCCACGGGAAGGGCTATGTACTCGCTAAAAGTGAAGATAAAAATATTCTAAAAGCTTCCAGTTCCAGCAAAGTAATTCAGGAAGACGTGGCCTCATAGAGCTTATAATTCCTTTTTGGAAAGAGAGCACCATAACAGGATGAAGCATATAGAGGGAGCTGTATTTTAATCTCCTCGTGGATATTATTAAAGCTTTTGTGATTAAGTTCTCATCCGAAGAACTTGACCTGTGAATATTTATCCTGTGATGTGACTTCTTATACATAAGATCTCCCCATATAAACTTTGTTGACCCGATACACAAAAAGTGAGCCAAGGCCAACTGCTGAACTGTGAATGATTGACCCAGTCACTTTCTCAACTCAATCAATCAGCCTCTTATAAACTGTTCATGTCTGTGAGCTGCATATTAGTCAAAAGAGCCAACTTTTTTTGTTCCATGTTCTAACACCACCTCGCTTCTGTAAGGTGAAGAAACCTCGTTTTTAGACAGGAACAAAAAAAAGAGTGCCCTCCAGCCATAAAATTCTTTCCATAACTGTTGACGCATTGTTACAATGCTAATGTCAGACAAGCAAACGGATTGATTTCCTCACATAGAAACCAGAATTCGTGTAGTGATTGAATGCAAAAAGAGAAACAAGATATTCCATCATTTTCAATGATTAATTTAATATAAATACTAAAATATATAATAAAAAAAAACCAACCTTGTAAAGAGATGCTGCTGACTCAGATTGCAACGTCTGAACTCCCGTACGCCCAAGGGATTGCAAAGCATCAAGTGCATCTAACGTCAGCTGCCAGCCACTAAGAGCAACTGCATCTGCATTGGAGCTACTACTTGTACTGCCAGCAGCAGCAACATTTCCATTTACCCATGGGCAAAATTGATTGTGATGCACTATCGGATCAAACTCTATTTCATAATTGCTTTCCCCTTTTTGCGGCACTGAAAAAGACAGTTCCACATCACTAAGAGAAGACAATTGGAATAACACGTTTCATAAAGTCAATTTGCTAAGCCAGATTTTAAGAGACCAGATTCTATTATGCTGAATTCTAAAAATATACCCAAATTTGAATCCTCAATCTTATTTTGTCCATGAGTAGGTCGTGCATCAGCATTGTGACTGCTATTCACTAGGACTGTCTTGCAACTTTGACTTGTCTTTCCACCGCTTTCAACAGAATCATCTTTAGCAGAACCATCAATTTTTGATCCACTATCAGCTCTTTCTACCGGCCGAGAAAACATCTCTTGGCTATCACCATGAGGATCTTCCCTGATGATGTCTTCAGGAACAATCTCGTCCATTAATCCAGGATCAGGGGCAGATTCACCAGTTTGTCCCTGATTCTCTGCGTCCTCTATTCTGGGTTCAACATCACCAACAACACTATCTGTCCTATGAACCGATGCATCAGCCCCATGAATTTCAGCCTCATGACTAGCACACATCCCAACGCTTCCACCACTTATTCCAAAGCTAAACACATCCCTTGCATGAGTAGTAACAGTATCAGCATTGAATATTTCTTCACCATCATTTGTACTACTGACACCCATTTCACCGGGAACCTCAGATGCCGGTCGAAGAAAAATGCTCTGCTGAGCTTGATTGCTATAAATCAATTCTGACGTTTCATTATTGTCTAAATTCCCATGTGTACTGGAAGATGGAAAATGAACATCATCAACATCACCAGGATAATTTTCAACACTTTCCATAGAATCCTCGTCAGCAGTATGGCACACTGTGTCCATTGCAATAACAGATGACGCACGGGTTGAATCCCTAGCTGATTGAATTCCAGTATATTGATCACCTCCATGCTGAAATGAATTAAATTTTTCCCCATCCATTGACAGGTCTAAACCCATGGAATGACTTGGACCAGCACCTGCTGAATCTCTTTGATATGAGCAGAAGGTATCAAAAAATTCGGAATCACGAGTACGTTTTGAAGGTCCGGCTGAATATTGTCTATCATCTGTTACTTCATCATCTATAACAGTTCCTTCAACACTATCGGCTTGATGCATCCTCACTAGTGCCCTGTCATTTGAACTCCCATCTTTATCCAAACTGCGTTTGCGGGAGCTAGGACCTCTTGATTCATATGAAGCAGCACGATCACCAACCTCACTGCCTGAAGGTTGCCCAATCATTAGATCCCTTCCCAGATCCCCATTGGGAATATGTTCAGTCGTTGTATTCTTTTCGGATTGAGAAACATTTAAGCCCCCTGCCATTGTCAGATTCAAATCAACATCCGTGTTTGGCAGTAAGGTTGCCTCGTTCGTTGTTGCTACTTCATCGCGGTCTTCAATACGTTCTTTATCAGCATCATCAGCAGTCACCCATCCATTGATTCCACTTGCTGCACTTACTCCACGTGTCAGTCCCATTTTCTTACTTGTGGAAGGAATGTCAATGTTGTTGGTCGCAAAATGGGCAGGTCGAGAAATTGTTAAGAAGTCCAATATCCTAACAGTAGCACCACATATGCTACAATCTAGTATAGGTGATCTAAATTCATTTCTAGAGTCCTTAACCACCAATTTACCCTTTCCAGTGTCCTTTTTTATGGAAGTAGAGAGTGCTTTCTTACTTCGAGCAGCATCATGCGAAAGATGCAACTGAGCCTCTGTTGGAGCAAAAGAACATCCATTTCGAGCTGATTGTGCAGAATGCTCTTCACAGTCTTGAACATCCAAATGCCACCTCGGTTCCCATCCACAAAGGCTAATAATTTTCTGTGCCTGGAAAATGAAAAAAATAATTACAAATGATAAATTATCAGCTGAAGAATAAATAGGATTTAGAATATTGACCAAAAATTAATTATAAATAAAGAGGCCCACTTGAGAATACAAATAGAATGCTCCATCTTGAGAGCTGTCAAGAAGCTCACGTGTACCCTCTGGCTTTACATCTATTTCGCCCATGGTGAAAGTTGGGGATTGTGCCAAAAGACGATCAAGCTGCGCACCCCGAAAAATACGCATTTGTTCAATTGCAGAAGCAGCAATAGAAGGCAAAGATTGAAACTGCAGAAGCCCATCACATCTATCCTTAAATCCTCCAACTAAAGCAGACTGAGGTGTTGGAGGGAACTGCACCAAACTTTCAGGGCAGCTATTTCCTCTCCAAGGACAAGAAACTTTGTGCCCAGAATCCAGCTGCTTTGTAAACTCAGCAAGTTGAACTTCATTAACACCCAAAAAGGAGAACCAAGGGTCATTGTTATCAGCAGTCAGAATTCACAAGTTAATTAGTGAACTATCAACTATCAATTAACCTCAGTATATATCTACAGGTTCTTCCAGGCGTTTGAAATACTTTTTTCTTTTGTGTTTGTGTGTGTGTGTGTGAGTGGGTGGGCACCTATAGATATGATAACCCTATATATTTCAATAATGGCTCTCCATTAATGAATCTTACCTTCTGCAGAAGTCCACGACTGTAGTAATTCAAAGCTCAAACTGGCACCACAAGATTCACATTCGATTTTATCAACATCAACATTCATCCAACCTCTCTGTGCACATGCAAGTGAATTGACTACCTGCAAAATATCAAGAAAGAATAATATTCCTAAGTTTCAAAATTCATTTACCACCACAATCTATTTCATTATTACTTTAAGTGGTTAAGAGATAAAAATAGAGTTGTATGAAAAAGAATTGAGATGTGAAAGCCTTATGACTCCCAAAGTTTTAATCAATTTTAAAAAAAAACTATTCTAATTTTTCACAAAATTGACAACCTATAACATTGCTTTACATTAGTTCCACTTTCACCTATAAACCAACTATAGTCATAGATGTTTTCTTAACTTAAATTGAGTACGAGATTAAGAGATCGACTATGTATGAAGTAACAAGTGAAAGAAGTGACCAGGATTGGACTAATACATGAAAAGAATTATATTAATTGTCAATACTTCCAAGAATAAGGCAGCAAAGAAATACTAAAATCTGCTCAATATTCCTGCCAAATTACAGAAAACTGGAGGTATCTTAGTCTCCTCTCTTTAGACAACACAACAAACAAAAATATAGATGTGAATGAACTGGGTGGGTTAAAAGGTCACTAATTTAATGAGACAAAGACACGCACCAAATAAATAATAAAAACACGCCGATGGTCTGTTTTCTGTGAAAAAATGAATAAATAACTTATTTTCCTTTGAAGTTCAGATTTTACATAAACGGTACCAAAAACCAAGAGAACAAACAGTTTCCTGTTTCAGCGAGAAGTAACCAAAAGTTTGATCCTCTAACCAAGCTAGTTCTAGGACAGAGTTTCTATATTGAACCCAAGTTAAAATTACGAGTTGAAAATTATAAAACTGAGTTATGTGCAAAGGGACCAAATATGTACAGTAGTTATTAAAATACATGCAAATTTTCACACACACACTGCAGGGTTTATAAATAATCATAAAAATTATAACCTTAGGTTTTCCAAACCAATTTCCAGGCTTAAAGGTAGCCAAACGCCTTAACAAATCTCCCCTTTCCCATGGTCTACAAGAGTATCTCGACATGCCAAAAGCAGAACCACCAACCCCAGTGCTCAAGGAAGGCTGGGGTGGTTGTGAACCAACATAAGATAAAGACGCAGCTTTTGAACCAAGTCCACGAATTGACCCATCAACACTTCCAATGTTTGTTGGAACAGCAGGTGATGAGGCTCCAGCAGAACTGATAAGAATCATAGAGCAACAAGAACTTAAGAAGACAAATGTGAATTCAAATTATCAAGCTTTATCTTACAATTCTAACCATTCGATCATTATCCATTGAGATAAATTTTCAGGTATACACCTAGAATTTTGTTGAATTATGACTCAACATCAAATACAACTCCAGAAGAACATATATAGAAGCTAAAAATTCCAAGCTGCTGCTAATCATGTAAGAAAAGAAACCCATATAACCCTTTCGCACCCACCTCACATTACGAGCAAAACACAGTAGATCCTCTACCGCATAACCTATTCGGTAAATTAACCCGCCTGAAAACCGTAAATTCAACCCTCCATTCCCGTGTTCCCGAAAAGAAATATGGAATCCATGTAGGCGTGGGAGAATCAAGAGTAAGTTGAAGAATTTGAGACCTCAAATCAGGGGAAAAGAAGAAAAATTGTAAAACCCTAGGTTGACCAAAGAAGAGAGAGTCGAAGAAGAAGAAGAAGAAGTGATGAAAAGGAGAAGAGTAGAAAGTGAAGAGAAAGAAGAAGAAGAAGAAGAAGAAGCGGAGGGGTACCTGGCTGCCGGAGTTGGATCAACAGTTCCAGCTGAGCTGATTACCTCTTCCCTCATTCCTACGAATTGATTTGGTGTTGTTTTGGGATTTTTGAGGAACAAAACGGCTGAAGAAACAAAAATAAATAAATAAATAAATAAAAACGAAACTTGGCTTTAAATCATTGCTTTTATAATCCAATTGGTGAGACGTTAAGTGATATTTAGTGCGATGTTCGTAACTTAAAAACCCCTTTTCCCTCTTATTTAAAGTTACAATTATCACGTGAATTTTATTCTATATGCAATTTGGATCACTTCTATTCTATTTTATTCTACTACAAAACTCCTTTTTTTTTTTTTCTAAATAAATGTTTTAAAAAATTCTACTCAACTTTGTGGTAGGATTTGTTAAATAAACAAATCCTGACCAATCCACATTACCCAACCCAAACTGTAAGGGTTGAGTTTAGTTAGGTTGGGATATAAAATTGAAGAAAAAACAAGTTAAGTTGGGTTGTGCATGTAAGGGGTCAGGTTGATTTGGTCCAACTCGATTATATATAAATAAATTTAAAATCTGAAAGTAAACATTATATTGAATGAATATTGTAGGCTTGAAATTTGAATATATAATATTAACGAGGGACGTGCCCTTAAATAGATAAACGAATCTCCCGCTGAGATATCATTTATCCATTGAGGTTGATACACGTGTCGTCGAATTGATTACAATAAAGAAAGCTTAAAGAGTGGCCGACAGGACAAGACCCCTGACTGGCATTTTATCTCTTTAGAATCTTTCTTTTTTGAAAAGCTAAGATTACGATAAGATTTGGTGGGACAGGTCCCCACTTATCCTTATCTTTTCGTAATGCTTGAAAAAGTAAAAGAAATAATTACATGCTGACAAAATTAAAAAGATAAAGCAATGTAAAATATGTCTGCATCGTCCTCAAGTCTTTTTCGTTGGTTTCTTACTGCCGGTTTGCTGATGTCACCCGGTATTGTTGAATGGCCAGGATTGGATTTACCATGCGACGGCTGTTGATCTAATTCTGAGAAGATACATCCAGGGACTTACTTCGGCTACCTCCGCCATTTGCTGCCCAAGCACCTTCTCGTCTTTGGATCGGTTGGTCGCGGTAAATATCTCCTACCCGGAGTCAATCTACTGCTGCGATGATTCTATTACTGGTCACCGCAGTGGCTTGCGAGGAATTTTGTTCCTCTACCGAGGAGTATTGTTCCATTGTGGTTGGTCAGTCACAGTGGTCGAATACTCTTCTTCAGACTTCCCTTCTACATCATCCCCCTTTAATCGGAAATTACAAAATTGACGATTACTGAACGCAGACTGGATATACAGGACAAATATATACAGACACAAAATAATAATATTATTATTATTATCATTATTATTATTATTTTATTTTTTTATTTTTTTATTTTTTTTTCACTCCGTAAATTTCATCCTGGTTGGGAATCTAGATACGGATCTAATATATCGTAACCTTCATACGGATTGTAATCCAGTTCGATATCATTGATTGAGGAATTGGAAGAGATTCCTTCATCTTCTTCCCTTTCTCTTTGCTTTGATTGTCATCCGATATTGTATGGATGACTGTTTCGAGGACCGCTGCTAGATCAGCATCAGATTTTGCTGTTGCTAACGAGGTCATAATTGAGTTCTTTGAAAGAAGAAACTGTTCTTCTTCTTCTCTCGAAAGATGTGGATTTTGCTTGAACCAATTTTCCAATTGATCCTTATTGAGATGGGAGTAGTTGTATCGTTCCCACCATTTGACCTTTAAGATTTTTCCAAGAATCTTAAATTTTGCTCTGGTTGAAAGCTGGTGGCTCCAGCAGAAAATCCAGGGCACTTGGAAA
>CM046894.1:3676276-3808924 GCA_025688845.1 Cucumis hystrix | reverse complement strand
ATATTTGTTCCCAGGTTTATCCAAAAGGGTTCAACTACTTGCGGAAGATATCAAAAAAGACTAGGCAATTTTATGAGTTTATCTTAGTAGATACAACTTCTGCTGAAATAACTCATGTTCCGGACAGAAATAAAACGGAACATATAGTCTATTCCAAATTAAAAATCTTTAGAGTTCTAACACCTTCCCACTGGCCTCAGGGGATGTTAGTTCCTAGAAGATTCTCAAAACCTTTCCTGCCTCAAACTTATACGTACTATGACTACCTTGAAGCATGGTATAAAGTTTTCTGGCACGAATCAACTAACCACTCTTGGTTATTACTTTTTGTAAGAAATCTTACAAAAATAATTTCCCAAATTGGTTCAAAAATGGTGGAGCTACTTCGGACTTTCTCCTGAAATTTTTCCGGTTCAAGTCCAGGAAGTTTATCATCAATTTTCAATTAGCGTCTATTCGTCTGCAATCTCGCCGACATTTAGGTTCGCTCTATATTTCCAAGTGCCCTGGATTTTCTGCTGGAGCCACCAGCTTTCAACCAGAGCAAAATTTAAGATTCTTGGAAAAATCTTAAAGGTCAAATGGTGGGAACGATACAACTACTCCCATCTCAATAAGGATCAATTGGAAAATTGGTTCAAGCAAAATCCACATCTTTCGAGAGAAGAAGAAGAACAGTTTCTTCTTTCAAAGAACTCAATTATGACCTCGTTAGCAACAGCAAAATCTGATGCTGATCTAGCAGCGGTCCTCGAAACAGTCATCCATACAATATCGGATGACAATCAAAGCAAAGAGAAAGGGAAGAAGATGAAGGAATCTCTTCCAATTCCTCAATCAATGATATCGAACTGGATTACAATCCGTATGAAGGTTACGATATATTAGATTCGTATCTAGATTCCCAACCAGGATGAAATTTACGGAGTGAAAAAAAAAAAAATAATAATAATAATAATAATAATAATGATAATAATAATAATATATATTTATTTTGTGTCTGTATATATTTGTCCTGTATATCCAGTCTGCGTTCAGTAATCGTCAATTTTGTAATTTCCGATTAAAGGGGGATGATGTAGAAGGGAAGTCTGAAGAAGAGTATTCGACCACTGTGACTGACCAACCACAATGGAACAATACTCCTCGGTAGAGGAACAAAATTCCTCGCAAGCCACTGCGGTGACCAGTAATAGAATCATCGCAGCAGTAGATTGACTCCGGGTAGGAGATATTTACCGCGACCAACCGATCCAAAGACGAGAAGGTGCTTGGGCAGCAAATGGCGGAGGTAGCCGAAGTAAGTCCCTGGATGTATCTTCTCAGAATTAGATCAACAGCCGTCGCATGGTAAATCCAATCCTGGCCATTCAGACAATACCGGGTGACATCAGCAAACCGGCAGTAAGAAACCAACGAAAAAGACTTGAGGACGATGCAGACATATTTTACATTGCTTTATCTTTTTAATTTTGTCAGCATGTAATTATTTCTTTTACTTTTTCAAGCATTACGAAAAGATAAGGATAAGTGGGGACCTGTCCCACCAAATCTTATCGTAATCTTAGCTTTTCAAAAAAGAAAGATTCTAAAGAGATAAAATGCCAGTCAGGGTCTTGTCCTGTCGGCCACTCTTTAAGCTTTCTTTATTGTAATCAATTCGACGACACGTGTATCAACCTCAATGGATAAATGATATCTCAGCGGGAGATTCGTTTATCTATTTAAGCAATTTTATTTTATTTTTTGACAAATTTCCAAATATTAATTATATATAATAGGTTAATTTCCTAAACCTTATTTCTTTATTTAGACATATTTATTTTATTTTATACAACAATTATATAATAGGTTAATTCCCTAAATTTAACCTTTCATTCAAAACTTTTTAATAATAATTAATTCCCTGAGTATAACATTTGTATTTTGTGAGAATTTCTTCGTTCCCTTTTTTCACAATCTCCATCACAAAGCGCTCCATTTTTCATTTCTTCATTTTTCATATGCATTCTGTGACCATCGATATATTTGAAGCTTATTTTCAAATATATGTGTGTGTGATTATTTCAAACATAAACAAGGTCTATATCAAATATATTTATAACAACTTGAAATTTTAGGCTATGTTACGTAATATATATCTCATATTAAAATATATATTCAACACACTTTATCATACACACATTTACATTTTGTTACTCTATAAATGCATGCTCATATTTAATAGTGATGTTAAGTTTGCTAACATGTGATAAATTAGAGTATAAACCAAAATAGATAACGACCTCAAATTACTGAAAACAAACTAGTACATATTTGAAAATGAAAGCAAAATTAAGAAATGAACTCCATATATATTATGTCCTACGTTCATATAACATACGTAGTACATAATACAAATAATATAAACTTCAAAATAAACAAACTTGGGTTAGATCTTAGAAGGTTTCACATTGCCATTATATCCATAGAGTTTTGTGTGGAGATTTGTTTGTATCGCCTCTGATGGTGTTTCATTTATGTTAACATTTATTCAATTCATTCTATATTTGTTTTGTTTCCCATGTCAACCGATGATGCATCATTCACCATCGATGAAAACTATGGTTGCCTACGAGCAGTGAGTCTATCGTTGATTTCAACTGTTGGAGTCAGTTGGGGCACTTGTTGGAAATGGATAACGAGAGAGTGGATTGTCAATAAAGATGGAAGGATTTAGACAAAACCCCCTCCCCCATACTTTTAAAGAAACCCGAACCCTCAAATGAATTATGTTGACGTAACCATTGTTTGCTGTCAACCAACTCTATCAACTGTGTCAATTCCTTGAAATGTTTTATTTTATGAACTAAATGATGTCTATAAAGTGCCCACTGAGTCTTCGTATGCCTAATTTTTATTTTTCAGAAAAGAAAACTTGATTTTTTCCATGCTCGGAAGTCGGAAGTACATGTATTCCTTCTTACATGATGATAGGTTTTTTTATGCAGGATGCACCGACCCTAGAAGAAGCACACCAGGATCATACATTCACATCCAGCAAATTGCATAACATATGAGTTCCAAGAAACAAACCATAATGACAACCATCGATCACTAAAGCTTAATACAAGATTATGGCAGACCTACGATCTAAGGGATCCATACTCTCTCGATACCTTCTTTCAATTTCCCTCTCAAATGCTACAACATCCACATTTATGCGCTAATGCCAATGTCATATAGATATATGTCAAAGAAAAAGTCGTTTGTGGCCATATAGTTACCAAGTTTGTGCTATAACAAGTATTTGATATATTCACCAAACCACTACGAGGCAAACTTCAAGAATCTAAGGAGCAAACCAGGAGAATTTGAGATACTATCCAATTTGAGAAAGACGTCAATTTTGAAATTGGTATTTTCAAACTGTGAACACAAGAGAGTTTAAGGCCCGAGTCTTCGGGGCAGACACAGGTGCTCGGAGAGCAAAACTCCAACTCCCAGTTATCAAAACAAACTGTCACCATCAAATGATAGACAAAAAGACAGTACATCTCACACAAAATAAACTTCTGATATGAGGATTAAGGCCTACACTTCTGGAAATTAGTTGACACCTAATTAGCTCCTAATTGCAGGGAACTCCCTCCCAGACAACAACTCAATTCTTTTGTTTCTTTTCTTTTCTGCATTGCCAGCATCCAATGCAGTACATCTTTTCAACCACATCGTTAAAGAGTACAACTTTCCTTTGTATGAATTCATTATCATCTTGTAATTATTGCTCCATTAATTACATGTACATCCTTACTTGCTTCAGACATACAAGTAGCAGTTGCCTCAGATTCTTTCGTTTCTTCTTACTCCAGTAGTTTCATGTAAGTAAGTTTTAGAAGTGAAGAAAAACAGACTGAGAATGCAATTTGTACTCAAGTTTGATCGAACTCAACCAATGTCCAAGCGAACCTTAACTCAAAACCACTTTAAAAGTTAATCCAAACTCCCACCATTAAGAAATCCACTTCACAAGCTCAAATTTCGGATATTTAGAGGTGGTAAAGTGAATAAGTAATGTATAGAAGATAAAATTATTATTTTGCAATGACAATATTCACGTATAGAAACAATATTTTAGTTATTTATGACGTAATGGACGAAACCACAATACAGACTCAAATATGCTGCTGTCAGTAACAAAAGAAGTTCATGGTTCAATCAAATGACAGCAAAATACCATTTGAGTTTAAAATCAAGGTACAAGAAGTTGACTGTATTATCACTCTCTCAAACTTCAACCAATATAAAACAACTTCTAGAGAAGAAAACAATTACCTTGACGACTGTGAGACACTAGCACCTGCAATAGAGAGAGATGTTTTATTCTTTTATTTTCCTTTTCTTCGAGCACAACCAAAACCATTAATGTTATAAACATTAAAAACAAGCCCCAACAGCAGGGTGCTGCTGTTAGTATGCATCAACTCCCTCACACTATCAAGTGAATTATTCTTTTAGTATAAATCCTCTGTCTTCAACGCACACTTGTGCTAGTTGAGCTAAGTTTTTTTTTGCATCAAGTCAAATTAAACGCCTCCTAATAATAGCTGCAAGGTGAAGAAGGAAGCTTTGTAGAGGGGAGTTTTGCTATCTAGTGGATCATTTAGAAAGAGAGAAATTAGAGGATGATTCGAGGGGGGAAACTCATAGGAAGGTATTTTGACTTTTGTCTTTGGTTTTCTATTTTCTCCCAAGGAAGTGGCTGATGTGCATGTGTGTATTGGGCCCTGATCCTGGTTATCTTTCCATTTGCAATACCCTAAGAGAGAAAGCTAGAAGAGCAAAAGAAAAAGCACGAAAGAATCGCTTATGAGCAAATTACGAACCAGTATCTCCTTCATCCAGATCCTCTTCATGTCTCCAGACAATATCTTTCAGCCCAGTCTTGAGACTCTTATAAAACTGAAAAACAATGGCATATTACATTTGAAAGTTAAAAACAATAGCATTACGCAAGCAAGAAAACCAACATGATTTGGAATCTAATTCTGATGCACTCAAGCCAGTTAAACAGTTTCCTTCTACAGACTTCAAAGAGTATTTCAGGGTACTAAAAAAGGACATTTCAAATATAGCAAAATGAACCAAAATATAACAAAATTTCCAATTCTATCAAAGATAGGCACTAATAGCTACTGATAGACAGATGTTTTAGTCCTTAGATACCAAGAGTACATTAATGATGATACTACCTTGTGAAATTCTAATGTATCTCCTCCAGCCTTGCGGAGCTCAACCATGTACAGTGACGGAGCAACCTCATAAATCTGAAAATAATACCATCATGGATCAACTAATTAGCATAAAATAGACACTTCTTGAATATTAAAAAAAGAAGTAAGAAGTAAAGCACCTCTGTTGCCACTGATAAATGGCCTTTACGACCTGTTTTTTCACCTTGAAGTTTCATCTACAAGAAATGCACCAGATTATGATATACACTCAGGAGACAATTCTACACAACTTGCATTTTTTCCCCAAATTTATCATCAACTTCAAAAGGAACAGTACTTACCTTGTAGTTATTTTTCTTCACATCAAAACCCAAAGGCAATGCAGTTTCCTCAATTTTAGAAAGGATCTCTTTCGCAGGTCGATTGGATGTGAACCTTGTTTCCCGTTTAACAATTCCCTGGTACCACAATTTTCATCAACTTATGTTTGTGAACAAATCCAAAGAGTTGGTAGGCTATGGATAGCTCGACTAATATATTGCAATTTAGGAAACTTTTATTGCTAGAAGCAAAAGCTAAGCCATTGAAGAGATACAATTAATTTGATCTCATTTAAGAAATGCCACAATGAAGTACTCGAGTGAAACATACCATTTGTTTCTCAAAAAGAGAACTGAGGTTGAGACCTTGAGATTTAGATATAAGCTCAAACGCGTTCATCGTAAGAGGGGATTTAGATCCTTCCTCTTTCCTTTCCACAACAAGACTACCCGAATCCTGAATGCCAAGGGTATTGTGAAGATCATGCTTAAATGTTGGATTAGAAATACCCAAATGTACTTTGCTTACCCCTGTTTCGTTGAAGATAGCGTCCACATCATCAAGACTTATATCAGCTTGTTCAAAAGTAGGCGGCTTGTAACCTTTTCTAAACCATTCATTCTCAATGACCTCTGGAATAGTAATTCTCTGTTGCAAAAATCAAGGTGGTATATCAAATGCTAATTAATGGGAATAGGTTCGTTATTCAATAATAATCAGCTCTAGTGAAACACACTCTCATTCCTAACATGCATAAGAACATCATCAATATGGCCAATTTCAATACAAATTCAAAGCTGAAAGACAACAAGCAGGTAAATTGGAATAAAATTCTCATGCTTACTCCAATTGATTAGTAAATTAATATTATTTCTAATCAAAGCTGAAGGGTTCACAACAAAAGTGTATACTGGAATACAATTCTTACACTTGCTCAGTTGATCAGTTGATTCACATCCATATTATATTTGCTACTCCACCAAATTCATCTCAGAAGTACGAATACTTAAGTTTGGACTATATGTCTAAATTTTAATACATGTCAGACACTCCAAAAATTGTTGTTGGGACACATATTAGAGACTTGTTGGCATAATATAGTAGTGTGTCAACCACTAGTTGTACAAAGTGAAAATGGGTCAAACACTTGTTACGTATATATAATACATAGATACAGGTATTAAACTAATTTTTAAAGTACAAAAATACATGAACTAATGGACTTAAATTTTCTTATTGTATAAAAATAATCTATATATGATCAAAATCAAATTTATATTCCGATTTTTAATAAATGTGTCCTTGCTCAGTCAGTATCATTATATTTGTCTCATGCCCATATCTATGCTTCTTAGAAATTCTCTGTCGTAATTAACTAGAATGGTTTTGGAGTCTTTTCACCTTTGGAAAAAAACCCTAGGCTGATAAAAACAAAAAGCACTCTAACCAGATTGAGAAAGGACCAAGAACACACCGTTGAGGGATTGGGATCCAGAATTCTTTTGATAAGTTTCTTTGCGTTTGTAGAGAACCATGGTGGACAGGTGAAGTCAGCCTTGTGTATCTGATGATAGAATGAACGTAAAACTTAACATTGAACCATTGAAGAACATACAATTGAGAAACTCAACATATAGTTGGGGAACACTATAAACTTGAATTGTTTCACATCATAGTTATCTAAAAAAGAATACTACTCAAGTACTGAGAATCAGAACAAAAGGCAATTAAAAGTAAAAAAACCAGTCATATACACCATGCATATATATAAATATATAGATGGATCAATACCTTGATAAACAAAATGACAATGTAGTTATCAAAGCAATTGTTTATCCCGGATAAACGCTTAACCAATAATGGACGAGTGCAGGATTATAAGAGTAAAAGAGCAGTTGTCCAGTTATAGGACTCTAATCCATAGTAACCAACTTGTTGAGGTCTAAACCTGAAATTTACCGAACTCTAATTTTCTACCTATTATAGGTCATTTTAACAAAAGCATAATTACCAACAATCCCATACTAAGCACTCATCAAATTAGGGTGACTAACTGACTAAGGACAAAACAGATAGGTAAAAGTAGTTTGGGTGAATCCTAAAAGTACTTGAGTAGGAGCATTTATATTCTTCTTGTTTTTGTTTTTTTTTGAAATGGAGACAAACCTCTTTATTAGTAAAAAATTAGACTAACGCTCAAAGTATAAGAGTAATATACCAAGAGCAAAATAAGAAAAAAGACAAAATCATCCAAACAAACTAAACAAAGATGAACCTGGGCAAAACAAAAGGGAAAACCAACAAACAATCACAAAGAAGAAACATCGAAAGAACCGAAGCACCAAAGAGTTAAGACATTAGTAAAGAGCTTAATACAAAGAAAACATAAACACTTTGATGAAAAGCATGCTTCAATTTGAAAGGAGAAGGGAAAACCAAGAGGCAATTGGTTGCTTCAAAACTATCCAACCCAAGTAAATTTTTCCAGAGATCTTTGCCCTCATGATGATGAAGACAAAAACATCCAAAAAGCTAAAATTTTTAAGCTAACAACATCAATTATTAGTTTTGCTCTTTCTTGAATATGAAATAACTAGTTCTGAATTGGGTGTTCAAGATACTTGAATCCCAACACTTTATCTGCAGCCTTCAAACCTTACAAAGTACTTAATTATTGGACCAAAAGGTGCCTGAAATCAGATCTCAAACAAAACTAATTTGCATTTTTCAACTATCGACTTTAAATAGGCTGGACTTTCCCAACGCTTAGGTTGAGAGAGGTTTCCAAAGGTCTGGTTTCCATCATTCAAATCTTCTTCATTCTGAAACAAGTCGTTTAGATCAGTTTCTAAGGGGTCCTTCAAAGAAAGGTCCTCTAAATCATTTAGCTTGCCCAAATGATCATCTTCGACGCTGCTCACACTAAAAGGAGAGTCAAAATCTGAATCACATTTCTTTTTAGAAGGAGGACACAGAGATTGGCAAGGGAAGCCTCTAAAAAATTTTACTTTTGAGGAAGGTAGGGAAAAAAAAAGAATGTTTAAAATGTGGAAGGCTGGATCTTGGAGGGGCTGATCCGGTTGAAAGAGGAGCTTGGATTCGTGTACAATTAACCTCCAAAGAATTGGGGTTTTGATCTAAAATCAAACCTGCCCTTAAGGAACTCTTTTATTAATTCAGGATATCTGCCCTAATTGAAGATGAAGAAGCTTGGCCTTGAGTGTCTTTGGCCATTAAAAATCAGAATTTTGAGGAATTTGGGATGACAACATCTTTGTCTTTACAAGTCTTTTTTAAGAGATCCTTAGGCCTCCTTCTAACAAAATGCTTGGGAAACGACTTAAACGGAAGCGGGGTTTCTTTGATTTTTTATGCTTTTTGGAAGGACCTCTTGGACCGGAACAAGCTGAGGACACTTGAGACGAAGAAGGTAAATACGCAGATGAAGAGGAGAGGCTTTAAGCTTTTTTAGAAGGAGCTACAATGGGCACTGACTCAACCTTTGCAAAATGGGAAAACAATTGAGGTATAAAGCTTTAATGAAAATAAGTGACAAGCATTATTTTTTTTCTTCTCCCTTTCTTCCTCACGTTGCCCATAGAGGTTCAGGAAAGAGAGACTTGCCTTCTTATACAACGCAACCAGGTTGGAATCTTCAAAGGGTAGATAACCAGCCATCAAAACAAAAAGAATTACACCACATGACCACAAGTCAGCCTTTGCCCCGTCATAGCCTTTATTATTGATCACCTAAAATGTACGTTTAAGTGGATTAGTTGTATGCAAACAAACATAAAAGTGAACTAAAATTTAATAGAATATAATTATATAATATACCTCTGGAGCAACATAATTTGGTGTCCCACATGTTGTGTGCAGTAATCCATCTTCCTGAAGCATTGAAAATCAGTTACCAATACGATCCTTGAATTAAGGGAAGATGGGTCATTACAGAAATTGAAAAGTAAACATTTCTAATAATTGGACTTTGTTAAGTGAAGGCTGAATGGATTATAGAAGGCAGCTTTTTTAGTGCTAGTGACTCTTATTTTGGACTTCAAATAAGATCACAAAATTATAGTTACCATATAATAAATATGACATTGCCAAACTCACCCGAACTTGCTGAGGCAGTGCACTCAAACCAAAATCTGAAACTTTAAGAACGCCATTAGCATCAAGCAGCAAATTCTCCGGCTGAGATTGTAAATTTTGTTAACATTTGAATCTAGTATCATTTAAGAAATTTTGCTTTCAATCTCTTGAGTTGGGTAAGAGGTTCTCATAAATATTATGAAAAAATAAACCTTTAGATCTCTGTGAAAAACACCTCTGCTATGACAATAATCCACAGCATTAATAAGTTGCTGAAAATACTTTCTTGTTTCATCTTCCTTCATCCTGCCTCTACTAACCTGGTCCCAAAATAGTATACAAGAAAACAGGGGAAAAAAGAGTAAGGCGCCATTCCAAAGATTGTTCACATGTAAGAAGGTCAAATACTGAAGTAATCACAATCTTACAATCTTGTCAAATAGTTCCCCACCAGTGACAAACTCCAACACAATATATATTTTGGTCTTGCTAGCCATCACCTACACAAAAGATCTGCTAGATGTTATCTCAAATGAAAAATGCACATGGAGTAACAGTCATAGAGTAAAATAACCTTATAAATTAAAATGAGAGCATTAGGGTAGATGAACAATAACAATATAGTTCAAACAACAAGGCGCAAGTCTAACCTCAATCATACGGATGACATTTGGATGCCTAATTAATTTCATGGTTGATATCTCACGTTTAATCTGCATAAAGCAAACAGACGAATAAATAAAAATAATGATAAATAATCAAGAGCTTATTTGTAATTCTTATGACTCAATGTTTTTAAAGAAAGGTCCAAAAACCTTCCACTAGAAGGCTTCCAGTTCCAAGAGTATGAAAAGAAAGCATGTCGTGTAAAAGCACAAGTCCATGCATGCGTTGAACAACACCAGTGGCAATGTAACAGTTTCTTCCTAATTCAATTAATTTTCAAGCACGAGAGATTTTTTTTAATTTAAAATCAGTCAGTTAAGAATAAGATCAAGTATTGCACAGCGTTACTGTATTTGGTTGCTAATTTAACCCATAGGATATTAAATAGTAAGTAGGTGAACGCGGAGATCATTGCTTGAACCCATTATTATTGACATTGGCCCTTATTGACCACTAGGTAAATTTATGATGGCTGTGACATTCAAAAGTTTTCATCTCACTAAATGCCTTCACTTCTGGGATAGCTTATGTGCAGGTATGGAAGTTTGGATGTATTTCCATGAATGGCAGCCAACCAAGGGAAGATTGATTTTAACTACATTGAAAAACCCCAGTTATAATATTATGCTAAAATACTACTATAGAGTCTACAAGGATGGGAGTAGTTTGATTTTCAACATAGTAGTGGACTAGTGATTATATTGAAAATCCAGCATGTCTAAAGATGACCAAAAAGTGAAGTGGGGGTACTTTTTTTCTTAGCCATCTTCTCCAAGTTTTTTGATATTAAGAATTCAAAACTATGAAAAAAATTATGCACATAATGTAAAATCACACAGTGATATATGGATCGTCTGGTTGGAACAATCACAATAAGTAGGTACGTGATATCCTATACATTTCCAATCAAATAAAACGTGGGTCGTAATTTGATATTTAAACAGAAGTCCCAAGTCCAAAGTCCAAACTCAGATTACACCATACCCATGTTCTTTCAAATGAATTGGTCTTCGCTCAATATTTAATCCATTACTTGGTTAAAATTTAAATTCTTTAAGATCCAAAATGAGAAACAGTAAACAATTACCCAACTTGTCACTTCGTCAGAAAAAGACAAAAAGCACAAGTTCCCATATGAACTTTTGACTTCTTCAAACTTTCGTAAACAAAAAGAACAGACCGCACAGTACTCACTATGATCTCCTTCCTCCTCCATTTTCTCGTCAGCCAAACATTAGATTCGACAAACAATAAAGCTCAGATAAGTAAAAGAAACCTACCTTTCAAGGAAAATTGAAAATTAAAAAGTAAAATACCTGACTGATCATCTTATGCTTAAGAACTTTCTCCTTATCAAGAATTTTGATCGCCACGTTCTCCCCGGTCTCCGAATTCCGAGCAAACTTAACCTTGGCAAAGTTACCCTCCCCAAGGGTTTTACCCAATTCGTATTTTCCCACGCGGGTTCTTCCACCATTGCTCGAACTCGCCGCCTTCAACCTCACACCCCCGCCGTCCATTTCCGACAACCCCTTTATCTCTCTCTCTCTCTTTACCTCTTTCTCTCTCTGCCCGACCCTATATCTATATCTTTTTCTAGATCCTTCCGATCAAGACCTCTTCTTCTTACAGGGTTGCCATATCTGAGACTTCACCATCCTCATATTTCTCCTTTTTCTTAAAAAAAAAAAAAAAATCCCTTGTTTAATTAAATAAGATTCTCTCTCTCCCCCAAGTACAAGAATCAAAATCAGGGAAAGGGCAAGAAAGATTAGTGAAAGAAAACGGAAATCAATGATGAGGGAAAACGAAAGTGTTGATTATAGAAACCGTCGGATGAAAGAAAGAAGCCATTGAATTCGGGGAGAATCGACGGACCATATAGAAAAAGAAGCTGGATTCGTAACAGGAAACAAACCCAAGAATCAAAAAGAAAGAAGAAAAAATGGGGAGAATCAAAGTGGGGAGAATCAAAGTGGGGAAAATTTGTCAAAAGAGTATTGTAAAAAAAGGAAAGTGATTGACTGTTGAATGAATGAATTGAGTAAAATCTTTGAAGAAGGAATCGAATTGGATGGAGAAAGGAACGGACGGAAGGGCTTTGAGAAAAATATGTAATGAAAAGTTAGGTCTTTTTTTTAAGAAGAAAAGTCATATCCCCTTGCTTCTACAACTCTTTTTTATTATTATTGTTGTTGTTGTTTTTTATAAAGAAAAAAGAAATATGATTAAACATTATTGGGCTAAATTATGTAAGGAAATATTTGTTAAATCTTACCTATCTTAGATTTGAAAAGGATACCTATATTTTTATATATTATCTTTCTTTATCATTAAATAAACAAAACCATCATGGAATAAATAGATAAAATAGAAATACCCAAGAGAGTGAGAGAGAGAAAGAGAGATTTAGAGAATGGAGTTTGTTTGGGATGCAAATATTCAAAATTATCTACTCTACTTATTTCAATTTTTATACTTGATAAATAAAAGAATAAACACTTTATATATAAATGCTTAACAGCAAAATTTTAGATTTTATAAAAAAAAATGAAAATTTGATAGATTTCAAAGTTAGATATTAGATCTTAGTTTCGGTAACTAAAAGAAATTGTGGTTCAAAATCTCTTAGCCACACTTTGTTTCGATGTACTAAAAAATTAAATATATTTTCTATTCAAAATGTCCTACATAATGACATTTATTTAAAATATTTTTGTCTTATTAATTTATTTTGCATTAATCAAATTTAATACTAAAAACAATTACTTCATGCATGTTGGGTAGGCAAATTGAAAATAAAAGTATAAGAGATGTAATTATGGAGATTTTTCATATATAGAAAAGTAGTCAAAATATGAATCAAAATAAAAATTAAAAAAGAAAGAAATTAAACTTATAATATGAATACGGTTTTTTAAAATCCTTTTTAATAAAATTTTGTATTATAAATTTTAGAGAGATTTTTTAAAATCTATAACAAACTGGCAAAATATTTACATTGTATAGAACAATTTTGAAAACGGAAAAAGTTCACAGGCACACAATGAGAAATACTATTCGAACTTATGTCCTAAAACTTATAGTTTATAGTTTATAGTTTAAATTATATTATATTCAATAAAGTGGTTATTGATGACTACTTAATAAATAAGGTTCCGAGGCTACCTAGTGTGGACTTGAACTTTATGTAGAGACATAACGTGGATCCAGTTTGAGTATATAGCCCAAATGGTCTGTATTGTATGAATAAGGTTGGGCGCCTTATTTTGAGGACACTATGGATGCGGCCCATTTTGTAGTTAATACAAACGATGTGATCCTCAATCGTTCATATTGAGACATAGAAGTAGGGGCATCCTACGCAAAAAGTTTACATAAAACTGGAAATATGAAATAGTCACTTTTATGTTAACACTGTTGACTATATAAAACTAACTATTTTGACTTATTATGACCTAGGTAATTTAATCTTAATCTTGAGCTAACTATGAACATCTGTTCAAACGAATTTATCCTCAGATATGCATAGCTGAGGGCAGCTTAACAACACTGGCCCAATAAACCTCTCATTTTAGGGGTACGACTTGGTAGATGGCTAAGAACATAGGGTGCAAGACATGATTTCACTCCTACCCGATTTAGGATTAGTAGATAGATTGTTCCCTTAAAGACCGAATCCAAGTCTTGAACAAGAGGCCCCACCCTCTCATTAGCTCGAGAGGGATTTGGTTTATAGGTTGGACCTTAAACCAATTGTTCAATAGTGGATCAGTGGTACTTAAGGAGCAAGATATAGTCTTTGAGGTAAAACGGTATTTTGACCCATACGAGATTATGAACAACTTGTGAAGGATTAACTTACTGACTATGGTTATATCAGATGGATACAAATATATCTATACTGGGGAAAGTGCAACTACTAGACTTTAGTGGATTGACCCGTTAGTTAACGAATGTTGAGTAGCTTAATTTGGCTTTAGCCAATTAATTTCGGATTGTTTGAACCCATAATTTATAGGTTTATTAGGTTCCTTTGCTATCTCATATGGAATTAACTAGAACAATATTTTGGAATAATTCAAATTGTTCGAATTAAGTAACACTACAAGAATTTGGGGCTATCTTAACACAGGAAAACACATTGGGATAAAAAACTTTGCAAGAGACGTGTTTTGCCGACGTTGTTACAATACCATGACGACGTCATTGAAGATCATTATTTAAAAACATTATTCTAACTTATAACGACGCCATGCAAGCTCGCGTTGGCGTTTGCCCCCTAACGGCGATGTGATTGAGGATGGCATCAACAAAACCCTAATATATTATTAAAATGGGTTATCTATGACGACGTGGTTGACTGTGTCTGCAAAGGTTGGACCTTTCAGTCATTATGATGAATGACGTTTTGATTTATTTGATAGAAAAATACCAACGTTATAAGTGGTAGCATCGACATTAGGTGGCTTCTAACGACGCCATAAATGGCTGCATCGTTATAAACCTATTCTAGGGACATTTTCGTTGTGCGTCGTGAGAACCCTGGTTCTTTTAATTCAGAAAATCAGAGAGAAAAAACAAAGGAGGAAGGGAAGGCGAAAGACGAAATAGAGAGAGGGAGATTGAGCCGCCGCTGTCATTTCGTTCGTCGTCGCCTATCGACCTCCTACCGATTAAAAATGTCATTTTGTATGTATATTGATGTATGTAAATTGTATGTTTAAGGTTTAGGAATTGTGTATTATTGTATGTATATATATATGTATATTGTAAATTGTATGTATGTTTAAGGTTTAGAGATTGTGTATTAATGTATGTATATTGTATGCTTAGGGTTTAGGGTTTATGATTTGTATGTTTATGGTATATGTGTATGTGTATTATGTATGTGTAAATTGTAAATTGTATATGTATATATTTGTAAGTTGTATGTGTATATTGGAAGGTTATATGTATGTGTATTATGTATATTGAAATTGAAATTGTTGTTGTATATATGTTTATTGGTAGATTGTTCAAATTAAAATTGTGTATATATTGTATTTATGTTATAAATTGTAAATTGTATATCGAATGTATTTTTATTATAAATAATTGTAAATTGTATTTATGTTTATTATAAATTATAAATTGAAATTGTTATTTGTATGTATGTTTATTATAATTAAATTGTAAATTGAAATTATTGTATATATGAATAAGTTAAATTGAAATTGTATAGATTTATAATATTTAGTCAAATTGTGATTTTGATTGTTGTACAGAGATTTAAATGTATTGAAATTGTCATTTATTTAGAATTATCTTAGCCCTTAGTTTATGATAATTTGTTCGAAGTATTAGATTGCTACTAAAATCTTGTTAGTTGGAAGTGTTAGATAGATTTTTTAGTTTAAACTTAGATATAGTGAAAGTTCGGATATTGGATACTTGTGAGGTGTGTGACTTGTTCATGGAGGAAATCTAGCATTTGAGAGAAGGAAATGTAAGACTAATGTCACGTATTTATGTTCTAGGTCTTCATTGATGGACAAAAGTTGGATGAAACTGAGGAATAAGTTATCGGTTAAATATATAGAGAGTTTTCCAATTTCTAGTAGTTGCCAAGTATCATGTTGATGAGTACAGGCGGATAAGGCGTCCATGAAAAAGCTGCATTAACTCCAATTGAGACTCTTTAGAGGATGTGGAGAGACATTTATTAATGAATGAAATATGCCTCTCCTACACAGATGGGGTGTATCATAGAGAGCCAATGAACTTGTATAAAGGTATAGAAAGATTTGATGAAGGAACTAGTAGTGACCATTTCCATGAAGGAACTAGCAGTGACTCATTCCATAAATCAAATAGTAGTAATTTGTTTCCTGAAGACAATGAAATGTTGGGTATGTTGCATGATTTACAAGCAACGATTGAACAGAAACAAGAAACGGCATAGGAAGGTTTAGAGAATGACATGTTAAATAGTGGTGTAGAATAGGAGACAACGAATATATTTAAGGAATTATTAAACCAAGTACGTCGTGAGCTAAACCCCAGTTGTTTAGAATTTTCATCTCTTAACTTTTTTGTTATGATGATGCATGTGAAGGTTCTCAACGATTGGAGCAACAAATCCTTCGACACGATGTTAGAGATAATAAGACGTGCATTTTCAATGTGTGGTATCAATGTTCCTAGCTCATTCTATGAGACGAAACAAAAATTGCGTGACTTGGGCTTGGGATATGTGACTATTCATTACTGTAAGTATGATTGTGCATTTCACTAGAAGGAATTTGCCGATTTACAACACTATCCAGTTTGCGATGACGATACAAGGTTCGTCCTAACAGAGGAAATTTTTTTTTGCACAAGGTATTACGACATTTTCCGTTGATACCGAGATTACAGAGATCGTTTGTATCACAAGAGGGCTCGTTCGAAATGAGATGGCAAAAGGATAAACGAGTCAAAACGGAGGACGTGTTGAGACATCTAACTGATGCAGAGGGATAGAAGCATTTTTATTCTGAAGTTCCTGAGTTCACTTTAGATCCACAGAACGTTCGTTTGAGATTAGCTTCTGATGGGTTCAATCTGTTTGGGCCTATGAGTACCGCCTATACCATGTGGTATGTGGTGTTAATTCCTTATAATTTGCCACCTTGAAAATGCATGAAAAAGTCCAACTTCTTCTTATCATTGCTAATACCCGGTCCAAGGGCTCCTGGTAGGAAAACTTATGTTTATCTCCAACCATTGATTGAGGAACTGAAAGAGTTATGGAGTCTTGGTGTTCGTACGTATGATTCTCTTACCTGTCAGTTTTTTCAATTGTACGCAACCTTATTGTGGACGATTAATGACTTTTCGACGTATGGCCGATGACCTATTTGGATGAAGTACAAAAGGATATCAAGCATGTCCTCTATGCATGGGAGATAAATCACCATTCGGGATAAGAGGAAAGATAGCTTACATGGGATACCGACATTATCTTTTAGATAATCATGTTTGGAGTAGAAGTAAGCTACATGATGGAAGTGTAGAGCGTAGGTCTCCTCCAGTTGTACAAAATGAGCATGATATCTTGGAACAGTTGGATTTCCTGGAGTTTACAGTGATGAGTAAACATCCATCACTGAAAGATAAAAAAAAAAAAAGAGAGCTTTGAATTGGACGAAGAGAAGTATCCTTTTCGAACTCTCATACTAGCCAATTCTACTATTACATCATAAACTGTATATAATGCATATTGAAAAGAACGTTTATGACAACTTGGTCGATACATTGTTGAATATAGAAGGAAAAACGAAGGATACTACGATGCTCGATTGCATCTTCAGAATTTGAAAATAAGAAAGGATTTACACCGAATAGAAGTCAGTAACAGATTGATGAAGCCCCATGCAAGTTACTCGTTTACAAGCAACGAACGAGCTGCTTTTTGTAAAAACCTAAAATCAGTTAAGTTTCTCGATGAATTTTTTTTTTAATATTTCAAGATGTGTGAATGACATAGACGAGAAGATATCAGATCTTAAGACCCACGACGGTCACGTTTTCTTCATCGACTTCTACCTATTGGTGTTTGAGCATATTTACCAAAGAATGTGTACACTGCTATTATTGAATTGTGTAGTTTCTTTCACGACTTGTGCGCAATGATGATAAAAGTAAGTGATTTGGACTAATTGCAAGCATATATCATTATCATACTTTGCAAGTTGGAAAGAATATTTCCACCGGTATTTTTCAGTGTAATAGTACACCTTGTTGTTCACGTGCTGTATGAAAAAAGTCACTGGTTTGATTCATTATAGTTGGATGTATCCCATTGGGAGAAGTTTACGCACGTTGAAGCATTATGTCTAAAACAAAGCACGTCCCGAGGGGTCTATTGCCGAAGCATATGTGATGAATGAATCAAGTACTTTCTGTTTGAGATATCTAAGTGGGATTAAAACTCGTTTTACTCGAGATGAATGAAATGATGATAGCCTTCTCGAAGACAAGGTAGTTGGTCAGTTTGAAGTGTGTTCGTGCAAAAAGTACTACCATTAGGTGCGAGAAGTTCTCAATCTTTATCACAAGAAGAGAAACGTCAGATATATTGGTACATCTTAAACAATGTAGATGAAATTACAGAGTACCGCAAGTACATACTTTAATTTAAACTCCATACTTCACTATGTATCGCTTAAATCAATTTTTGTTAAGTCATAGTCGTCACAAATACTCAACACTATGAACTTTAGGAAACACTTGCAGTTGAAACAACTTGAGGCAAACAACAAACTCGATTTATTCTAAAGACATCAGCAAACATTTCCTAATTGGTTCAGAGATCATGTATATAAAGTATATAAATACATTTCGAATTGAATATAGGCATATTTCAGACTTATATGTGCATTATCAAACCAATTTCAGGTCATCAAAACACGTTTAAGGGAAAACCTTTATGATGATTTCTTCTCACTTGCAATGGGACCTTCACTTGACGTTCGATCGTACAATGAATGCATCGAGGTGGGATACAATTTCACACAATCAATCATGATTTCCAACGCACATCACAAAATAGTGGAGTCATGGTAGTCGGTGAAACTAGTGCCAGTGGAAGTGCGGAGAATAATTTTTTATGGTGTATTGGATGAAGTTCTTTTCATTCAATATCCGATGGAACGTCATGTTTGACACAGACAAGAGCATAAACCACGGGACACACATCCAATTAGGGTACAAATCAATCAACATGTCTCATTTTTTGTTTCCTGATGAACCAGTCATTCTTGCAATTCAAACACATCAAGTCTTTTACATCGACAACCCAAAAAATGGTGTGAATTGGAAGATTGTTCAGGTGATTTAAAATGAACTTATATGGGACTTGCCCAAAATAGAAGATGTCGAGGATCGACAACTGAATGTACTTGAAGTAGTTGTCAAACATTGTGTGGATGATCACATTGAGGATGACACCCTAGAGGCGATGTTGACCCTACAATCGTGGAAAGATCGATTGTGCGTCATGTCGTTGATGCATTCATTAACGATGATGAAGAACAATTATCCGTTCAAAGTGGATCAAGGGATGACGAATAATAACAATGATGAATCGGGTAGTGGCATATATTTCATTTTTTAGATAATAAGTTTCAAGTACTCTCATATCTTTAATTAATTTTGGTTTATTGTCATCAGGTACTACTATGTCTAATTTTCCTCTCGGTGTGGATGAGAGCGATGATCTTTCTGACTTTAATGCAACAAAGTTTAATAACGTTGGAATTTCGTCTTTGGTGGGCGACACATCAGGTTAGTTACCGTTACATAATTGATTAATTGCATAAGTGTCGAGTTTAGTTTATGAATTTATTGTTTCTGTAGAGGGTATTGTAATAGCTCACATTCCTAGGAGACGCGAGTACTCGAGGAACCTTGAGCTGGAGTGATATATGTTGCACAAAATGGAAAGATCCCCATATCGATCACTCCAAGATAGGATAAGTCGATCTCTCCTCATGTTGTTCGCTTTATCTGTACCATCAACGTGGTAACGCGGGATACTTTTCCAGTTTGCTTTCTTAAGTGGACTGACACTACGACAGATTATATCGAGCTCGTGAAGGACTCTTTACAAGTAAATTTTACAATTACCCGTCATATATGTTCATTATACCTACCGCGTATATATATAGAATCCTAATCCATCTATACTCTTGATTTGTAGCAATTTTTCGAGTTGGATGTCACATATCCAACTCTTAATCGATTCGTTGAGCATCAGATGCTCACCTCCTAGAAGAAGTTTAGGGGGCAGAACCATCACGATTTCAAGAAGTTCAATGATCTTGAACAGGCACATGCCAACCCACCCCCAGATTGAAGAATCGTGTGGAAGATTGACACTTCCTATACGACCACTACCTTACCCTACAATTTCAGGTGATTTAGAACTTATTAATGTTCTCAAATAGTAATTCATTTTTTTATGTAACATTTTGATATTTTTTGTATGTAGGAGTAATCATCGATGAATAGGGTTGCTAGAGCAAAACAGCTCTATAGTCACAATAGCGGCGCCAAGTCCTTTATACAACGAGCACATGAGCTCACTGAACGATGGGGTCATTTAATCGATCGAGTGGACTTGTTCAAGGAATCACGCGCTCGAGTTGACCAATTTATTTTGCCAGCGGCTACAGAGACTCATGTAAGTTTCTGTTATGCTTTTTGTCTTTATTTTGTACGTACATGTTATTTACACGCATTTTATAACTTATTAATCAATCAAAATTTTATTGCAATCAAATGTTGGCCATCCAGTCCCAGCCCACTACAAAAGGTTCTCAACCACTATCTGATGAAGATATTTTCAAGATAGTGTTGGGTAGATGACCAGGTTACTCAAAGGGTCTTGGTTGGAATCTCAAGCCAAAGTTTTGATATGCTGCCGACAGTTCTTCCTCAACTGCATTAGGCAACTAGCGAGATATGCACGCTAAGCGGGTTAACATCCTAACAACTCGTCTTGCAAAAGTAGAAGAACAAAATAGACTATGGCACGAGGAAAGTGAACGGAAGATGGCAGAAATGATGAAGATGATTGCGGAACTCATTGATTGGTCAGGCAGAGAACCTTGATTTCTTCATTTAATGTAAGTAATTTCAAACTTTTACGTTATTTCATTTCTTTTTGGGGTGATATATATATTTATACTTTAATTTTGTGTCATTGTAGGTTGGAAGACATAGGGGGACTACTATATATACCGCTTAGATTAGTTTTTTGTCATTTTGTTTTTAGTTTAGGTTTATTGTAATTTTTCTTCAAACGAAACATGTGTTTTTTTCGAATATTCTAATTAATTTTAATATATATTTGTTTGCTTTTATATCTTATTAATTTTATGCTACCTATTTTACAATTTCAATAAAAATAAATCGAATTGGATTATGAAAATATAAATATTAAATTATATAAAAAATGTGGTTAAACCTTTCTCGATGTAGAATGGCGGCCTATTACGACGCTGCATTGAAGTAGCTTTGGGCAATTTCGCGTTGACCATTTAAACAGGGACATCGACGTTGCTTTAATGTTGACGCTGTAAACCAACGTCAGCATAAGGTTTCAGTTGACGTGTTGACCATGTTGGCACATCATGTGTCAGCATAAGGTCTACATCGACGTCTTCCCGTTGATGCATCACCATTACTTCTTACGATGCGTTATTTGCAACACCACTGTCGACGTGGCTTTCTGCATCGTGGAAGCCTTTTTGTCGATGCACAATGGATTAATGGCGACGCGCTCATGTGTCGACATAGCTCGAAATTCTTGTAGTGTAAAGAGAGAGAGAAACTGACGAATATATGTGATATAGTCGTCGATTATCGATTTGAGTTTAAAGCTTTATATTTAAATATTAAAAATATGAAAAATGATTCATATTTGAAAGCTTGAAATTGATGGAAATGGTCAAAGTTGTAAAAAGTCAAAAAGTTGACTTTTGACTTTGAAAAGTCAAGCTTTGACTAGCTTTATATTTAAATATGACTTGAATTTTGAAAAAAACTGAATGTTGATTCATGCTCGGAAGGTCGGAATTAGTCAAGAGGACAAAATGGTGAAAAGCCAAAATGTTGACCTTTAACTTGAAAAAATCAAACTATGACTTGAAAGGTCAAATGACCATATTGCATTTGGACTAAAGTTAGTGAAAAAATCCAACATTTTGTTGGATAATCCCACTAACACTCAGTGGGATAAGTGACTACATGAGATGTAGACACCTAGCCCACTAAGTTCCACTAATAGTTAGTGGAATGTTAGATGTTGAGATTTGGTCAACTAATTACATTAGGAGTTCAGTCAGATCAGCAGCAAAGAGATCAATGAACAAAATAAAGAAAGCACTCTTTCATCAGTCCCGGAAGTGCTTGTTCTTGGGGAAAGGATCCCCCGAATATTGGGTAGCTGTTGTTAAACCAGGTAGAAAAGCTTGCCACCTAGCTTCCTTGGGCTTTTCTAGCGAAGGGCTGATACCCTTTCAAGAGACTATTGAGGTTACCTGTCTGCCTCCCTAACCTAATGCGGAACCGGGTTCGGGCCGCAGGGAACCGTAGCTAGGGCTGAAGTTTCTTTAGTTGTGGAAGCCTAAGCCTTGTTATCTCCGGAAGCTCTTTCTCATATTGACCAAACCTCTACGGTCAGTCCTTCGGACCAGGTGCACGAGTTCTCTTCCGCAACTGAGCCTGATTCTTTTCTCTCTAGGCTTTCCTTCCGCTCCGTCTTCCTCTGCTCTGTGGAGTTTTCTTCCTTTCGCGAATCATGTTCAAGTACTGAATCTTGCAGACCATCCATTAGGAGTAGTCCGAAGTCCGCAGGATTCAAACAACAAAGGTCTAGGGGATTTCTCACCCCTTATTCAATGAGCTTTGAACCTTGTTCATTGATTCATTTTTAGTCGAGCCGCTTTCGCTCCTAACGTCTGCTTTAAAGGCGTACTAATTAAGCTAGCACGGACCGGAAGTTTGAGTTCCCATGGTTATGGAACCGAATCCATTAGTATGGAACATTTTCTTTTCCAAGTGGCCGTCAAAGACCCGACTCACCCGAAACCGCATCGCAAGTTCTCACTGCCGAGTGGGGCCATTAGTTCCCACGGTTTTGTATGACGAATTTCAAAAGAGCTCTTCCCCTCTCTAATAGCTCCACTAATAATTAAGAAGTCCTCCGGGGGTCAAAGAGAAATGAAGTCAAGAGAAAGATTCCCAAGTGCAGTGGGTTTCAAATTATTCTTCTTTGATTTGAATTCTCACTTAATGAGTCTGTAATTGTTCTCACGAGAAGGCTAGGCGTAATTGAGGAGGCCTTTCCTTTTGGGGAATCGAGCAATTTTCTGATCTCTTCTCTTTGTTTCAGGATCGGGTAATTAATAAAGTATAAACCTTGAAAGAATAATCTCCGGCCCTTACTAGCTTGCTTGGTTGTACAAAGAGGATGCCCAAGGGGGCTACTACGGGTCTTACCTGCGTAGGGAGAACAGGTTTCGCCTATGGATAGGGGCATTCTTTCTTTCTTGTCCTCCTCTTTCTTCCTCTTTCTTTTCCCTTTCTTGGTCGAGCTGCTGTCAATATTCTTTTCACCTGCGCACTTCTATCCTTTCCAGTAACTTCGCGCCTCAGACAAGAAAGGGCTCGACTTCCTTTGGGGATTATCCCTTGAATCAGTGGGAGTTGGTCTCTAAATCAAGGGAAATACGTGTCAATCATTACTCGGAGGTCTTAACTATTAGTTTGCGCGAAGACAGAGATCATCTTCTTCGGTTCGGAACTGTAAGATAAGAGGAAGACTTAGGCGGGGTCTACTTCGCGAGCCTGAAGAGCCCCGTTCTCTAACTTCTCTTTTCCTTTTCTCTTTCAAAGCATTTCTGTGATAGGGAATGATTGGTCTTAGCGATTCCATTCCCATAAAAGAAAGCAAAAACTTTTGACAATTTTTTGTACTTTTTAATTAAAAAATTAACCTAAAAACATTTTTCTCTCCGAAATCTCAAACCCTAAAATTTCACCTCTAATTTTCTTCATTTATCAGGTCCCACAACCTAGTTCTTAGTCGGGAGAATAGTGAGCAACACTAATGGTGGTCTCCGGTTTGAGTTCTTAAGAAGATTACAAGGAACAAATTTCACCTCTAATTTTCTTCATTTATCGGGTCCCACAACCTGGTTTTTAGTCAGGAGAATAGTGAGCAACACCAATGGTGGTCTCCGGTTTGAGTTCTTGAGTAGATTACAAGGAACAGAAAGCTATGAATGTAAGTTTTCCTTTAACCTTAATTTTGTTTTAATTATGGTAGTTTTGCATGTTAATTACTAAATTGTTTAATTGCAATTAGAGTAAAATAGATCCATATTTCTGTTGCTTGTGTCTCGTATTCCTTCAAATACCAAAAAATCCTAGTCAACACCACACGCGTGCTTGTAGTTCTTCTTTTAAACGATCATGATCATGATCGTGTATCATTTCTAACATGATCGTGCACAACGAAAATACGATATGCGCGATCGTGTAAGAAATGATACACGATCATGTAGGTAGTATCAACATCATGTAGTTTTTTTTAACAATGGAGAAAATGCTTCAAATGTAAATGATTGTGTTGACCACGCTAAACAATCGTGTTGACTATGGTAAGCTATCATTTAGATCATATCCACACGATTGTGTAGTTCCTTTTAAACGATGGAAAAAGAACTTCAAATATAAACAATTGTGTTGACAATGCTAAACGATCGTGTTGGCTATCACTACAAGAAAATATGTATTTTTCAACACATAACATGGACGTCGGGATAAGTGATGTCGAGAGAAAAAGCTTCTTCTGCCGTCGTAGAAGCTTCCTCGAAAAAAGTTGGCAATCTCGATTCGACATAAGGTGATGTTGGTATAAGGTAATTTAATAAAAAAATTACAAACTTCTCCTAACGATGTTATGCATGGCATCAGCAGAAGTTAATAATTCTTTTAATATATTTAACTTCTCCCGACGCCATGCATAATGGCGTCAAGCTTGGTGCGAGAACTTCTAAACACACCTCGACTGGCGTAGAGAGTTATCCTTTAAAACTCAATTTTCAAATCTATAAACAGATATGAAACAGAGAGAGGGAGACACCCCAACAGAAAAACAAGAGAGAAAAAGAGATTTTAGAATTTAGGCTTTGTCCACCGTCCGGTCTTCGCCATTTGGTCTTCACCTCCATCCGTCGTTCCGTCTTTATTTTCGTCCGTCGACCCTCACTGTCGGTAAGCCATTGTTCTTCTTCTTTTTTTCCCTTTTTTTTTTCTTCAGGGATTAATTGTTTTTCTGCTTTTTTATTGTCAAGGGCCTTTCAGTGTGTTATTCTACTTCGCCATCGTCGCATGCTTTATCTTTTTGTTCGTTGCATATATTTAGGGGTATTTTTTTAAACTTTGCCCTAAAACTCTTTGTTCTTTGAAATTTGGATGCTAATTTGGATGCTTGTAAGTAGAGTGTAAGATGTTTTAATTGTTTGAACTATTGTTTTCCATGCTGAAATGGAGAAAATAGGATATGTTTTTTGTTGCTTGGATCAATCTAGCTTGGACTATGTTCTTACAGAATATATACCTTCCATTATTAAATGGAAGCTATTTTTTTTAAAAAAAAATAGAGGATCTCCCTACGTTGAATGTTGTTCGTTGAAATCCTCTTTTGACAAATTTTTGTTGACCCCATTCCCGACGGTCATTTATGCGTTGGGAGAGGATCTTCTGACGCTTTTTCGTATAACTCTCGATGATATTGTGTGTTGGGAGATTCCTTTTCTTGTAATGTATGATAACCGATCGTTTAGATCATATCCACATGATCGTGTAGTTCTTTTTAAATGATGGAAAAAGGACTTCAAATCTAAACGATCATGTTGACAATGCTAAACGATCGTGTTGACTATGGTAAGCAATTGTTTAGATCATATCCACACGATTGTGTAGTTCTTTTCAAATCTAAACAATCGTATTGACAATGCTAAACGATTGTCTTGATCGTGTTGTCGGGGTAAGCGATCATTTAAATCATATCAAAGTGATCTTTGGACAATCTTGATATTCTAGAAGAGGAGCTGGAAGAAAAAAAGAGAAGATGAATAAAAATAGAAGAAAGAAAATCTGGAAGAGGAGTTGAAGAAATCTGAAAGAGAAGATGACTAAATCGCAAAGAAGAAAAAAAAGAGAAGTGATGAATCGTTCGAAATATCAAGGGCAAATCTAAAATTTATGACAATATTTTACCAACTTTATGGACTTTTCATTTTTGTTACACGAGCCGTAAATATTTTGATGTTCTGTTACATTTATGAAAATTAACCAATTTTAAATTCAAAATCCGGTTCCATTAGAAAATGTAACACTATTGTTTTCAAAATTTATATAGCATTCCCTGAATGTAGTGAATATAAAACATATAGTTAAATAATTAAATTTAAATAAAATTAAATAAAGTAAAACCATGCATTTTCAGGAGTTCTTGCATCATACCAAAAATAACGATTAACTAAACTAAGCCCATATTCCTTGAATTTTAAAATTGCAAGAAATGGAAAATTCGATCCGCTTAGCTCAAAGTCATTAATAGACTTGAAGTAAAAAGCCGAAACTACCCCTTAATTTTGAAAATATTTGTGCATAATCTTTCCCCAACACTTAGGGTTTCAATGACCTCAACTTTGTTTGTCTCTCTTCCAAGCTTCTTCTTCTCTCCAACTTCCATTTTTAGGGTTTCTCTTCAGTTTCTCTTCTTCTCTTTTCTTCTACAACAACTTTTATCATGAGATATCTCTCTTATCCTTTTGTTCTACATCTCAGAAAGCATAATTTCTTTAATTCGTTAGTACACATTGTGTTATCCGTTCGAACATGAAATATCCATTCAAAATCAATGTGTGTAGTTGGAGTAAAAGATTTAAAAACTAATTGGTTTCAAATTTATTTCCATTGATTACATTTTTGTTTCCATTTGAGTATTTGGTCGGAGTAATTTATCAAGAACTAGTAATCGGCTTGTTGTTTTTGTTTCTATATGTTATATTATTTTGTTCTTTTCTATAATTTCTGTTTGTGAATCAAAATCTATATTTGTTATCCCGTTTTGTGCTATTCTTTAGTTTTCTAACTGGACATTACTCTTTGATTATTGTATGATTGTGATCTGAACCCTATTTGTTGTTTTAAATTTGAGTAGCATGTGTGATAGTTTTTGTGTTCATCTAATTATTAACTGATTACCATATGATTTTATCAATAACTTTGTGATAGCCCTATGATTGTATTCTGATTGCTATACAATCTAAATGATTTTATTGTATCAATTACAAAAATAGGAAGATCAAAGAAGAAGTGAAAAGCAGAAAACGATCAAGAAAATTTGAATGTACAATAAAAAAATCAAGTAAAAGAAAAATGATTGATGAAAGCTCTAAAGTAAGTAGATTGTCTATTAATTAACTTACATTTTGCTTCATTTGATTTCCTGTTCATTAATTTAGAGTAAATGTACTAACAGGACATATCATCGCATGTAGTATAAAGGTTCGTTATTACTAAAACATAGATATAATTGAAACCTTGGTTAAGAATTTAACGTCGAACCAAATAGATATATTTAACGAGGCTCATTTGGATTCTTTTTGGATTTTGAGATGGAGAATTTTGAAGGGCAATTGCTAGTTCATTCTATAGGACAGTTGAGTGTAAAAGATAGCACACATGAGCAATTAGTGTTCTATCGTGAAGGGTTAAGGCATAATTTATAATGCGAGAATTCAGTTTGATCACAAATCTATATTGTACCCCATTTCCAAAATCTTAATTAGAACAGACCAATGAGCCGCATAAACTACATTTATTGAGAAGTGGAATCTTTAAGAATCTAAGTACAATCAAGAAAAATAGTATAAAAGCTTTCCTTACAGTACCTTCATAGGATGATGAGATACTTGTGAAAATTGTAAACTTATACATCTTAGAGTATTTTTTTTCACTGCAAACAAATGCACAATATTTTGGATTGGAAAGAACTTGAGATGATTGAAGATAATGAAACGTTGAATAGTTTTCCATGAGGTAGGTTAGTCTTCAATCTAACAATATAATTTTTTTAAAAGAGATGAACAATTCAAAAGTGCAAACTACACATTACAAGGTTTCCCACAGGCCTTGTTAGTTTGAACGTATGAAATCATATCTAAACTTTCAAATCAAGGTATTGAGATTATAACCAAGACTAGTTATAATTTTATTCCAAGTGATTACCATATGATGTTCATCTTATTTCAATATGATTATCACATGTTTCCATCTGTGCATTTGAATTTCTATTTGATTAAGTCTTTTTCTTTGTACATAGTTAGCAAGTTTTATATCTAGTTTCCTTATTTTGTATATAATAGCTAGTCAAAGAACTTCAACAAAAAGAAAATTGAAAAGATACAAAGAGTAGAAGACCATTTCATTGTAAATACTTAATAATAAATACGAATTGATTTAAATTTTTCATTGTTTTGTATGTTTTGTGAATATTATGAAAGCAGAGAACAAGAAAAAAGAGAAGAAGAGAGAGGAATGAAAACAACGAAAAGGAATGACAAAGGAAAACAAGGTAACAACATTCTATTTTGATAAGATGTCGCATCAATACACTTAAATTAATAAACTTGTCAATGTCTATTTTGATAACAACTTGGAGAAGGTGAATCTAATTACCAGCAAGAAAATGAGGATAAAAAGATAAAGAAAAAACATAACAAAGGAAATAAACAGATAACATTACTTTCTGATTACCATGTGATTACTTTTTTATTACTGATTTATACTCATTTTTAATTCATTTTATATTTGTTTTAGGTGGTTGAGAACAGAACGCATATAAGAAAGACTTGTTGGTTTTTTTTTTTTTTATTGTGCTCTATAATAATTTTATGGATAATTGGTTTATTGTTTTAATTATTTACTAAAAGTTATTATTCTCATTATTATTCAATTGTATGTTATTGTATAATAATATCCATGAATATGTTACAATATTTTAAATGTCTCTAATCGATTATTATTGTGGGAACAATAATAAATTAAGATTAGTATGAGTTATAATTGATAATCATAGAATGATTACATATGTAGAGACATAAATTATAATCATATTTTCTTATTAGAGAATAAGAATTGGACTCATCCCTTTTGAGATTATTACATGGACATGTGTAATGTCAAATAATTGTTTTGATTCTTAGACTTGAGATTATCATAGTGTCAAATATAAGAATTAATCTATTGTGATGCAATTAAATATTATCTTCAATCGGATAATTACAAAGGTTGTACTTGAATAAGTTATGAATTATGTAGTAGACAATGATTAATCAGATGAAATTTATCCCTCTTATTATAGAGAGATATCTTCGGGCCCCTCGATTAAGCGTGACTGTGGAAATGCATGGTTGTGCTATAAATGAATTAATAAGGGTATTCATGTCATTTATTATTTCAGTATGCTTATTAATCAAGAAAATAATTGAATTAGATAAGATAACTTTGTCCATGCCTTATATTCAATCATAGATATCGTGTGATGAAAGGATTAAAGGTTATGTTGGATCACCGACTTAATTTAATAAGGGTAACCATAGTGTCTTGTTATAGACCAATTATGACTTATTTATCTATTTTCATATTAAATTAACCCAACGGGTCGCACACGAAAGAACTGGGTCGAATTTTTTTTTAGACTAGGTAATTAATAAATGGGAATATAAAAAAAAAGGTAAATAAATTAAAATATTTACAAGCTATAACAAAATTTTGGATTCTATCAATGATAATAATTGATAAACTTCTATAACTGTCTATCAATGCCACTGATAGAAGCATATCAATGACTATCAATGTCTATTATTGATAGAATCTGAAAATTTTGCTATATGTTGTGAATATTTTGTCAAATTTGCTATTTTTGACAATTTTTCATTAATAAATCCAATTGGAGAATTGGAATCCTATTAGGAAACATAATTAATAAGTCCAATTGGAAAATTAAAAACTTATTAAAAGACATAATTAATAAGTTCAATTGGAGAATTGGAAGCTTATTAAGAATCCTAAGCTTATTAGGAAATCCTAGGAAGCCTATAAACAAGACTTTAGGGGTCTTATTTTACATACAAGCAAAGATATAAAATTCGTTCCACATAAAGAGAGAATAGAGATAGTCGAAATTCTCACTTTGTAAGGTTCTAGCATATCCGAATTTGAGGAGACGAATTCTCAGTTCGTGTGTGGATACTGTCAGAAAACGCTAGTGATTTTGCAACGTTTTGGTGATATGAATTTGAAGGATCATTCTGTTCAGAACAGAAGCAACTCCAACTTGAAGAATTATTCACATAAGCATAAAGGTATGTTTATTTGTGATTTAATTGTTTATGCACTGTCTGTTTACGTTTTAAGGGTTAGAGAAATATTTTTTTTATGTTAATTCCGTAGCATCTACTCCTAGTTCGTTTTTCAACAAGACTTCACAAGAAGAAGATAAGTCTAAAGTAGAGCATAAACGATCAAGATGAAGAGTACACTTTGGATGTTAGTTTGGAAACTAACATCCAAGGTTATTTGTGGGGGAGATTGTTGGAATAAATTAATGGTTAATTGTTTGTGTTTCTTCATGAATGGATGCATCACTTCATGAAAAATACTAATAACTAAATTATAGAAAAAGACGTGACTTTTCGAATGGCCATGAATAAGTCTATAAATAAGGTGCTTTTCTATTTGGTTGAAGAGAATATCTTTTCTATAATCTGTTGTCTACTTATCCTTATGCATCATTGTAGTGTTCTTGTATATTGTGTCTTCTTTGGAGATTTTTGTTTCTTTGCAATTTCCAAACCAACACCCACGTTTCCAAACCAACAACCTTGGGTGTTAGTTTTACTAGTTTGCACAAATTTCAAGTCACAAATATCATTGTGAATTAACTCTAAAGGTTTGGTAATTCTTTTAGTTGTACGAAAAGGTGCTTTGGTAAATTTTTATTCCACACACACCTCACACCGATGATTTGTGTCGAAAGTGAATTTTGGAATCAAGTTCATATTAATTAGCCTACGCAAAGAATTGAAATTGACATGTTCTAATATGTCATGCGAAACAAATGACTCAACAATATAAGCAAAAGTAGATACTTTATTATTAATAATACTTTTAGATTTAACTGTGAGTACATTTAATTTAAACAAACCATCATCCAAACAACCTTTTCCAACATACATTTAATTCTTGGAAAGTACAAATTTATCAGATACAAATACCAACTTAAAGTCATTCTTGCTAAGCAATGAACAAGAATCTAGGTTCTTGCAAATGAGAGTGAGTTCATTGCTAAAGGTAATCTTAAGAATCACTTTTCCTTGTCCCTCAACCATTGAAGTAGAGGAGTTACCCATAAATAATTGTTCTCCACCAGAGACTGGCACACATGATGTGAACATCTTCTTGTTGGCACAAATATGACGAGTAGCCTCAGTGTCTACCCACCATTCCTTAGAATTGCCCACCATGTTGCATTCTAAAATGACTACACAAAGGTCAATATCTGCAACACCATCTGATACTTCATCAACTTCTGTGATATGAGCTTGAACATATTTTTTCTGAAATTTTTTTGGCTTACAACAATCCTTAGATTGATGTCCCATTTTGTTGCAGTTGAAGCACTTGCCATTGAACTTTTTTGTGAATCAGAATTTTTTATTTGAACCTTCACCAGAAAACTTCCTTTGCTTGCTTTTCTTGTTACTTTGTGGTCTATGTTTCACAATGTTGGCCTTGGAATCTATTGTACTATCTATAGTACACTTTTTTGCCTTTCTATTATTCTCTTCAATCCCAAGTCGAACCACAAGTTCCTCAAGTTTTATCTCTTTGCATTTATGCTTGAGATAATTTTTAAGTCCTTCAATGAGGGTTCAATTATTGATGCTATCTGAAATGACTCGGTCAAAGTCATATTCTCAGCATGTGTATCATGAAGAATTATCTGGATTTTCTTAACCTGACTGATTACAGTTTTGGAGTTCACCATTTTGTAATCCAGAAATTTTCTAACAATAAATTTCTTTTCACCACCAACTTCAGTTTTGTACTTCTTCTCTAATGAATTCCATAGATTTTTGGCTAAATCAACACTACTATACACATATTATAGAGTGTGTTGTCCAAACCATTCAAAATGTAATTCTTGCAAAGATATTCTGCATGTTTCAATGCATGAACTGCAAGTTGTTTTTCTTTGTTAGTTTCTCCCTCATGTAAAATGGAGCACCCTCTATGAGAAACTTTGCCAAATTTAAAGTGGTGAGATAGAACAACATTTTTTGTTGCCAATGTTTGAAATCAACACCACCAAAATTTTCAGGTTTCTCCCAATGCGCAACATCAGTTATAGAGACTGCATTAAAGTTTGTTGAAGCCATATCTTCAAAACAAGATAAATTAAAACAAGAATTAAAATTAAACTTTCACGTATAAAATAAAATAAAATCTGAGAAAACTCAAATTAATATAATAATGTGAGAAAACTTTGAATAGAAAGGAAAACAAATCTAACCAATATTTATATACCAAACTAAAGCAGAAAAACACTTCACGTTGATATCATGGGAATTATATATAATAAAGTAGAAATGAAGAAAAAAAAACGAAATAAAGTTCAAACAAAAAATATATAAATATATATTTTATATATGTATAAACCTATGGAGATACAATCATGGTGTTGTGAGAAAACTTTGAATAAAAACTAGAATTCGAAGATGCACTAAATTTTCAAATTAATATTAAACCACTATGATTGCAAAAACAAATGATGAAAGAAAATCATTGTGAAAAAAAAAACCAATTACATGTAAGGCCATAATCACATATCACTAACTCGATGAAGGTCTTGCGATATGAATGCTACTCGAAGAGACTCTTGTTAGTAAAGTGCAATTTACAAATGAGTTATGCAATAAGGATCCCTACGCCGAGAAGGTACATGACGACCAAACAGACAAGTTAACCTACCCACCTAGAGAAAGTGATGTGATTCAAATATCAGTAGGTCAACGATTGATGTGACTCGGCTGCCTAATCAGAGTTCTAGATAAGGGTTGACAAAGGCATATGACGTTTCAGAATTGGGTCATCTTCCACCACCGGTTAGAGAAACCATTTCGGTATGGAAAAAATCATTGAAGAAGTCTATTAATAGAGAGTTTGGGTCATTTGAGATTACATTTTACCCTGATTTTGTTAAGAAAAAATTGAAAAGTGTCAAAGATTCGAGACAAGGAACGATCTCATTTCTGATCAAGATTCTGAAACGAGCAGGGAGACTTTGGCCTAGGAAGCTAAGCTAGGAAACTAGTCGATCGTGACTGTGAGTGGTTCTCTTACTAAATGTCTTCAAATAAAAAAAGAGTTTCTAAAATCGTGTTTAAAATTTTGTTGCCTTCCTTCGAATCAATGAATTGTATAATTTTCCATATGTAACCCATCTACCAAATGTAAGTGAGTTTACCAATGAAAAGAAATGTTATGATAATATACTCTCTGAATACCGTGTTGCTTTATGTTTAAAATGTTAAGATTTAACGTTCTATTTCAAAGTAAGTTGACATTTGTACCCTCAATGATATGATACCACATCCTTGCTGTGTGATCTGGGATAAGATGTTTTTTTCTTGTTGTGTGATTTGGAATAGAATGCCTTATTCATGCTGTGTGATCTTGAATAGGATGTCTAATACTTGCTGCGTGATCTGGTATGAGATGACTTTTGCTTGCTATGTGATTTGACATTGGAAGACGTGTTATGCATAAGGGAATTGATGGAACTCGCTATATGCGTTGAGTTTACTTTGCATAACCGCAACTTGGCAAAAAAGTGTGGTAAATGCTTGAGCTGAGGAAAGAGTACAAGGGTGTAATTGAATACGCAGGATGATTTTGCGAAATGACCATTCAGTATGCGAGAGGCATACGATGTGATAAACTGTGTAATACTAAATTGCATTTGCTAAAACACCTATTCCTAAAATTATGACAATGCGACAAAATCTATTTATTTTTTAGTGATAAAAGATCCCACTCACTAGGCTTTTTCATCTAACCTTTCAAATATTTGTTTTATTCCCTCCCCAAGTTGCGAAGGACATCTTTAACTTGCAGCCTTGATCTCCTTACATGCCTTGTACTCACATCATTTTGGTAATGACTACTGTTATTCTACATAACATGTAGGAGTTAGGCAAATAAAGTCGAGTCATTCTTGAGTCTGTATTCGTCTCTTTTGGAGGACTTGTGTACCAATGATCAAATGTACCCTTATAGTTGTTCATTAATGAAGTTTTCTACTTTCTCTCAAATTCGACTTTCGCGTTTACGAATTGTAGTCTATAAACTGTTTCGCTTACTAGGCGTTCAGCGTGCCATCTCACTAGGAGATGCATGATGGGCGACTAGGCGGCATGCCTCCACTTGGTCGCATGAAGTGACTTTTGGAGCAAGGCGTGACATTACATATATGAAATTTTAGTTAAGCAATTACTGTGATTAAACTCTGTTGACATATATGAAATCACTGTGAAGAAAATCTAAAAAACCATTATGTTTCCTTTGAAATCAACCATACATAAACATTTGTATACAAAAAGAAACATTCAATTTATTTTTATAAACAATTGTGTGTGTATATATATATAAAAGACATAACCAAGTATTTCTTTTAACTAAGATGCACTAAATTTGTTTTAAGATATTATTATCGATATGATAATCACAAAAAACGGAAAATCATATATGTATTATAGATCTGAACCTAACAAATTCACGTTGTCTACTTAAGACAAATTTACTCACCCTAGTGCTTGCGTTTTGAGAGTTAATTGTTTTCCAAGATAGAAGATCACCTTTCTTCTAAGAGTAACACCCCGTCTAGAAGATCAACGAAGATCAACAAACGAAATTTTGTGGATCTACCGAACATCAAGATTGTGGACAATGGAGAAAAATTCTTTTTGAAGAAGACAAACGATTATATAAAAGATATTCTCTTCAACCAAATAGAAAATGACCTTATTTATAGACTTATTCGTCGTCATTCGAAAAGTCATATCTTTTTCTATAATTTAGTTATTACTATTTTTCATGAAATGATGCATCCACTCATGATGCATCCATTCATGAATAAACACAAACAATTAACCATTTATTCCAACCATAAATAGTTGCTATATTTGCAATAGACATAAATGAGGTGACCGAGCTCTCTTTTTCTAAATAATTTTGCATCTAATGCAATTTCTTCCATTTTTATGGATTTTGGATCTAAGATACAGTGCATAACATTGAGCTCAGTCATTTGAATTTTTCTTATACTATCAATCTCAATGCTTAAAAATGAATTTCTTCCCTGTATTATTAGTATTTTTTTTACCTCAAATGTCTCATATTATAAAACAAAAAGTAATAAACCGGAGTGATTTAAATTTATTAATTTGGGTTGAAATGGTAGCTTTATATATTTTATTGAATCATGAGTTGTTATATTATAAGTTATTGGTATTCAAATTTTAATAAATTAATGTCCATGCTCACCAATTAACTTGAATTTTTAAAAGTTTAAAGATATTGGAGCAAACATGACTGAATTATTGATAAAATAAGTAATAATTCTTCAAATTGAACTATTAAAGCATAAATAATTCATATTAATTATAATAACCAAAATAATGGGATATTTTAGAATTGCAACATAGATTTTTCAAGTCAACACTAATTAAGTAAATATTTAACTGCTAATCATGGGAAGACTTTTGTTCAATTACTTTTTATATTGATTTTTTAAAAAACTAATTAGGCACTTTATCCAATACACTACACACTAATACTATAATTAGAGAAAAATAAATCAATAAAGAATCCTATGTGACAAAATTGTCCTTTTTTCTTGTATAATAATATAATATCAAAACCCTATTCACAAAACTTCTAATTTAAACAAATACTTTAAATTATTTGATATTATATTATATTTGTAGTCGTCCAGACAATATAACATTGAATATAAAATAATATTAATTAATTTATAAACACATTTTACGTTAAAAATTGTATAAAATATAACATTTACAAATATAGCAAAATAAATCATCATCCATCTGCGATAAAATGTAAAACTATTATCTATATCTATCTAATAAACATAAATAGTAGTTTTATCTTTTTGTTATATTTGTAAATATTTTTAACTATTATGTTATTTAAAATTAATTTTATTTAAATTCATGCATGTTACTAAAAGGAATATCAAATGTAACAAATCAATTAAAAAATTTACAAGTTAAATTATAGTATAAATCTAGAATATATCAATGGTAGACATTAAAATATAAGATTTTAAAAGTTTGCTATATTTTATAAATGTTTTGTCACTGACAGCAACAAGCTCAGAGATGCAATACATAAAGGTTTGGTAACCGAAATCGGCATAAATAGAGCAAATTGAAAGTTAACGGTGTGTGATTATAATTCATCCCATAGTTTAGTGGTGGTTCGTCCAATTTTCTCCAAATTTTATTTGAAAAGCTTAAAAAAAAAGTAGAATTTTGAAGGGTGGAAGTTATGTATAGGAAGAAATAATTAAGAATGCAAATAAAGAAAATTAGAAGGTATGGTGTAGGCTTAGGCCGTCACTTATTTGAAAAAATTCCCAATTCAATGATGTGAAAAATAAACGTAGGCATGATCAAGGCCTAAAATCTTAAATAATATATAATTCAAGAGGTTGGATGATTATATATCTATAGATAGATATATTTATACATATTTTGATTGAAGTTGGATGATTATATTTAACAAATATATGTTTGACACATTCAAATTCTCTGGATAGAAATTGTTTTTAAATTTTAGGGTTGAAAATTCTAATATAAATTTTGCCCTATTTTATAAATAGTTTCAATGTTTTGTTATTTTTTAAATTAATAATTTTATAAAAATACATATTTTTTTTTACAAATTTATTACATGTGAAATATTTTTACTTTATATTTTTTTTATGAAGAATTTACATAAATAGAAGAAAATGGAAAGGATTTACATTAAAAAAACAAAAACTTTAGATTTGGATTAAAATTTTGGTTATTCATTTTAGACTTGAATTAAAATTTTGCTATGAATATAAATAGTTTGTCATTTTTCTACTTTTAAAAATCTTCCTTTTTTTTTATTATAACAAGAAACTATATTTTCATTTACTATAAATCACTATTTACCCGATATATGATAAAAATGATCAACTTATTTTATTGTCAATATTAGTATAAATATAAAAATATAATCTTAAAAGTCATTATTATTAAAAAAATGTGCTAAGTTTTCAAAATTTACAAATGTTTAGAGTTAGTTTTTGTTTACTTACAAATCATAATAAGTATATGATTGTTTTACAATGATATATAGAAACATAATATTTTGGTTATGTAATTTTAATTGGTCAATTTTTTTTATATAATTTAACTTATTATCAAAGACTTAGATTTTTTACTAATTATCTTTATCATATGCTTTAATTTTACAATTTTCTTAAAATAAAGCTTTCAAATTTTTTTAGCAATGAATAAAATAGAAATATTTGGAGCTAATGAAATTAAAAGCAAAATTATAAAATCTTTTGGCATACTAATTTTTTACTAGGTTGTAATTAAATAGAAGGGATTTTTTTAAAGTATAACAAATCGGCAAAATATTTATATTGTATAAAACAATTTTGAAAACGAAAAAAGTTTATATAGGCTCACAATGGAAAATACAAAAAATGCATCAATCAACACGTGATTAATCGGTCACACGCGCGAATGTAATTGTTCTTCTAAACGATCATGATACGCGATAGGTAGGTAGATCAACACGATTGCATAGTTTTTTTAGCGATGAAAAAAATGCTTCAAATCTAAACGATCATGTTGACCATGCTAAAAGATTGTGTTGTGACTATGACAAGCGATTGTTTAGATTATATCCAAACGATCATATAGTTCTTTTTAAAAAATGGTGAAATGACTCCAAATCTAAGCAATCGTGTTGACTAGGTAAGTGATCCTTTAGATCATATCAAAGTGATATTTAAACAATCTTGATATTCTGGAAGAGGAGCTAGAAGAAAGAAAGAGGATGAAGAAAGAAAGAAAGAAAAAGAAAATGAATAAAAATAAAAGAAAGAAAATCTAGAAAATGAGCCGAAGAAATCGGAAAGAAAAGATAAATAAATTGCAAATTAGAAGAAGAAGCGAGAGAAATGACGAATCGTCCGCAATATCAAAAGCAAAACTGAAATTTTATGAAAATATTTTATCGGTTTCATGAGATTTTTTGTTTTTGTTACAAACTCCGTAAATATTTTGGTGTTTTATTACATTTATAAAAATTAACCTAAATATAATTTAATAAAAAGCAAATAGTGATATTTGTAAAGAATTAATTAGTTATTAATTAATAACTTTTCACCTTCTATTCTTAATAATTTTAATAATATACACCACGTTTAGGAATGTGAATTTGATTCATGAAATTTTAAAAAGTTTGATAAATAGTTCTAAATAATCCCTAAGACGAACTACATAGACCGTCAACTAAGTAAAATATGACGTGGATGAATAAATGATAGGTTTGTAATTGTTTTTTTATTAATTTAATTATATTATAAAATTTTTAATGATCATGAATTTGTTATGTTTTCATCTCTTCCAACATTTCTTCAACCTTCCGCCAATACTCTCAGTAAATATTCGTCCCAAATTCGTTGGCTCTCCATTAATTCAAAAGCATATCAACGCCAATTACTATGTTGAAGGAGTGAGTAAATAGAGAGGAGAGGTTAGGTTTGAAAGAAATTGCAACAATGAAAGAAGCAGAAGGTAGGGTGTTGGGTCTTGGAAGCCATGTTTGATGAGAAATTTGGAGTGCAATCCTACCGTCTCCATTTTCGTGTGACCTAACTTTCATTTTACCATAATTTTCAGTGATTGGCATTAACTGTGACGACTCAAAGAAAGTATATCTTTCCTTGGATACACATAACACCTGACAAATAAATCAATCGTGAACTTCAACCATGAAAAATCCCAAACTGTTACTCAAAAAATACGTATGAACAAAAGGCCAAAAGGGGATTCATTACCCAGCACCCTCTAGACAGTATATTATTTGTATATAAAACGCCCAGAACAGCAAAATTACGAAATCACGCAATCTCAGTTGAACTTATGAAATTCTATGTAATACAATGAATACATTAAACAACGATTCTTAGAAAGAAGGTGGAAATTCCAAATAATTACCCAAAATTTGGAGTGAAATAATGAAAGAATAACAACCTAGTGGAGAGTTTGGGTTAAAATATAGGATGATAAAATTGTCTTAGAATGTTTTTTTCAAATCCTGACTTTTTATATACTATTACACAATATGTTCATGAATGTTAAATTTCAATTCAAAGTTCAAATTAATTATTATTGTAAATTATTCATTTATTGAGTCTTTAGTTTTTTAAAGTTGTATTAAGTAAAATATTTCTAATTAGTGTTGCAAAATGTTATAAGTTAAAGAATATTGAAACAAAAAAGAATTTCTTCTAATTTATAAGTGATAAATATGAACAGATCATTATAATTTTATTATTACTAATAAAATTAGAGATAACTCTTTTTTTAAAAAACTAAAGTAACAATTTTCATTTTATAACTCTTCATAGACTTATGAGAATATGAAATGAGTTTATAAAAAAATAATTAATGTGCATTCATTTTATATTTTAATAAAATTATTCTAAGAAAAAATTATCTAAAAAATTATTAACATTTAATATACATGATTATATACTATCTTATATTTTCTATAGTAATTAAAAGAAATAAGAAAAAGAGAGTAATAAGTAAATAAATAAGATTTTCATTTTCTCGAATGTGCATAATAGAATTCAAGGTGTCAAGAAATTAATTGTATCTTTACCATTTCTTTACACGCTAGATATTGAACTTTTAAGAGAAAAAATTGAAAAAGTTGCCATAAAATCAAAAAGTCAATTGAAAATACACCTAATTAAATAGGATGTGTGATGGAGTGAAAATGTTTCTCAACATTGAAGGTTTTATATATGTAGTATGAATTATAGATACAGATTGGTAGGATTAATAACAATATGACAAGTTTAATTTTTAAAGTAGAAAAATTTGATAGAGCTCGATAAAATAGTCTTAACTTTATTTTACGAACTTCCTTTTTAATTTGACCATAATCTTGGAGTATATTACTGTATTTATTCTTTTATTATATGTTGCATTATTTTGTGTATATTTACACTTTGTATTATTGGAAATTATTCAATGAAAAATACACATTTATTCAAAACAAATCACATGGTAACAGAGCTAGGTTAATCTAATCTAGCTGCTGCCGACCCACCCCCCCCCCCCCAAATCTTCATCTGTACCAGTCAACCACACGACTTTGTTCTCCTCTCTTTCTCGCCAACGAGGCTTTGTGTTTCGGTACTAGCTTTGCCATATCCTCGTGTTTGCTGCCGCTTCTCCCCGAAACTCGTCGACAAAGACAAGATCTGTCCTTCTCCGTTCAGCCTCGTCCAAATTCGCCATATCCCCGACCATTCGCGCGTCCATCTCCATTTTTCGGTTGTTGCATTCAGTCTTTGTCTCCGTCCATCTCCATTCTCGCATTCAGTCTTTATTTTTGTCTCCGATCTCATCTTCGACTATCACATTCAGTCGCGGGTTTCGCCATCCATATTTGTTTATGTTCATTTCGTTGCCGGTTTTCCACTTCGGTCAGCCAATTTCTTTTATTTGCACGTTCTCTGTTGTGATCTCTATTTCTATTTTTTTTTAATTGGGAAGTCAGTTATCACTAACCTTTTTCAAATGGAGAAAAATGATGTTGCTCGTCCCATTAGCATCATTCTTGATGAGACAAACTACATTACTTGGGCCCACCAAATGAGGAGTTTTTTTATCGGTCCAAAGTTATGGTGTATCGTTACTGTAGATGTCACCAAACCGGTCAAACCTACTCTACCAACGAAAAACATTAAGGACATCACTGAAAATATTGATACAGACCCATATGATGTCACTGTTCAAGAAACCACTGCAGAAGACGACAAGTACATTGAAAGACTTGAGGACTGAGATAGCAAAAATCATCAAATCATCACATGGTTAGGTAACACTTCTATTCCAGCAATTCATACTCAATTTGATGCATTTGATACTGCAAAAGAACTCTGAGATTTTCTGTCCACACGGTTTCAGTTGACTGGGCTTGCTCACTATTACCAATTACACTCACGTCTTGTTAGTCTAAATCAGGAGGGAGGACAATCTGTGAACGAGTATCTTGCCACCCTTCAACCAATTTGGACTCAGTTAGACAAGGCAAAAATCAGTCATGACCATATTCGCCTCATCAAAGTTCTTATGCGTCTTCGTCCAGAGTATGAATCAGTTCGTGTTGCACTATTACATTGCAACTCTCTGCCAACTCTCGATGTCCTCGTTCAGAAAATTTTATTTGAAGAAAAACGGCTTGGCATTGTCACCTCTCTGCCCTCCGATGTTGCTCTTGCAACCACCCATTCATGACCAGCTAATGAGTCAACTTTCTGCAAAAATTGTAAACTTCATGGTCATAAGTTTACTAATTGTCCTACTATTGAGTGCAAGTATTGTCACAAGCGAGGTCACATCTTGGACAACTGTCCCACTCGCCCACCCTGCTCTCCTGGTCACTCATATAAACCCAAGTCCTCTCTTAACATTGGTTCTCAATCTATTGTTACTGCTGCCACCCCATCTGATATCAATCTATTCTCATCGATAAAACCAAGGTAAACAATTTTCATATCAAATGTTTCAAAGTAACCACTCACTGTAAAAAAAAGAACTCGTTCTCCTGGGATTATACGTTTTCTCCACTTCGGTTTGGCTTGATACACAGATTTAGACCTCTTAGTTACCTTCACATAGCAAGACGTCACAATAATTTCCAAAACATTTCGTTACTAGCATTTAAGCTATTTATTTTATAAAGGCTTAAATTCTCATTTTCATCTTTAATTTATATCAAACCCTACATATTTTAATTTAGGCTAAAATTACACTAACCCTTGGCTTCAACTTAAAGTCGTAATGCCATAAACAACAACATAAATCAATCTTAGTGGTCTTTAATTCCATACTTTTCCAGAAATTTCCAGCTTTAGAAAGTTAACTTCAACTACTCATAACTTCTTCAATACTTAATAAAAAATTATGTACTTTATATCAAACTCTTCATTTTGGAACCCTCTACAACTTACTTGAAGGAACGGAAATGAAATTCCCCACAGATTAACACAGAATTCGCCCGAAACACAGTAAAGTAAACTCCCATCTTCTGCTTACTTCCAGTTTTTATCCCGAAATTTAACCTACTTCCCGTCATTTTTAGTTCACAAATTCTTCATGAAGTTGTATAAAATTTAACAAGCTTTCTAACCATACCAAATAGAACTTTTATTTCCACCTATACATTCTAGGATACTCGAAAAACCAGAGGCTTCTCGAAATCACGTGAAAAGTCTATGATCTGTTTTCTACTTCAAAAATTATTCACTTAACCTCAGAATTTGCTCAAACTTTATTCAGGAAACTTGTTAGAAATTGAGTTAAATTTCAAACGAATCCAACCTTGTATTTTAATTCTTCTTATGTAGCTCAAACCACAATAAAAACCAAAGATGGTCAAGAACTCAACATTGTACCCTTAATTTCAATGGGTAACATCCTAAGTACCTTCTAAGTTTAAATCAACCGTCCACTATCATCGGTTACTCAAAGATAGCACTAGAATCAAATGGGTATTCAAGATTGACTCCAATAAATTTAGAAATTTACCAAAGTTGTGTCAAAACACCCAATTTTGAGTTCTCAAACGGCTGGACAGCAGCTCCAACTCCTCTAATATTGAAATCTAACATCCAAAATGTTGTGGGAAAAGTTAAATTTATGTCTAAATTTAATGGGTATTCAGAATCGCCTAAAGAAAATAACTCAGAACCATAAAAATCTTACTCTAAGAGTTGGATCTGAAAGAAGAATGGAGATGGACAAAAATTTGCTTGGCCTCCGACGAGCTTCCGTGCAAGACGGCTATAGGAGAGGTGTTGAGGAACCGGCTTACGACTGTGTTGAGGGCGACGTGCCGGAGCTTTGCTCACCGGCGTGCACGTCGTCGTCTCGTGAATTGAGCGGCGTGTTAATAGTTGGGGACAAGGCTGCAACACGACACCAGACGACGCGGAGGAGATGAGCGGTGCGGTTTGTGGCTGTCCTGTAGCGTGAGGAAGCGGTGGTGGGTGTGGCGGCCGACCGACGAAGGAGAACAAGGTGGAGGAGAGGGAACAACTCGAAGGAAGAGGAGGGGGTGCACTCGAGACCTCTCGTTCCCCTCTTCTTTTTCTTTTAATTGCTTCATATAAGAAATACTAATCATAGATATATACAAAAATATCAATCATTTTCAAAATAAACTCACATTTTGCCCCTACCTTACTCTTTTCAATACCTCAAATCAATACCTCAAAAAGTCCAAGTCTTAAACCAAACTAAATTTGTTCCAAACTTTCTTATTAAAACAATCCTTTAAAGATTGACCATTGGATTTAAACTTATTTTTCAAACTTAAAAATATTAATAAATAAAAGAAAAATGGAATGAGGGCTTACACATATATTCTTGTAGTGGTTGGTGGAGTAGGTTATTAGAGACCACTTTATGTTTGGGATTAGAGTTTAAATACATATTTTCTTATGTCTAGGGGTGGGATTTTCCTAGCTAATTATATATGAAAAACCAATCCTCCCTAGTGGTATGTAGAGAATGGAATTTGAGAACCTCACATTTCTAATTAGTTGCGTGCAAGCGTAACTAATTGTCTACTCTATTTAGCCATAGTTTCCTTCGATTGTGGTTGGTGCTTACTTGAGCAATATGCATGAACCAACTAACAAATAAGGAAATTATGTGTTTCGAGGTAAATGAGAATGATTCAAGCAACATTTAATGTACGGATAATTAAAATTACTAAGTATAAAATTTTAGGGACCCTAGCAAATATAGCAAAAAAAATTATTATAATAGAGCTCGTGTGATTTCCAGAGAAATGTAATTCGTGGAATTGAATTTTGTATATTGATTTGTATAGTGGATATAGTCTCTAATATTTACTCATTTGATGCTTTTCTCTTGAATACAAATTAAAACTTAGAATTTCTTGATCTTCAGTCCAGGATGTTGTAGTTGTACGTCTATTTGAGCTTCGGTCTTCTGGAATTCAAGGAAAATTTGATCTTCCAAGTCTTCAATCTTTCAGAAGATGATGATCTCGAAGTTTATAAAAACTTGCACATCTTGAGAGTTTTATAGAAGATCGAGTCTTCAATTCTTCATAGCTTCAATTCTTCCTTCCACCCAAGATCCCCCAAATGAATGTCAAATGTCGCTATTTATAGAGAAATTTCATAGGCTTTAGGTGGGCTTGGATTCATTTGATTGTTGTGTTGGGCTTGGACCCATTTGCTTGTTGGGTTTGGACTTGGACTCATATGTTTGTTGGACCTGGGTTTGCGTCCACAGGCTTGTTGAACTTGGGCTTGAGGTCATTTGCTTGCTGGATCTGAATTGGGATGGGTTGAGTTAACTTAATTATAAAATCTAATAAAATATAATTATCACAATATTTGTTATGATGTGGTGAAATTTAATTGGCCGAAATTTTCTGCTCAACATAGCCCATGTCACTACATTTTCTAATTTACAAAAGTAGCAAATTTAAAAGTCGACAACCCTATGATTATCATCTGATAGCCCTCCAATATCTCTATGATTACCGTCTTATTGCCGTCTCATATCACTAATTTTGTCATATTCGCAATATGCAAAAAATAGGTGCCATTAGCTGTTTTTTCTAAATGATTTTGTCATTTGATGCAATTTCCCATAATTTTATCTTATTTCACTTCACTGTAAGGGTTTGAGATTTTTTTATTTTATTTTAGTACTCATTTTCAAATAGAGAAAAAAATTGAAACTATTTACCTACATATATATATATATATATCATATTTTCCCTTATAACTAATTTAAGTTTTTAGGTAATACTGGTTTGTATTACATGCATACTCATCTTTTGTGAGTCTCATTCACACTATCTACGTCAAAAAAATATTAAAACATTTTGGTTAAAATTTTATTTTGGTCCTTAAATTTTGTATTTTGTTCCATTTTGGAACATAAACTTTATCTGAAATCTCTCCAAACTTTGTTCCATTTCTCTCCAAAACTTTAATCTTTCACATGATCTCTTCTAGACTTTCCACTTTTATTTATTACTTCGCATCACAAAATATGCCTAAGCCCTCAAAACATGCATATGAGTTGAGAAAAGTAAAATGCATATGAGTTGAGAAAAGTCGGGTAGTAGCTAGGATGATAATGCGCCACAATAACGAGCAAAGTTCAGATACCAAAATATGAATTAAACTAAGTATTAAAAAGACAAAAGGAAAATTTTGCAATATAGTTTCAATTTCATGCCAGTCACACAAAATTTCTCAAATCCCAATCAATTTTAAGTTGAGAATCGATAGAATTTAGAAAAGGAAAACACTTTTTAAGAAACAACTAAAATTCATCCATATTTGCAAGAAATTGGTAAACATTTTTTATTATATAATATATAGGGGCACTTGCAAAAATGACAAAACAAGTTGTAATAATTAAGTTCATAGCACACATACTTTATTATTTGCGAAAATGAAAAAAATAAAGCCCAACCAACACATCAAGAGGTAAAATGTCACAAATGTTCTCGTTACTAATATACATTTGATACAACTTATACACGTCCGATACACCTAATACTTTGGTAGATATACTTGATCACCTGATACTTTTTGATACACTTGATATCTTTTGATACACACTTGAAACATCTTGATACACATAGTACTCCTCGTTACAGTTGATTCTTAGATACAATTGATACCTCTCCGGCCTTGATACACTTAAAAGACTTCACTTATAAGTTTGATAAAACTTGTTATGCTTCATTGGCACACTCAACAAATTACGTTTGATGTACATTATATGGATACATTTAATATTATTCACTTATACATTTGATTGATTAAATACACTTGATATGCTTGAAGTTCTACTTATACACTTGATATGTTTGAATAAAATTTGAAAAAAAAATAAAAATAAAATCATGTAGTAAATATATCATATACTGAGACAAAGCAAAACCAAAACAAAATCATTTAAAACTAGATTCAACTCAAAAAGTTAGTTTAGTATAAATCAATGCGTTATATTTGCTATATTCTCTAAACAATTTTTCTAATATATAGTTTTTTCCTAATCAAAATATACTTTATTTTATTTTATCATTATTATTATTATTTATTATTTTGAGGATTAGCTGAAAAGTTAATTATTAGAAGGGCACCGCAGTTTTTTCATTTCATATAAACATCAAACTCACACATTACAAACGCATTCGGAAATTCACTAACTAACCCCATAAAAACTAAAAAAAAAAATTTAAAAAAAAAAAAAAAAACCAAAGAAAAAACCCATCTTTTAACCGGCGTCAGCCACTACGTCGTCGACTTCATATCTACAACGCCATTTCCGGCCAGAATGAATCCGACCCGGTGGGCGCAAAAAAGGAAAAAAGAAAAAAAGAAACGGATTCTGAGTGTACTCATCGAAACTAAAATTCCATTTCTCAATGCTCGAAAATGGAGAAAGGCCTCAGGGGAACAGGGACCTGATCGAGAAAGTATTTGGAATTAATGGCGGCGGCGGAAGAATCAGGAGATGGCGGTGAAGGAACAGAGAATTTGTCGATCTTGAAGGAGGAAGAGGAAGCTAGGGCTTCTCTTTGGTCTTCTTCGTTAATGGTGTCTAAAACTTTGGGGCTTCTTCGCCTCATGACAGAGATGAATTGAGGTGGGCAAGCTTCGCTGATAAACCTGGCCAATCGAGAAGTGGCTGCCATTTTTATGAATTTTAGGGTTTCGAATTTTGAACGAAGAGGATTACGAAGAAGGTGATACGATTGCTGTTTTTGTGGAAGAGGATTTTTGGTTGTGGAGATGGAAGTACGACGATGGGATTTTATAGAGAGAGCGCATGGCAATGGTGCTTCCACGTCTTCTTTTTCAACGGTCAGGATTGATTAAGGATCTCACAAAGCTATTGCTTTTATTGGGTTTTATTTTAAATAAAATGCAACGCTAACAAATGTGGGAAATATTGAAATAGCCTCAATTTAAAGAAGAAAATAACAACGTGGTAAAATTAATAAGGGAAGTGTTGTAAATAGTAAAAATATGGAACACATCTACAAAATATAACAATTTCCATGGAAATAGACACCCATAAACTTTTATTAATCTATGAAATGAGAATGATAGTAGTCTATTAATGAATTACCTGAAATTACAAATTTGATTTTCATAAATTGAAAAACGAAGTTAGAAGTTAGAATTTAGTTAGTAAAAAATGTGTAATAACATGATATTAAAATATTAAAATTAAAACAAAAAAGTTATAGTCTTTATGTTTTGATAAAACTTTTTTAACAAATTGTTTATAGGGACATTTTTAAAATTAACGAAATAAATTAAAATATTTATAAGCTGTAGCAAAATTTTGGATTTTATCACTGATAATCTTCTATCACTATATCATATCAATGATGATAGAATTTGCTATAGGTTGTACATATTTTGTAAAATCTACTATTTTTAAAAATTCATCTCGTTTATATTAATGATATATTTACGAGAATTTATCAAACTATAAAAATTATATATTAATTAAATTTTGTATGAACTCAATTTTATCTTTATCTAAATTGTGAAGACTAAAATTATAAATTTAACTAAAGAAAAATAAAGGTTGCATGCAACCTATAAAAATTAGGATTTTTTTTTTGTTAGTTGAGAAAGATATACTTTATATATAGACAATAATAAATGGATAGAGATAATAAATTTTAATTTAAAAAAAGTGATATATACTCTAAAAAAATCTTAAAGTTAGCTTGGAACAAATGTTAAAAATGGTATATGAAAGGAGCATATGTTTTAAAATTGATTTTAATGGATTTAATCCCAATCTTTTCTTTCAAACACCAAAAAGATAGAAAAGTTTAAACTCTTTCCAAATCACTTGAAACCTTTTCTCAAAACCATCCTCAAACACATCAATAATAAATATGAAAAGAAAGAAAACATTTATTAGTTAATAAAATAATTATCTATCTTTTTTTAAAAATAAACTAACCATACCTAAACGGTTCTCAATATTTAATTAACCTTATATTGTATATGTTCTATCAACTTTTAAAATCTTAATCTCATGTTGGAGTAATTTTAAAATGGTTAGAATCACTAATTATCATTTTCAAATCCACCTACTGATATGTCCTCATCAATATAAAAATTGCATCCAAAAAAGAAAAAGTAAAAACCAAATAAGGACTTAACAACTAACAAACTCATCATAATTAAAGTCTCAACCAATCATAAAAATAAAAGTTTCCATTATAAGCTTCATGCACTTCTTGATTATTAATAAAAAAAACATGATACGGAAGTTAAATCATTATAAACAACTAAGCAATTGGTGAGATCACAAAATTATGTACATAAACAATTATAATAAATAAAAGAAACGATACCGGCTTGATACACAATCTCTACCATAGCATCAACCACATTTTTATATTTTGCTAGCTATGACAAAATGTTAACTATAACAAAATTTGTACATATACCTCATGGATTTATCTACTCCAAAAGTAAGGGTTCACCTATGTATATTTAACAAAATTTTAAAATATTTTATGTAACGACCCAACTTTACTAGAAGGTTGAGGTCATTACTATTTAAATAAGTATAGTTTTTTTTTTTTAAGGAAAATTAATTTATAAGTTGAGAAAAAAAATTTAAATAATAAGAAAATAAATAAGTAATTAAAGTGGTAAAACAAAATACTAGTTTGGGCCCATAAATAAAAGAAATACATTCAAATAATTATACCAAAGTTCTGAAATCCAAAAATATAATTACTGAAACATAAATGCGGAAAAGCTGAACTATTCCATATGGTGATCCACGGTCACTTCTTATCATTCGCCAGCTTGCCCTTGCCTTTACCCTTACCTGAAAATTAAACATTTAGTAAGAGACCCATACTTAGTCTCACTATGTGTTGTTAGTCTCTTTCTTAGAGTCTTGAAATAAAGTATCACGCTCTATGGTGCTCCCGAACGCACACTATCCAGTAGTCCCACCGGGACTGAACTGGGCTCTCGGTGAACCCGAAGGAATCACCCTAAAGGAGAGTCGGGCTGTAAGTGATCCCGTCGAATCACGTCTCAATAACTACTCAGACATATATAAGGGAGGACCTTGATGGACCCCTCGTGGTACGACTCTAACCAGCATACCAACAGAACACTATAGGCTATACATGCTCAACATAATATAAACGTCGTCTCAGCTCAAGCACACATAACTCAAAAGTACATATAATCACATCATGCATCAAAGGTACTGCATCTCAATCAAAAGGGGGAAGAAATTTCTTACCTGGAGATCTGCTAAAATAATTCACTGTTGACAGTCAATTCCTCTCAATACTCAGTCCTAAACATAACAAAAATTAACATTAATAATTTTTGTCAACTATCACCCTACTGTTTAATTTAAGCAACCAAACTTATCCAAGCTTACCCCAAGATTAGGGTTGAATCCAACACCACCTTAACTGAAAAATTGACAGTCCAATTTCCACCAATTTCACTTGAACCTTCAAGCAACCATAGATCAACTTATTCCAAATACCATCTCATTTAAGATAAAAATATTTAATTGGGTGTACCAAACCCATACAAACTCACCCCAAATGGCTCCAAACAAGGAACGGCTCAGCAGAACAGTCGGCTCGGGCGGGCGGCTTGTAGACGAGAAGAATGCGTGCGGCTGGACGCGTACGGCTGGGCGCGTGCGGCTGGAGAAGGACCCACGCTTGCGGCTGCGGCTTGCGACTTGGAGAAGACGGACGTGTGCGGCTGCTGCTGAACGCGTGCGACTGCGGCTTGCGACTCGGAGAAGACGGACGCGTGCGGCTGCGGCTTGCGACTCGGAGAAGACGGAAGCGTGCGGCTGCGGCTTTCGACTCGGAGAAGACGGACGTGCGGCTGCGGCTTGCGATTTGGAGAAGACGGACGTGCGGCTGCGACGTTCAGACATGCGGCTGCCGATCTCGACTCCGATTCAGACGACGCGATGAAGGTCAGACGACGGCGGCGGTAACGTTCGACCTGCGGCTGCCGGCGGAAGGGACGGACGGAGATGAGAACGGTAGGGGTTCCTTGCGACGGCTAGGGTTCTTTGTGAGGAAGAAGATATGAATAGTAACTATGGCACGCATCCCGATTTAAATAAATAAAATTTTAATAATAATAACAATAATACCATTAATATTATTATTATTTAATTTCCCCCAAATAACTCATCTTTTCCTTCATCTCTTCCTATTCCCATTTAATTTTCCCATAAAACTTCCAACTTAATTTAATTCACCAATCACAAATTCAAAACCAAATAAAATAATAATAAAAAAAATAACCTAATAGTTTGGGGTGTTACATTTTATTCATTTAATTTTTACAATAATTGAAGGGAAAAATAGACTTACGTGTAATGTAAGATTTTTTACTCCACAAGTTTGAGTTGTAGTTATTTTCATTCTTTCTTGGTAATTTTCATGTAAATTCTCATGTTTCTTGTTTTTTTCTTTGTTCCATTTTAATTTTTTTTTATTTTAATTTTCTCTTTTTATTCTCACTCTATAAATATATATAGATTTCTTTTAGTAGTTAGATTAAGATTTGGGTTATTTTTTTAAAAAAATATAACAAATCAGTAAAATACAGAACAATTTTGAAAACAGAAAAAGCTCGTACATGCATAATGAAAAATACCAAAAATACTCAATGATTAATTGACACCCAGACTGCCTAGTATATTTGATAAACGATCGTTTAGATTTGAATATTTTTTCTTACACGATCGTTTAGATTTAGGACAAAATCTAAACATTTTTTTTCTTCAAAATTTCTGGTACACGATCGTTTAGATTTAATTTTTTGAGATTTTTTTTGTACGATCCTTTATATTTGATCGTTTAATTTGGGTAGCCAAATCTCAACCATTTTTTTTTTTTGTACACAATCGTTTATACTTGGTACAAGATAAGTTAGATTTGATTGTTTAAATTTGTCTACCCAAATCTAAACGATTTTTTAAAAAGATTTTTGGTACACGATCATTTAGATTGAGCTATTTTTTGTACGCAGTTGTTTAGATTTGTTGGAGATGTTAAGCCCACGTTGGAAAAACCAAAAAGACACACACCATATAATATAGATGGGCTACTCCACTCTTGCCCATACTATCAAATTTAACAAGGTTTGACTATCAAATATTCCAACGATTTTTCTTTACGATCCTAAACCAAATATGTTTTCGATTTGTTATATTTATGAAAATTAAACCTAATTTTTCTTTTTACTTTTTTAATAGAAAAACATATATAATATTATGTAATGGTTAGCTGAGTTAAATAATTCATATTAGTTCCTTTTCCGAGAGTTAGAGATTTATTTCCAACATCAACAAACTTCAATCAACTCTCCAATTACAATAGAGAAATAAAATAGGGTTTGAGCCATCATACATATAGCATTAAATGAGACAAATTATGATGCTTTAATTAAGGAAGAAAAGTATTGAGAATAAATTAGGTTATAAAGTATTATTAGATTATATTAGGATATGCATGGGTGGGCTGAAATTGCTTAGTTAGTCCAAGTCAAAGCAGAGACTAGAAAACTCCTTTTGAGTTTTAACCCCATGTGCCGCCCCTACCATCTTTGCTTTTAGTATTAATTGCAACAAAAATGACAATGCCCAATGTGTGTTTTGACCTACAAACAAAAATCCCCTTTTCAATTTTTGCTTTTTCTTTCTCTCATCCAATACGCCCTCCAATTTTCCACTTTACTTCTACACGTTTCTCTTTCTATCTAACGACGTTTCTTTGTTATCGTAAGTTTATAAGTGACGTATAATTAGTTGATTCATTGAACCAACAATGGTTATATTGATAATCAATGTCTTATCTACTAAACTATGTTTGAATTTACTTGTCTATTAATCCCACTAGAAAAAGAAAACATGCACCTACTTGTTAATCGGAGCAATAAAATCTTAGATAGATTTTTTTTTAGAAAAGAAAAATTTGAAAAATCAAAAAGTATAAGGACAAAGGGAGAGGGCCCATTAGAGTTACATGAATAATAGATAATCCACGTGAATGATTGCATTAGAGCAACCCTCCAACACACATCTTTTTGTCATATAAATTTCTACAATCTTTTTGCCCTTCAATCCAGGGCATTAACCTTTCAACATCCCTTCTTCCAAACAAACACTTTTACTTATAACTGCTAATTCTAATTAATGCAAACTTTTACACTCTTTATTTTTTTTAGATTCTTCTCTTTGTTTCTTTCATGATTGACGGCCAATCTTGTCTAAAACGCGTTAGAAAATACTACCATGATTCGTGAAAGATCAAACCGTGAATTAAACCAAGTTGTTGTGCAAATTGTACAGGTTGGATTGGATTTAAGTTAGTTTGTATTTAAATGTTAGAATCTAATTAATGGATGCACATTTGCATGTGTGCATATTGTTGTTCTTGTCTATTGCTGAAAAGGTAAATCATAATTGATACAGTTGGATAAATTGTTATTATTCAAGCAATTGATATTTATGTTCTATTATATAAATATGATGCTATCTATCACTCATCAAAACGTCATGTATGTGACTAAAAAATTAGGCAAATTGCTATTGTTGAAGCAATAACTGATATTTTGAAATGATATTACTGCACATTTCTTAGTAGCATGCATATGTAATTATTAATGATTAAAGACAACGAGCATATCTTAATGAATAAATATATCAAGTACCATTTCAAAGAGTGTTGATGGTCTAAAATCTTTCACTTCAACCTACAATTACCGGACTTTAAAAAATTAGTTATTTTAAATACACCCTAGTTATTGCATCATTAACTTTTTATTGAATCCTTCGTGAATAGGCCACAAACCCTAAAAATAATGCACATTATTATTCCTAAAGATGCAACCAATTAAAGTCTTATACAAAGATTTACATCCAAATTAAAGTGGATTATAATCATATCATTGAAAAAATATGTAGAGGTTCATTGTTCCCCTACACTATAATAATAAATATTGATTGTAGATCAACTATGAAATGCTTAATAAATTAGTTGTGAGCCTCAACAATATATAGTCAAAGCACGAAGATCTATGTTTGAGCTTAATTGGTTGGCGTTGTGTTCCGGAAGAAGATTTGACATATGGCGGTTAAGTCAAAAGAGATGAATGATAGATGATATTGTTTGAGAGAAGTCTCTCAATATTACTTTTTGTTGGAGAAGAGGATTGTTAAGAATTTGACCAAAATCTCATATTGCTAACTATGAGAAAAATCGATCATGGATATATGTGTAAGTCAAAATTTAAAATCACAAAAATTTATGTGTAGTGCAGAGAATATATATCATACCAATACAAAGAGGCTTATTGTGCAACAAGCTGCAGAGGTATTGACGATTTCAACTTTCAAACTCAGGAGAAATATTGCATACTAATTATCATCAAGCTATACTTTCAATATTCAAACCCACAGTTTAAAATTGAGGTCGCATAATATTGTTTTTTCTTTTAATTTTTTAAGATATTTAGATAGGAAAAAAACACTTCTAACCTTTATATGTGACATCAACAACAGTAAGTTTATTTAAAGGGAAGAAGAATGTGACATGTTAAAAGAAACTAAAAAATAAAAAATTATACATTGATGTGGTGCACATTTTGATATTTAAGTTAGAGAGTGAAAGTCATATAGAAGTTAGAAGAGTTTGAGAATAGGATTATTCAAGCTATCTCATACGAAACAATATTGATGTATTCTTAGGCGTGGTGGTTTATTCTTATTTTAAGTCCATTATAGCATTCGGTCTAGTCTTAACATCATCCATAAGAATAATATAGATTGTCGGAGGTTAATACAGTAACTATTACGGGGGGAATATGAAAGTTCTATTATCATGATGTTTTCAATGTCTTAAAAAACTTTAGCAAATTAATTCACATTATTCTTTATTCTATACGGTCAAAACTTGGACGCAGGGAGGGAAAAAATTCCACCATCATATCTGGAAATTCTTCATCAATATATTGACTACATGCATGTTTTTTAGTTATAATAATTGTCCCATTTTCTATATATTTTTTTCAGTTTAGTCCAAGAATAAGCATTTGATTCTCTACATTTTCATTCTCAGAGTTTTTAATAATGAATCAACAATCCATGGGTATCATTTAGTTAGTCTAATACAACATTTGCAAGAACATCCTAAAGGACAATTCAAAGGATAAGATGACAAATATCTACTGAAACAATTACTACAACATTCTTAGAAAAAATTACCAAACGTACAAATTCTTTAACATATACAAGGAGCTAGAAAGCAAACTTAATTACCTCGCTCACCAAGTACATATTTTTTAAAATGGTAGGTCATTCACAAGACATATTTGAATACCTAATCAATACAAATCGAAATGTTTGAAACCCATAAATGAAACAAAGATAGAGAGGACGATTGGAGAGAAAATGCATATTGCTATTGGCCTCTCTCGAATACACACAAAAAAGAAAAAAAGGTATAATATTTCTCCTGAAGAGTAACATATGAATGGAAATTGAATGATAAAGTTTGAAATGAAAGATAAAGAGAATGAAATAGAGAGGAAAGAAATTATTAGAGGAAGAAAACATGGGTTGTTTTGTTGGGTATGCGTCATTGAGAACAACGGGTGTGACGGCCAAAGGGTTACGTCTGTCAACACATCAACCACTTATAAAAGTTTATATTGTAATTTATCCCTAACATCAACATCTCGTCTGCCGTATTAACTATGCCATTCTAATTAATGCTTAAAGTTTTTCCATCCAATCCAATCCCCTCTTTTATCCACTTTCCATTCTCTTCTTCTTCTTTTTTTTTTTAATTTGTTTCTATTATCTTTTAAATGATATGTATATATATTATATATATGTTAAATGAGTCTTCGTTGTGTCGGTAAGCCCTCCAAGTGGCACAATTCTACACTGTTCTAATATTTGTTTTCTACACAAAAAATGATTAAAATTTATTTGAAATTTTTTTAAATGTTGTTTTCGGTTTTTTTTTTGAAAAAGTAGGGTAGTTTTGAATTTAAATTCAATAAAATAGGCGAGTTTAAAATAAATTAGGTAAAATGTTAGTTTTTTAATTTTCTTTTTTATAATTATTTTAAACATTAATTTACCATTTTTCTCTCTCTCCTCCTCTATTTATTATTATAATTTTTTATTTTAATAATTTATTAATCAGGTTATACTTAATGATTTTTTTTTTTTTACTTTTTCACAAATACATATTTACTTAATTATTTTTTACTTAATGATTTTTAATTTAAGGATTTTTTTAATAATTTATTATTTTTAATATTTTTATTATTTTTTTGTAATCTTTTTATTATACACCTTCATATTTTTGCATTCTGATTGATAATTTCTTCTTTTATTTTACTCGTATATTTTTTTCTCAATCTATTTAATAACAATATTTATAATAATTTGATAATTTTGCCAATAATATAAAGTTTAGGGGATGATTATTTTTTGTTTAGAATTTATGTAATTAATCTATATGTTTTCCTTTCTTTTGTTATTTTGAATGTATCCAGTCCATACTACTATTATTAAATTGACACCGTTTTTAAAAAATTGATTCAAATACATCAAATTTAAATTTAATTAAAACATTAAGAGAATTAATCAATCATAATAATAGTAATAATGATAGTAATTATTTTGATAATGATAATGATAATATATTTTACAACAATAATAATAGTAATGATAACAATAATAATAATGATAATGTTAATGATAAGTATGATTGATTAATTATTTTAATGTTTTAATTAAATTTAAATTTTATGTATTTGGATCAATCTTTTTAAAAATGGTATTGATTTAATAATAGTATGAACTCGATACATTCAAAATAACAAGAGAAATGAAAACATATAGATTAATTACATAAATTTTTTAAAAAGATCATTTCTTAAACTTTAAATTATTGGCAAAAATATCAAATTATTATGAACATTGTTATGAGAAAAACATACTAAAGAAATTGCCAGACAAATTAAAAAATAGGGAGTTTCATAGTAATTTTTTTTAAATAATAAATTATTACAAAAATTATTTAAAAGTCATTAAGTATTAATTAAGTATGTAATAATTAATATATGATTAATTAACTAATTCAATTAATTAAATATGAATTTGTGAAAAATTTAAAAAAATTATTAAATATATAATTAATAAATCATTAAAATTTAAAAGTATAATAATAAAAAGGAAAGGAGAGAGAAACAAAAGATGTGAATTTGATGTTTAAAATAATTATAAAAACTAAAATCTATTAAAAGACAAAAAAAACTATCCTTTTATCTAATATATTTTAAACTCATCCCCTTTTCCTAATTTAATTTCAAAACTACCCTATTTTTCTAAAAAAACCCGTTGTTTTGGATAGTTGTCAAATATTTTTAATTCCGTAGAGAATTAAATTGATTTGATCTTGTTAGATCTTTTTTTTTAATAAAAGTTTTACCTTAGCCTAACCGACCACTTTCAATGAAATTCATCTCTACTTTCTTTATTTTTATATTACTTATTTTCAAACTTAATTTAGGGTTATGATATTAAGGATTTTGGAAATCTTTGTCACTTTGAGGTCTTTTTTTAATTGCCGACCTTTGCTTATCGGTCATTATTCTTTTGTCTATTGGTCATCGTCCTTTGTCCGCTCTGATTGTTATCCTCTCTACCATAAATTAGAGGTGCAAGAAAGAAAAAAGAAAATTTGAAAAAATCACTAAAATCGTTTTTTCTGATTGAATTGAAACTAATAAGTTTAAGGAAACAAAAAATTTCCTATAGGGTTTGATTTTGCCATAGGACAAACCAAACTAAATAGTAAGATACTTAACACCCAAAAATCAAGTTCAACAACTAAATTGCGTGTACCCAAACCATCATTTATCATAAGATGCTTCAAAACCTTCTAGGTTAAAATGTTATCATGTATATTATACTTGTCAATAAAACATGTGCGTATGCACATAAAATCTCGTCGTCTTTAATTTATTAAAATAAAGTTTAAAATATAGTGATTTTTTAGCTCGTAATTTAGAGACAAAAGTAGTATTTAGTACAAAGGTAAATGGAATGATCCAAGCTACAAATTTCATAATTATTGACTCACTTGTATGTCAAATGAATCATACATAATTTAACTATATAAATACTAGAAAACTTAATTAGATCGACAATTATTAGCTATTATGACATTTTTCAAAGTTGAAGGTTGGATCTTCCATTCCTACGTAACAAAAACACACATTTTATACTAGCTAGTTTAATACATCTATTTATGGAGTAATTATTTGGTAATGTTTTTGTTTATATTATTTGAAATTGAATGAAAATGTGATGTGAAATACTAAAAGAATTTAAAGTATTTTGAGGAAAATGCCAAAACCGTAAAATTGGCAATAGGGCTCCCAAATATTTTGCAAATTGAAAAAGCAGCCGCCATAACCTTCCTTTTCCGTACAACAAAGACAGCTGAGTTTTTCTAAATTTTGATCATTACAATCTTAATTAAGAGTGCTCAAATTCTTTCAATTCTTTCATAAAATATTTCTAAATCTCTAGATTATTGAATAAAATTACATTTATATTTATTTATAATATTCGTAGTGTGAATTTTGATGGATGGTAATTGGTAGGTCATTTGTGATTCTCTAGGATCTTCTATCTCCATATATTTTGGTTTCCAAGAAAATTTAACATGAATGAACTATTAGGTTATAGAGTTGGTGGAAGTCCAAGCTATTGTTGGAAGGTTCAAGAGTTTGTTTTCTATCAATTAAATTGCCCTTGAGTCTAATGTGGAAAATATGGTGGTTTTGATAAACTATTTAGAGGATGTTAATTATCGAGAGAAAATGTCATTGACAAGATCAAAAAAGTTGGCAAGTCTATCGAACCCATCGCACATTTGATCTATATATTGTCACAGGGATGGAAATGGTGTTGTAGTTGGTTTTGAAAACTCTTTTGTGTTGAATTCAATATTCCATTTTGGAAGATACTGAGGACATATGGGATTATAGGTTTTCCTTCCCTTGAGTGGTTAATGTATTAGATGAGGATTTATTTGTTCTGATTTTAAAAAAATTTTAAACATTTCACCTGAAAAGCAAGTTGTTATTTAGTGTTTATCCACCCATTTATGGAAAACTGAGCAATAGTTACAATCTCAAAAGTCGATGACTTTATCTTTTACTCTGTAACTATTGAACTGACACTACTACAAATTTGGTTTTACTTGATTCATGCAAATTTTGATTTTTTGATGGTCGTGGAAAAGGATCATTAAGAAAAATATTTTTTTTAATACAATGTTTATCTTGACGGACATGTACGTCAAGAAAAGTCTCCTCATTTTGTTAAAGAAATATGAAAAAAAAAACATTAAAAAAATGTGGATTCTTGATTTGATGGGAAAAGTTTCCTTAGTTTTGTTATGATCCACAAATGTCAAGAAAACTATTTTTTGATGGATAATAAATATTAAGGACAATATATTACTTGACTGACAATTCTAAATATTAAAAACAATATATGAGTTGACTGACGATTCTCATCAAGTTAGTTAGATTTTCTTGATGAACGAGCCCCATCAAGGGATGAATTTTATTGATTTGCAATGGCTATCATCGAAAAAAAATTAATATAGTTGTTTTGGATATCTTGATGGGTATATAGTTTTTTGATGGACAAAGACCAAAAATTGATATCTTAGTGGATATTGTCGAATTTTTTTCTCAAATAATGTAAATCGAGAAAGTAATGACAAAAATAAGGTTGGGGCCAAACTATTGACAAAAATATGGTAGTTTTGGCCCAGGCCTTTTTTTTTAATTATTTATATATATATTACACGTGGGTCCTACACTTTTTTATTTTATTCATTATTTATATTAATTGTGGGTTCCACATCTTGTTCTCTTCTCTTTATTTTCATATATATGTGTGGCCCATACTTTCTTCATTTCTTAATTATATATATATTAAATATTTCAATCTAAAAATATCTTCATTTATTAAAATTAATATCAACTTTCCATTTTTATTTTTTTCTTAATTTATATATATATATATATATATATATATTTATTAAATATTTATATTCTAAAATATATTTACTTATTAAAATTAATATCAACTTTCTAATTTTAATTTATTTTTTTTACTTTTTTCTTTATTTATATATTATATATATTAAATATCACAATATTCAATATTCAATTTTTCTTATTAAATTTATTTTTCCTAATTTAATTTGATTATTTATTAATCAAAATTATACATATCTTTTTTTCTAATTTTCAATTCTTAAGGAAAAAAAACACATATATTAACAAAATATTTTATTAAACAAATTAAAATAGTAATAATAATAATCTAGAGAAATTGAAGCTTACTCCAATAATAATAATAATAATAATTGAAGCTATGAATACATATTGCTCATGTGATATTTAATAAGAAAATAAATTTAATAAGGAAAATTGAATATTGAATATTGTGATATTTAATATATATAATATATAAATAAAGAAAAAAGTAAAAAAAATAAATTAAAATTAGAAAGTTGATATTAATTTTAATAAGTAAATATATTTTTAGAATTTAAATACTTAATATATATATAAAAATTAAGAAAAAAATAAAAATGGAAAGTTGATATTAATTTTAATAAAGGAAGATATTTTTAGATTGAAATATTTAATATATATATAATTAAGAAATGAAGAAAGTATGGGACCACATATATATATGAAAATAAAGAAAAGAGAACAAGACGTGGGACTCACAATTAATATAAATAATGAATAAAATAAAAAAGTGTAGGACCCACGTGTAATATATATGTAAATAATAAAAAAATAAGGTGTGGGGACCAAAACTACCATATTTTTGTGAATAGTTTGACCCCAACCTTATTTTTGTCATTACTTTCTCCATTTACCTTATTTGAGAAAAAAGTTGGGATATTGTCTACCAAGATTTTTTTTATTTATAATTTTGGGTTTTGGATAAGATCAAGAACAAGACCCATAAGAAAAATGATATTTTGATGGCATTGCCCATAAAAAAAAAACTATTTTTCACGAATCATGAAATTCAGACCCTCGTTAATGAGTTCGAAAAACACGATATTCATCAATAATATTCTTAAATCTTTACTATTTTTTTTTCAATTATTACTTTCTATTCATCAATAATACAATATTACTTTTTAAAAGTTAACTGTTGTAATTAGATTGAAATAAGTGACGTATCAAAATTAAATTAGTTATTATGTTCAACTTTAATGAGTTGAATTGAAAGTTTGTAATTTAGAGTTTTTAAAACTTGTAGAAGTTGACAACATTAGTTTAGCTCACCTAGCACATGTATGTACCCGTGAGACAAGAGGTCAATTTTGAAAAGAAAAAAGAATAGGAAAACAATACGCATAACAAAACTTTTTATTTTATTTATTTTATTTTATTATTTTGATGTTATTATTGTTCAATATTGTTCTTGGTTACCTTGTTTTGCAAGAAACAAACGTGGAATAAATTATAAAAATTAAGAAATTACAATTTATAATAAACTGAGTACGATATATATGTTCAAAACGTACAAATAATATGTTCAAAATGTTTTAAAACAATTACATTAAAGTAAAAAAAAACAAAGCCTACACCTATCTTCTAGATATCTAGTAGTCACGAACGACACTTAAAAAATGCAAAATCACAAATGCAGAATCAAACAAAACAAATAAAATGTTGAAAAGTACGTACCCCAAGTGTTCACAGCCCTCTATGTTGCCGACTCATATCCTCGATCATCTTTCCCATCTCTTCCATTCTTCGCACTGTTTCTTCCATTTGATTATCACAGTCTGCTATTTGTCGATCAAGGTTTGCCACTAGTCAGTCCCGCTCCTCCTTCTTTAGTTTTTGTTCTTCAATCATGCAATTAGCATTTTCAAGGTTGTCCTTTAGTTGGCTAACTTTCGCAATGTGTGCCTGGTGGTTGTAAGAGGAGGAAGAAACGGAAGCAGAACTCTTCTTGGACTTGGGTTTGGGGCCCCAACCAAAACTTTTTGAGTAGCCTGGTCGTCTACCCAAAACAGTCTCACATATCTCGTCCTCAAAGTGTGGTTGAGAACCCTCTGGGACGGGCTAGGACTAAAGTTCCAACATTTGATTCTGCACAATATACAAGTTGGGGTTAGGAGAGATCATCAGAATTCAAATAGAAAGTAATAAAATTTTTTGGTGAACTTATATGTGCGTCCTCTACTGCCGGTGAAACGAACTCGCCAGTCCTACTGGAGTGCATCTCTCAAAATAACTCGACATGGTCTACCAGACGATCGTGTTCTTTAATGAGCTCGGCTTGTCGCTGAAGAAATGACTTGGATCCGCTCCTGTGGTTGTAAGGTTGCTTAATTCGCTTTAGCAGCCTTACAAGCACTTGATTTCTCCAATCAGAAAAAGTCTAAAACATTGTATCCAAACAAAAATTAAATGAATGACTCATAATTAATTTTAAGGTAGACGATATAAATCACCGGAAACTGTCAAGTTCATGTAATGGACCCAAAGAAAGTTCCAGTCTAGCATGCGATTGGCCAACCTGAGCGATGGGTTAGCACATGTTTCTTCAGGGTCGCTGTACTTCTTGCAGTGTCGGTGGTTGTGTCCCCTGAATTCCTTCCACACGCTGAGCATTTGATGCTCAACAGACCTATTAAGTGCTAGATCTTGGAGATCGAACACAAACCATTGCTACAAAAGAAATATATTTGAGAATTATTCTTCTACATACGTAGGTTCAACATATATATGTGTTGAAAAATTTACAAACTTACCCTTGACTACCTCGATGCACTCTCGTGGTACATAAGCCCACTTCAGGGTCTGGATTGGAAACGTGTCTCATGACAACACACCGATCATTCCGCTGAAAAGAAGGGCGTGTATCGAGATAGGTCTGTCCCCTCTTGGGGGATTGAAATGGGGATCCTCCCATTCTACTGTATGTACCTCTTCAATTCAATATTCCTGAAGTGTTGTCACCTCCTCGGAACGGGAGTGGAGAGGGTTGAGACGGTTCTACAAAAAAGCACACTATTAGATCGGACAGTAACCATGACTACAAGTGTTTAGTGTAATGAGACTAACTTGAAGTGTTGCCCATCGAGGACGATCCTTTCGCGTTATCTAACGCGTCCAAATTGAGGAAAATGTCTGCCTCATAAGTATCGCTTGGAAAGTTAGACATAATTTCTGCAGACATAAAAACCAACAAAGGTTAAACAAAATGTGAGAATCGCAAACTAAATGTATAGAAAAATGACTAATGTGTATACTTTAAGAAGACATTGTTATTCGTTTTCGCTTGACCCTCTTTGATGTGATGATGATTGTTCGTCATCGCCATTGTTATTCATGACCAACGGTGCAATACTTTTTGCGGAATTTTTTTTCCTGATGATCTGTTGGAACTAACCTTGTACCAAGACTCACCACAAGTTGGACATTGTTGCAAATCCCCGAACTATTTCTAGAACAATACATAATCATACTTACATGCATAAATAGTCTCGTATCCAAGACCCAATTCACGCAATTTTCGTTTGGCCTCGTAGAATGAGCTAGGGACATTGATGCCACACATTGAAAACACACGTCTTATTATCTCTAACATCATGTCGAATGACTTGTTGCTCCAATCATTTAGAACCTTCACATGCATCATCGTAACCAAAAAATTCAAGGACGAAAATTCTAAACAGTCGGGGTATAGCTCACAAGTTGTTTGGTTTAATAACTCCTGAAATACCACGTTTGTTCTATCTTCTTCTAAATCTACCACACTGATAAATGATGTTTCATTCTCCAAACCTTCCTCCATCTCTTCTATGTGTTCAATACCAGCTTGTAAATCATGCAGCATACTCAACACTTCATTTTCTTCAGAAAATGGGTTACTGCTAGTTCCTTCATCAAAAGGATTATTACTTCTACTCGTTCCTTCATCAAGTCTTTGCATACCTCTGTGCAAGTTCACGAGCTCTCCATGATACACCCAGTCTATGTATGAGGAGGCTATTTCAGTGGTTGATATAAATGTCGCTCCACACCTTCTAATGAGTCTCAATTCGGATTCACACATCTCTTGCATGAACACCTTATTTGTCCGTAATTATTGACGTGATATTTTGCAACCTCTAAAAATTAAGAAACTCTTTCTCTGTACTCAATCGAAAACCTATTCCTAAGTTTCATTCAACTCTTGTCCATCTCGTTAAAAGCCTTAAAACATAAATAGGTTGGATTAATTTTATATCTCTCCTCTCAATTACTCCAACTTACTCCATGAATAAGTTATATTGTCCCATCTCCAATCTTGCACTATACTTAAGTTTAAATCTAACTAACACTTTCAACATACCTACATACATTATTAAAAGCTACCTAATAATCTCAAAACTATTAACAAATTAGAAACTAATTTTGATATAAATAAATAGGCTACCATAACTACAAGAAAGCTACGACTTTAAATTCAAATTCGTATTCGAATTGAAATTAAATAGAAATTCATATTCAAACTCAAATTTAAATTAACTATCAAATTCAATATCTAATTTGTATTTAAATCTTTTAAAAAAAAAATACATTACACATACATTATATAATATCAACATACAATATCAAATTTACACATACAGTCTCAAACTTACATATAAAAACTCATACATTTTTCACATAAAAACATATCGTAAATAATACATTACACATACAATATTTTTCAAACTACACTTAATATCAATATACTTTACACTTACATTTGTGTAATACATACATTAAAAAATATATATACATACATTTTCATAATATGATCAAAACAAAAAAAAATGGAAAAATATTATACCAAGCAAGTTTTCAATCAAAGAGGACGAGGAGGAGCACAGCGGTGGGCAGTGGATGACGGTCGGCTTCCTTCTTCTTCTTCCTTTTCTTTCTCTTTCTCTTTTTCTCTTTCGTGTGTGGGTTCTGTGTTCTGTGAACACATAACTAATAGTGTGAGGAAAGGCCGACACAGTTCGAAAACGTCCGCCTAAACACCCTTTCCCCGACGTTTTACTAATGGCGTCGGGGTATATCCAACAGTAAGATTAATTGCTAAGCTTTCTCCGACGTCGTGTGCTATGGCGTTGGGAAAAGTATAATAATTATATAATTTTCTAAACTATTTTCCGACGTCGTGTGCTATGGCGTCGGAGAAAGTATAAACATTATATAATTTGCTAAAGCTTTTACCGACATCGTCAACGTCAATGTTGGAAAATGCTAATATGTATATAATTATTTAAGTGTTTGCTGACGTCTTCTGCGATGGCGTCGAGCTATATCCAACGGTCACATCATTGTGTCAGACTGTAACGACCTAACTCTTTATACTAAGCTGATGTCATTACTTAAAAGACCAATAACAAAAGCCACTTTCTTGAAAAGAGGAAAACTAAGATTTTTAACGAAATTTTTATTAAATAAATATTAGAATGTAAGAAACGGATCAATGGACCAAGGGAGGAAGAAATTAGGAAAATGAGAGGCATTGGACCAAAAGTCCTAACTTGCCCACGTTGGCCTATGAGGTCGAGGTTGAGGCAATTTGGGTAATTATCCTTTACTTATCTAGGCTAAGGCAAGTTGGTTTAAATGACCTAACTTGACCTCAACCATAAGGCCGAGACGAGTTTAGCCATTTGGCCCAACTTTGTCCCTCTTAAGCTTGAAGGCTAAAGTCGAGGTGGCTTGTCTTCCATCCTTAAAGAATTGACTCCCATAGGCCATGATCCAAAATCTAACTCCTCTTGGATTTGGAATCCTAAATCTACCGCAATATAAAAAAGGGTCATAGTCAACATCCAAGGTAAGTTCTTCTTCCTTCGCTAAGTACTAACTTAAGCATCAAAGATTATGTGGCAAACATTGCACCAATGTGTTTTTTTTTCTTTATCTTTCATGTCGTCTTTTTTTTTTCCAAATCGAAACTGACTGTCATATTTTAGATTAGTCGATACTAAATTTTTAAGGTGAATATAATACAAAATGCACACAAGTCAAGACACAATGTTGTAATTATGTAGTTTGATAAATAGACTTAATATCATACAAAAAAAAGTAGGGATAGAAAGACATATAGATTGGTTGTGACCCAATTTGGTGCAATATCACATTCTCTGAGAGATTGTGTATGCAATAGAAAGTAACTTCACTTCCAATCTATTCTTCAGTTTCACAACTTAAACTACCCTAAGCTTGAACTCCCTCACTTAATTCCATAATAAAACTTCTCCAAAGCTTTGTTACATTTGAGAACCCCTCCCAAAACAGTGTACTTAGCTCCCCTTAAGTGTGAGCTTCCTTTATTTTTATGAAGCTTAGAATATGAGATTCTCTCGATACAAACATATTTGGGATTTCTCCATGTGTGAGGTGGCTTCAACTTCACTCACATTGATTTACAATATTCATAGACACACTCAGTCTAGTAAAAAAAATATTATCTACTAGTACAGGAAAACGTGCCTACAAATTTACACTATACACACTTTAACAAATAAGGAAAAAACCAGATTGTACATTAAACGAAACAGAATGGTTGACATACTATAGGACACGTTCTTCAAGTTTGAGTTGTAATAAAATCAGTAACTAGAGTAACACTTATAATATAGTAAGTTTAAAAAAGTGATTATTAAACGAGAGAGAGAAAGATAAAGAAAGATCCTAATTTAGAAGGGATCAGACTCTATATATAACTCCAAAGTAGTGTTAGCCAAAAACTCATAGGTAGCCCAAAATTTAGCAAAGCCATAGGATGAGTTTAAGGCTCATATATCCCATCGCACAAGAAATGGCCAACAACAACACCACCACCACCCTAACTTCTTCCTCTCAACCATCGACACCGCTAACCCGATTTTCAGCGATTGCGCTGCCGCGCTTCAGCTGCGCTTCGAGACCCCAAATTCAAGTTACTCTGTACACCATTTATGAAGAAGAAACTGAGGTCAAAATTTGCCAGGCTCCTTCTTCCTCTTTCTCCTCGGCTCTCTCTTGCTTTCGTCCACTTCGATCAGTGAAATGTTCTTGATTAAAGCTTTTTAGTGTTCATACCCATCTCTCTGTTTCTTTGCCTTTAATCTTACTTTTAACACTACTCTGTTTCATGTAATTTTGTTAATTTCAATTTCTTCGCCATCGATGTGATGATTCTCCCTCCTCTGGTTTGTTATTGGATCACAATATGGTTTTTGGAAGCTAAATTCAAATTGTTACTTATTTTTCTTTTCTTCTTTCTAAGTTGCTTTCTTTTTTATTTGACAAAATATTAGATGTTTATGATTATTATTTATTCTTCAACTTTAATCGAAAGTTAGGTTATTTTTTTACATAAAGTACAAAATTCTAAAACATATATACATGTTTATGAATGTATATATATATACATGTACATGTGTGCATGTATATATGTATTTATAATCTAGCCTTGAAAGTTATTTAAAGTGGTAAGATTATCATTAAAAAAAATGATAACATATAGGGTAAGGGAATCCAGCCTCTAAATCGATCCTCTATCTTCAACTCGACAAATTATATTGATTTTTACTATAAATATTCAAACTCTTCATCCAAATTTGGACCATAAACTTAATGTTATAACTTTTTCCATCGGTTCAAACTTTGCTAAATCATCCACTTACAGTTTTATCAAAAAGCAATATTGTTTGAACCTTAAACTCACCCATTTCTATATAATAATATCTTACTTAATGCACGAATTATCTATACAATATAACTGATATAACTTTTTGAATTTGAAATTTTATATCAATCACAAATTGTCACCTTATTTATCAAATTAATGATGAAAATACAAATTTATTTGAGACTAATTAAAAGTTGATATGTGTTCCAAATTGAAACTAAAGACCTAAATTGGCTAATTATGATGATATCACATATTTTTATTATGACTGTTGGATCAAATTAATTATTTTAGTTCAATTAAATATTATTTACTTGGACTAAGGTTCAATTGAGACGAAAAAAATAAGTTTAATTTAGGAATTTTTAAAAAATATAACAAACTGATAAAATATTTACATTATTTAAAACAATTTTGAAAAGAGAAAAAGCCATAGGCCCACAACAAAAAATATACCAAAAAATGTCTAGTCAACATGTGAGTAATCGACCACACGCGCACAAGTAATCTTTTTGTGTACTGCAGTCGTGATAAATGATCGTGTAGTTCTTTTTTAACGTTGAGGAAAAACGCTTCAAATTTAACGACCGTGTTGACCATGCTAAACGATTGTGTTGATCATGAAAAAAGATTGTGTTGATTATGGTAATCGATTGTGTAGTCCAATGTAAATGATCGTTAAAAACTTTAAATTTAGCGATGTGTAGATGATGCTAAATGAGCATGTTGACTATGGTAAACAATCGTTTATATCATATCAACACAATCGTGTAGTTCTTTTTAAGTAATGAAAAGTGACTTTAAATTTAAACGATCGTGTTGACAATGGTAAACGATCATTTAGATCCTGTCAAAATGATATTTAAATGGTCTTGATATTCTCGAAAATGAGAAAGATGAAGTAGCTTAAAAAAATCTTGCAAAAAATGATGAATATAAAATAGGAGATTTAAACAGAAAAATAAATCGTTTAAAAATATAAGAAAGAAAATCTAGAAGAAGAGATGAAAAAATCTAGAAGAGAAGATGAATAATTCGAATAGAAGAAGATGAAAGAGAAGCGACCAATCATCCGTAAGGGCAAATATGGAAATTATGAAAATATTTTACTAGCTTCATGGGCTTTTGCTTTTTATTACACGGGTTGTAAATATTTTTTGGATTTAGTTACATTTATGTAAACTATTCTTTAATTTAGCCCAAATGCTAAATATGACCAAAATTCACGTAATTCAGCTCATGGGTCTGGTCCATGAACCAACTAGACCCAAACTTATAAAACTCACCAGAGAATTCAATAAATAAAGGAGTTCTCTTAATTTGTGGAAAATATAATTTTTTTACTCTAGAAGGTCTAGAGAGAATTCTCCCAGGAGTCAGAAGATTTTCTAACTCCAGAAGCTGACCACCCCTAAAGATTGAAGTTCCTTTGAAGTTACAAAGATACAATCTATCTTCTAAGACTCCAACTTAAAAAACAGTACGTGTTTTGTTTCAATAACATCACGTCCTCCGCTTTCTCAAATCAAGTGTAGAAATCCAACTTGAAGAGAATATAATTAGAGGATCAAATACCACTACAAGAGATTGGTGTTTTCCCGACGTGTTACAACGTTGGGAAAGATTGCGAAGAACGTCGGGACAAGCTCTCCCGACGTACTACGCAACGTCGGGACGTATGTCGGTATAACTGTGTCAGGAGATCCATCTCCGAAGCACAACAATAGTGCGTCGGGATTTCATATCTCTCGACGGCACATTCAGCGAAGTCCGTTATGCATCGACTTACCCCTAGAGATCTACCGACGTTTTCCACGAGTCGGGAGACGGTGCGTCGTGAAATGGTCCTCCGACGCCGTGTGCATGCATCAGAAATAGTCCTTTTTTTCAACACTATTTCCGACACAGCATCTGCATTGGGAATCCCATTTAATTTTTTTAATTATTATTATTGTTGTTGTTAATTATTTATTTTTTATATTTTTTTCATTGTAGTTTCTATTCAATTTTGATTTAATTTATATTAAAACTGAATAACCAATTCATTCATTTGTTTTATTTACATTAATCAAACACCCAATTCATACATTTGGATTTCTAAAATAGAAATATTCAAGATTAATTCCTTAATCAAACACCCAATTCATAAATTCCGAACTAAAACATAATTCAAAATCCAATTCCTATAATAAAAAGTAATTCGAAATCGTAATTTCTAATTCAAAATCCTAATTTGTAATGTAAATAAAACAAAAACCACATCAAAGTATATATACCAATATGCAATGACGACGGCAACGGCAACGGGAAGAACAACGACGACGAATGCCCTCTTATTCACGATCTCCCTTCCCCTCTCTCAGTTCTCTTTCTCTTTTGTTTCCATTCTGTAAAGAATGGAGTTAAAAAAGACAGAACTCCTGACGCACAACGAAAACGTTGGGAATAGCACCATATTCCCGACGTAATTAGTGACACATCGGGAATCCCTACACCTTATTCCTGAAGCTATTAGTGACACGTCAGGAATCCCTAAACTATTCTCGACGTTGCTGACACCACGTCGGAGGAAGGTGTAACGTACAATTAATGATCTGTCCTTCCTCCGACGCAAAACTGTAGACGTCGAGAATAGGTACCCATTTTCCGACGCACCTGTCACCACGTCGAAGGAAGGCCAAACGGTACAATTAATTGTCTACCCTTTTTCGACACAACACGGTGCACGTTGGGAATAGGGGCCCATTGTCCGACGTACTTGGCACCACGTCGGAGGAACCCTAAACCATTTCGGCCATTTTCGACGCTCATGTGCCTGTGTTGGGGGAAATGCCTTCCCTTAATGTGGACCAAGCTGCGTCAGGAAACACCGGCTTCTACCGACGTCATGTTTCCGGACGATTTTTCCTGCGTCGGAAAACTCCTGATTTCTTGTAGTGTACTAAAGATCAAACTGCATCACATCATAATCAACATCAACATAAGTTTAACTCCATAAAACATGTTTCTTCGAAAACCTCATGTGAACAATAACCTTGAAACAATTTTAAATATAATTAAATGAACCAAAATATTTATAAAATATAACAAAATTTAATACTTATCGATGATAAATCTTAATGGACTTCTATCAGTGTCTATAGTAATATTGATAGACACTAATATCTATCATTGAATGAATTTAAATTTTGCTATATTTTGTAATTCAATAATGTTATTTACAATAATCTGGATATAACTTTGGTCAAAACTCCCAAAGTAAAAAAAAAAATTTAATGTCATTTTTATTTGGAATCTTCATACAGCACACATCCTTATAATTAAATGCACACATGAGGATATATATATTAAATGAATTGTTGTTAAGATTGTTTCAAATTACAAAAACTAATTAAAGGCTCAAAATTAGATGTAATTTGATAAAATTGAAAGTAACAATGAATAAACTTTGTAAGGGCAAATTCCACACCCTAAATATAAATAATACACACATTATGGATATATTATTTCCAATTGTTTGTGTAAAAACAAGATTTGTTTTTGTATAATCCTCAACTTTTTCTCCCCATACTTAGTTTCATTTCGAGTTTCAATTTGCTTTAACCTCAGCTCATCTAATTCCTCATACATAACCTGCAATTAAAACCCATAATTAAACCTATTAATTAAACCCAAAAATAATAATATATTTCCCTTTTCACAGAATTCAAATTCAAATTTTCTTTTCTTTTTTTACATTAACTTTTTGTTGGATATCCTTTTTGGTTCCCAAAGAGCTCCAAAGCTTTCCACCCACAGCAGCATTGGCCACAGCTTTCTCTTTCACCATTTCTAGCCTTTTCATCTCTTTATTAATCCCTTCAAAATCTGTTGTGTATAAATACAAATGGGAATTCTCAATTTCATCGTTCTTCTTCTTAATCTGTAATTTTGATTGTACCAAGAAAATTATAATTAATACTATTAACCCATTTGAAAAGAAAAATTAGGACAAAATGTTTGAAAAAAAAAGGCATTGATGATTTGTAATGATCTGTACAGGAACATCAAGTTCTTCAATTGTTGTTGATCTAATTTTCTTCTTCCTGCTTGAACTGATCTCCCCTAATAACTTCTTCTCATTGGCTATATTTTTGCTTCCATGTTGCATTAGGAACTTCAATTTCTGTTTATAACATTAGTATAGGTTAGTATTAATTCTAGTTCACAATATATTAGTATATTAATTCTAAACCCTAAACCCTAGTAGAGCTTTGAAAATTTTGCTGAAGTAGGGTGCCTCGCCAGCAGATTGCAGAGGCGGTCAACCAAAGGTAGTCGTAGCCTAGTTCCAAGCATGGTGGAAGTGAGATGGAGGACTAGTGAAGCCATATTAGTAGTTTTAAATTAGGTTAAAATATCATTTTAATTCTTATATTTTATAGAGTTTGTTCAATTTTAGAATGTCTAAGTCTCTAAACTTTAAATCTAGTTCTTACTATTAGTTTATGTTGTAGATTTTTTTTTTTTTGGTTCGTTTTTTATTAACATTTTTCCCGTAAATTTTAAAATATATTTATTGTGTTTCTTTACATTAAAATTGTTACGATGATTTAATCAATTTCAACAAAACTACTTCCAATGGACTAATTTAAGGTCGAAGTAAACATTTGGAAGACAAAAGACTAAAATGATATTTTAACTTTTTATGTATTATGCAAATTAGGAAGCAATTTATAACCGTTGGGCATTTAAAAATAATCTTTCTACAAGTTGATCTTGAGTGTCTCTCATACCACACCTTATTTCATACTCATTTTTCCAAAAACTGTATTCATGGGTGGTTAAGAACTCCAATTTTTCCCAAATGATATCTTTTTTCTTTCTGATTGAAGAAACATTATTTGAAAAGTTAAACTAAACATACCTAGCTCCCTAACCTATAAATTTAGTCCCATTCAAGCTAATGACGTTGAACTAATGTTGATTATGGTTTGATAAAATGTATAGACTGAATATAATAATTTACATACATATCTAAAAATAATTGGCCAGGTTTTGTGAGTTTGTAAAGTCATATATCTAAGCAAATTTGAGATATGATTTAATTTAATTTCTTCATAAAAACTTGTACACATATTTTATGTATTATTAAATCTGAAAATTGTGGTACAAAATAAATACATTAGAGAAATTAATTTAATTAAGTTACCTTGCTATCAAATTCTCCAACTGATAAGCATGAAGTTGATTTGAGTTTAATGACCCTATAGGCATTATTTGCAAAAGAGAGTTTGTCTAGAGATGGATGAAGCTTATTTAATTCTTCCACCTTCAATTTCACTTCCCTTTTGATTGTTTCTTCTTGGAAATTTAAATTGCTTACGCTCCATTTCATTTCCTTTTCTTTCAACTGCACAAATTAGAAAAAAATAAAATAAAATACATCTGTTTGAAATGTTTTTCTTTTTTTAATATTCTCCCGACGTTCATTTTGGTTCCTATCATATATACTTTCAGAAAAATAACTAAAACAATAGATGTTTGATGTACCTAAAGTGAACAGAAGATAGAAGTACACAAAATAAAGTCGGAATTAATTAGTGGTAGAAGGTTGTGTAGTAGTCCAAAATGATATGGGAAGCAAAGGATAATGTTGAAGATAAAGTTAATTACATGTGTAACAAAATGAGAAAGAGAAGGTGAAAGAGAGAAGAAAATTACAGTTAAAAAGCATATATATATATATATATACCATTTTTTCAGAAAGGATGTGGGAAATCCGATCATAATAGTAAGCTTGATTTTCTGCCATATATATGTTTTCAACTTGGCTTCAACTTGAACTTGAACTTGAACAACAACTCAACTGTCCCTTAGCAATATGTAGATGTCGTTGATGGTGGATTTTGCAGAAGAACTAGAATGCCAAGAACTTCAAGAAATTATTATTATGTATATCAAATGAAATCAAAATATATGTATCCTAAAAGAAAATAGGGTCAACTTCGGGGTAATAATTGATTATGATGCCATGCTGACGTTTCTCGTAATTAAGGTTTGATCTTTCAATGAAAATTCAGCATTTCAAACTAAAATATATTCAAACAAGTTAAGCGTAGGCCGCCTCCCTTGAAAGTCAGACTTAGAATTACACTCCTTAACTTTTCCCTCTCTTTTTTTTCTTTTTTTTGAAAAGATAACACTCCTCAACTTTTAATTCCATGATGTGTCATTATACTTTAATTGTTGAATATACTTCTTTTCATAAAAAAGGTTTGAAATAAACTTTGAGGAGTGTTTGTCAAACCATCCATTTTTTTAAAATAACTTGTTTCAAAATTAAATACTTAAAAACTTCAAATTAAAATATGATGAATTAAACTTTTTTTTTTGTTAGAAAAAGATATGAGATGGGTTTGTATGTGCACCCAAGCATCTCCACTAAGTGGGTATATCTCTTAGTACAATTATCATCTCCTATCAAATGATATTCAATAATAGTAGAAATAGTGACAAATATAGCAATTAGATTCAAAATAATTAAGTATATAACAATATTTTTATAAAAATATAACAAAATCTATCAAAATGTATTAATGATAACCATGTTGTAAATATTGGTCTATCTCATAAGAGCAATATGATCTATCCCTAATAAACTTTGCAACATGATCATCATTGATAAATTTTACCAAATTTTGTTATATTTACAATTTTTTTTAAATATTGCTATATATATACTTAATTATTATTTATAAAATTGCTATTAATTATAATCACTTTAGTAGTAAAAAAGTACAAGATGACGTCAAAAAAAAGGCTAGAGAAAAGTAAAAAAAAAAAAACAAAGCATCAAAATAAGAAAGACCTAATGTTGATAGCAATGGTGGAAATTAATCTTTGAAAAGGGGGTGTCTACAGGACCAACATCCAATGAGTTTGCAAATGTCTGATAGCTTATTTATTGTTGAATATTCTGCTATTTCTTTCTAGCTAAACAGTCCACATTAAAGCCACTGAGATATTGAAGATGATGATATTCCTCCTGTTTGTTTGCTAGAGAGCAAATGTTCTGACATAAAGAGTTCATGTTGTTGGTATTGCAATGTCATTCTGTCTGTTGCCCCACAAAACTTTTTAGTGGTGCAGTGAAGGAACAGTTGTTCCATTTCGTCATTGTGTACATCTTACAAAACGGGCACCAATTTGAATTGAGGTAAGAGTTCGGAAGATTCCTCCATAGAATATCCACAGTGTTGATGCCCTCTTGCATAAGAGTTCAAATGAAGAATTTGCAGAATTTTTTACTTCCATAAGTTGTTGTATATATGGGCCTCAAACCTGGGTTTCATCATTCGGATTGACATGGAGAGACAGACGTCTTATCAGAGGAGATGGGAAAAGAGTTGTTGTCATCGTGCTTCCATATGGGGCGGTCGGGACCTCCATCATCAAAAGGAAAAGCAATTAATTATCTGTCTACTTTTAACTAGGGAAAGTAATATTGGAGTTTTTCACGAGGACTTGATTCACATAGCTTGAACGATAATTTTTCAAGAGGAACTAAAGTTAATTAGGGCTAGAAAATAATATTGGAGTTCTAGCGCTAATTGAACGTTTGATTTTGTTGGGTTTTAGACATTACAAACTAGAAAGTAATCATGTGAGCAGAGAGGTTTGATTCTATTTTTGTTTTCTTGTTGAGATTCAATGTCAAAATCTTCTAGTAAATCTTATCATTTTTCATACATAAAAAAAGAGAGCTTATACAGTATATTTAATAGGAAAACGCCCATAGAAATTGATAGAGAAAGAAGTAAAAATTAAGTAATAACTTGTTTATATATATATATATATGTATGTATGTATGTATGTATGTATGTATACATGTGAAAAAAGTTATAAAATTACTTGAAAACATATATGAATTATAGGAATGGATGATAGAAAAATTTATTGGTAGAAAGCTTAAAATAGAACACGAAAAGGAAAGTAAACGAAAATCAAAATCTAACAAGTCAAATTATTTCCAGGGGCAACGTTGAGTTGATTACAATATTGATTATAAAACTGGACTCGTCGTTGAACAGTGGCGGTGTTAGCACCGTCGCATTCGAGGGCACCATTGATGGCACGAATGGTGGCGCCGAAGCCCTGGTTGATGACCGGCCTCACGAAGTTCATCCAATACCACAAGGCCGTCTTGAATGACACCACCGGGTTGGTGGCAACAATTTCCGGGTTGTTGAGGCCATCAAATCCGATGTTCTCCCCTGCAGGGCCATAGTTGAAGTTCCAAGATAGTTGGATTGGTCCTCTACCGAAATACCCTTTGCTTGGGTTGCATGGATACTGAGTGTTTTCCTCATCGCAATAGTCTCTTGTTGCTCCATCTATTTCTTCTATGAAGCATAAATCTGTTGTACAATATAAATCAAGTTACCAACTTTATGCAATATACCGGTATCTATTACTTTGTCTTTAACCAATTCCACATTTTTATAAATTAAAATTTTCGATTTTTTTTGAATTTGAATGGTTAGAATTTTATTAAAAATTTCGATTTCATTTTCTTTTAATTTTTTTAACAATAAAACAAAAACAAAAGAGAAGTAGTACTGATAAACTTAATATTAAAAAAACTAACCAATTTTTTTAAATTCAAGAAGTTAATAGTTATGAACATATACGAAAACAACAACAACAACCAAAAAGGAAGAGAAAAGAATTTGGAAAAACTAACGTCCAGTCTCGTGAGTAACATGAGCATAGAATGCAGCGATTTCTCTTTTGGAATCATCAACCGATCCAATTCTTCCAAATCTATCAAACGACTGGAGAGCTTCTAAGAAAGTAGCTCTTCTGTAGAATCCCCGTCCGGCGCAACCCGCGTCCGCCTCGTTAATTATGCCGTTGAAAAACTCCTCCGTCACAAATTCTGCCACATTCACATCGTTCACACTTGGAGTAAGTGGGGGAATGTTGCAAGGCCCTTCTCTGCATCCGGTCCCACAGAAATCCTCGCCGTTCCCGCAGAATCCGAACCTACTGCAGCACAGCCCCGCCGCGCATCCACAGTTCTGTGCTGCAGCTCCGGCGATGATTCCGATCAGAGCTAGGGCCGTTAGGAGCAGTGTTTTTTGCATGGCTACACCTACACCACGTCCTTCCATTTTCTGTTTGATTAGTTTGTTGTTTTAGGAGATCAAGGGGAGAGATGAGGGTATTTATAAGGAGGGAAAATTAAATTTGGTGTGAATGGGAAGGTTTTTTCTTATGTAATTTCATTTTTAAGGACTTTGACTTGGATCAGATTGGATTTGGTTTGGTTTGTGTGTGTGTTTGGAGTCAACTTTATATTTTGGTCCTCTTTGTTGTCTCAATTATTGGATTAGTCAACACGTATTTGAGTTATATATATGCACTTAACTTCATATCATGCTCCATCAATTGAATATAACAAATGTTGTGAGTTTAGGGTTTGTCTAAGCTTCAACCTTTATGTATTGATAGTACAAATTATTGTGCTTGTTGTTGAGATTTTTGGTTTGATAGCTAGTACTTGGAAAGAGTTTGATAACTATATTGTATTTAGGGAAGCCTAAGTATATAGTGAATGTGAAGAGGATCTCATTCTTAGGAGGAGTCTACATTTTGTATTGAGAGGATCTCATACAAAGATTGAAGAAGCATATTGTGGAAGTGAATTAGGGAGCTCAAACTTAGGGAGAGCCTAATTAAGTTAAAACATTTGAAGAGCAAGCTATTACGGGAGTCACTAAATATAAAGTCTGTTAGATAACTACTTTCATTGTAATTGTTAAACTCTTTATATAGTGAAGTTTCATTCCACCGCCAGGCACACTATCTCCAAACGTAGGTGTGATTTTGCACCAAACTGTGTTATCAGTTTATGATATTATTATTTTTCTGTTTGCTTCCACAACTACCCCTCTTGTCATATATTTTTTTATGACAATGTCATGTGTTGACATCGTGTTCGTTGTCAGATCTAACTATTGTGTTTTCAATTTTCTTTTACACAAAAAGGTTAAGAAGAATTTTTTTTTGTAAAAAAACAACCGCTTAGTAGAGATGTAAACGGGTTGGGTTGAGTTGGGTTGAGGGGATTTTGGGACCAACATGAATTTTCGAGTTGGTTGGGGTTAGCAACCCGAATAACCCAACCCAAAATTTTGGGACCAACATGAATTTTTGGGTTGCATTGGGTTGAATAGAATTTTTCAAACCTCAATTCAAGACCCGACCCAACCCAACCCAAAATTTAAAATAATCCAACCGAATTAGATAGTCTAAATTATTCAGATTATCGAATTATTCTTACACCCCTACTACCTAGATTGCATAACAACATGTGCAGGAGTAGATAGCACACGTAGTTTTATTTCTTAATAATAAAAGTGGGGATTCAAACTACTAATTAGTCATTTAACACACCTCTAAATTATTCATTTAACAAACTTTAAATTTAGATTATTTTGATTTGTGTAAGCATTAAAAAATCAAAATATCATTTAAGACTTAATTTATAATTAGCTTCCTATATAAAATACATGTATGGAAGAGGGAGATATATTATATTATGCAAAGTACTATCATTCGAAAATCTTCAAGTTGGTTCAATCCTTTAACTTTTAAAATTTTAATTTAAAATTTAAAGTTTTGTTACGTGAGTAAATGCACATGATAAAATATCATCAAATTCCTCATTTCGCCCTAGAGTTTCCTCGACGTAGTAATACGTCGCCGAAAACCCTTACCAACGTAAGAGAAGGTTACCCCGACGTCGAGGACGACGTCGGCAGGCACGTCGAGGATACTTTCTCTGACGTAGCTCACGTCAACGACGGGGAAAATTTTCCCAACACACTCTGGGCGTCGCAAAAGGCTTTAAATATATATTTTTTAATTAATTATTTTATTTATATATGAAAAGAAACCCATTCCCATGGGGCAGTATGACAGGGTCTAAGCTACTAAATTCTTCCATTATTTATGTCTTTGTCATATATGATTGATGTTGCTGATAAATTAGTCTATTTCCAAGCGATTAATCGTTTTTGGAGAATGAAATTGGATAGAAAAACGGACAGAGATGAGCGATTCAGAGAAGGGAAAGAGAGAAAGTACAAGAAATGAGAGAGGGAGATGAGCGATTCGGAGAAGGACGAAGATGAGCCGGCGACAACGATGATGGCGAAAACGGACGAACGACAGCACGAATCTCTTCCTCTCCCTCTCTCTCGGCCGATTTTCTCTTCCTTTCATTTTGCAATCGGTTCTGTGCTGAAAGGAAAATAAATAGAGTGGACTTTCCCCGACGTCTTTGAACAGTCGGGAAAGGACTCTTTCCCCAACGTCGAGTAACCCCAACGTCGCAGAAAGATTAAATAATGAATTAATTATTTAATCATTTTTCGACGTGTACCTGCTACACGTCACGAAAAAGTGACCATTGTCGCTTCAATACGTACACAGAATTTTATTTTAATAAATATAGTGAAAAGTGAAAATTAGATTATATTTCTAATAATATATTTAGAATATCATAAATATCTTAATATTTGGAATTTGAATATCCTTTCTACTAATATCTTATCTTCAAATAAAACAGAATTGAATTATTAGTTTATTTATATAATAAATAAATCGAAAACTAGAGTTACAATTAATATTAAAACTAATTTCTAAATTACTATTAATTTTAATTTTAATATTTTCGCAACATCTTATTGTACGTCGCGGAAAGTTAACGCATTAAATTTAATTTTAATTTTCATTTTTGACTTTCTGCGACGTCTTGTTTCTCTGCGTCGTGGAGACGTCACGGAAAGTCGACGCATTAAATTTAATTTTAACCTTTTCGGGACGTTTTATTGTTGTGCGTCGTGGAAAGTTAATGCATTAAATTTATTTTTAATTTTCATTTTTGACTTTCCGCGACGCACACAATGGTATTTTTGGCGTCGTAATTATTCTGTTTCTTGTAGTGTCGACCAACACCTACTATATAGTTTTCATTTATGAATTTTATCTAAACTCTAATTCTCAATTTCTTTTCAATACGTGGTTTTTGTTCACATAAATAACAAATGAGTAAACAAATGAATTGACAAATTTTTTCATCCATCAATAGATAATTAATTTCCTGATAAATCAAAGCCACCGAAGCTGATTGGCTCTATGTTTTTTTTTTAAACAAGTCAAAGTGATACTTATTAAACAATCAAAAAATTCTTCAATTATAATATGGGTTCTCATTTGAAAAAGATTGGACACCCAAAAATGACTTTTCTAGATCAATATGGAAAAATATGATGGTTGGTTATGAAATGATGATGTTAGTATTTGGACATAAAAGAAATAAACTCTTTTTCTCTTAAATATAGTATCATATATAAAATTGATTTAGAAGATCATCTCTAGATGCTTCAATAACTTTCATTTTGCAATATAATTGTATTTAAATTTTTTATCTATAATATATATAAACTTAAATAAGTGTTGCAATTTTTACTTATTAGTTCAATTCTTCCTAATTCATTTACTAATTTTATCAGAAAATGTCGTTGTAAAGCCTATATTAACTTATACATTTTAATTTTAATGAAATAAAGTTTTGCACACAAATAAATGGTAACAAAAGTGCTAAATATTTACGATATGTGTAACAAAATAAGAAAAGCTCACGTCGCTCGATCATTTTTTCATAAACTCTATATATACCCTTGTGATTTATATCTTCTTTGTGATTTATTAATCCCAGGTCATCTTGGTGCAAATAAGATCCGAGATTTAATAACTAAAGGCAAAAGTCTTCCATCCCTAAGCATTTCGAGGCAATGTATGCTTGAGATCAAATAAAATAAAGACATAAGTCTTTTATTTCAAGACATTTTAGGACAATGTATGCTCGAGATTGAATAAAATAAAGACAAAATTCTTTCATCCCAGGCCAATCTCGATGCCACTAAGGCCCAAGATCCAATAACAAAAGAAAGAATTCTTTCATCCTTGGTAGCATCTCGGGACATTGTATACTTGAGATTAAATGAATTAAAGGGAAAATTCTTTCCTTCTGGGCATCTCGATGCAAGTAAGGCTCGAGATATCGTGTATCATGATCTACAAATCGTTTAAATTTGAAAGTCATTGTTTAAAATGAAGTACATGATTAATTTATTTTATAGAAATTCCCAAAAATCTCTCTCTATATGTATTATATAGAAAATATCTATATATAAAGAAATAAATATTGCACTCATACAAAAAAAATGTTATTGATCCAATATATACAATAAAATATGGGTTTAAATAAATTGTAGTATTGCTAAGACTTTTTCAAAAACTACCCATGTCATAAGAGTATAGATTACTATGGACCAACTAACCCAATGACTATACATGATTCCATAAATGAATCAATTACATACCAATGTAGATCTACACTTATGTCCTTTATCTCGGGTCATCTAAATGCATTGTATGTATTGTAGGTATGAGATCGTGTATCAATATCTACACAATCATATATGGTGCGTGTGGTCGATTTTTCGCATGTTGATTTAGGTAACTTTGATATTTTACATTGTGATGGGTTTTTTCCGTTTTCAAGATTATTCTATTTGTAGTGGTTTGTTATATTTTTGTTATTAAAAAAACCCAAAATAAATTGAGCAAATGCACAAATTAACTACAAATTATTATGGTCAAAATTCATGTATATATAAGAAGAGGGGGAAATTAAAAAAGACTGTAATGCCATTTTTCTCTCTCTAATAACTAATCAATTGCTTAACATCCATCTGTTTCATAATTTGAAATAACAAATAACTTATTTAAACAATATTTGACGGGAGATTCTAATGGAAGATAAGATAGACAATGATTATTTTCCAAAAAATGTATGCAATTAATGTAGTTTTGGAAGGTGGAGTTGACTTGGCTAGGCATGCACCCATTATCAGACCAAGAAATAGTAAGTCAATTTCCACTTTTTCTTCCACAAATTCAAAGTGATTGTTTGAAAAGTTCCACTCTTCTATTCTTGGAAAATTGTGGTTTGATTCGGCCAACTTTACAAATTTCATTGGGAAGAATCAACAATAAAAATCCATAAAATAATAATCTATGAAAAAAAATACACAAACGAACCTCAAACTAGGAGTTTTATTGTAATAAACCCTTAAAACTTTAAATTAGACAAGCCTCCAGCCTTCGGTTAGTTTCATGATTAAACTTACATGTAAACTTGGGGTTAAATTTACATCAGTATATATAGTAACAAATAATGCATGAGGGGGCGTGGATATTTTTATAATCAACCAACTATAGTAACTCACTAAGATAAAATAAGAAATGGAAACTTTCCATTCTTATAGTCTTTATAGTAAAATTTGACAAATATGATAGTAGTTTTTTCAACCATTCAAGTGCTATTGTTGTTGATGTAATATTTTGCTACTATAATTTGGATTGATGGATAACTATTTGATTTGCTTTACAAAAACCCTTCAGCTCCGGATGTCCTAAATTCCCCTAGTTGTAAGATAACATTTTAGGATGATTTGGACATTTAAAAAGAAGAAATCATTTGGTAGAGATGAATGATTAGAATGACGATTTCCGGCCAAAGCCTTTGTTTGCTTTTTTTTTTTTTTTTATCTTGTTCTATTTCACAAGTGATAGAAAAAATAAATTCTTATGAATGATTTGACAAGTGATAGAAAAAATAAATTTTTATGAATGATTTGAACATTATGTTTCTCTTGTCACTCATCATTGTAAAAAAAATCTCATTTTAACGATCAACCAAATATTGTTTGAAATGTGAAAGGTAAAATAAAAGTTGAGGTGATGAAAACCATTGAAAAAAACATTCTTTTAAGTTTAGAATTTAGTTAGTTTTGTTCTTTAAATGTGTTCGTTGATGCCTTTCTATGTTGGATTTGAAGGACTCGAGTAATTAAGAAGGAATTGAAGAATTATGATGATTAAGAGAAGAGAAGATGGCCTAAAGACTCAATTTTGAATCTTAGACGAGAAAGAAGAAAAGGACGTGGAGGACCCTTTGCAAAAACGCTCTAATAATGAGTTTTTTGTTTCATTTATTTCAATATTCATCAACATCAAAATTTTATCAATATTTCTATTTATATTTCGTCTAACACCATTAAAATAATTTTAAGAGTTAATATATATAATAGAAGAATGAGAGGATTTAAATCACGTACTTCTTTGTTACTATCTCATATATATACTATGTTTGTATAAATTAGTTGTATTGTATTTACTTAAACTTTCAAGATGGTAATTAGTTTTTTATACATATCCACTAAACTATGGTCAAATTAACATGGATTTCATTTTCGCTAGTGTCACATATTACAACATATCAAATCATATACATGTTAAAATCCAATTAATTTGTCAAATTAACATCCAAATAAAGATATTAACATGATGGAAATTTTCTTTCATTACCTCTATGCACATATCTACTAATAATTAAAGTACATAAATGAGAGTATTGAATAATTGATATCTAGAAAAAATAATTCGAAAAATAATTTCAGTTATTAAACCCAACAATTCGGTTAAAAAAACAAAACGATATCAATTAACTCTTTCAAAAACAATAATTTTCTTCAAATGTTATAAAATTATGTCATGTTTAACTGTTATAACACAAGAGAATGTAATTAGATGGTTGTTGGCAAGTTTCTCCAAAAGATTTATACTATGAAGTATTGACGAAGCTGCACCAGTCATTTTTCCATATAATTTTTTTTTGACAGATGAAAGAAGTGATGGAAGAAACTAAAATTCTTGTAGTGTATATATTAATAAGATAAATGTGGTTGTGATCAATACATCATCTTTATGAGGCATAAAAGAATGAGAGAGCAAAGAGGTATTGAAGAATTAATTTAGCGATACTTATACCTATCATCCACACTCGTCTATGTTGTTGGAGCGCGAGTGTATATATACATATATATTTTTTGACCCAAGAGTCTAGATCAATGAATTTACATGTTAAATAAATTAAAGAAGATACATTTTTTTTATTATCTATTTGTCATATTTTTTTAACTTAAATATTAAATAAAAAATGTATTTTCTTTTTTACCAACAAGTTAAATAAAAAAGATAAAAGAGTAGAGTTATAGGTATATTTTAAAGCTTTTAAATATTTTAAAATTTTTATTTTAAATTTATTTTTCAAGTAATGAAATATAATTTACACATCATCAAATATAACTAATATCCACATCAACAATTAAGGATCTAGTAAATATTCCATTAAGTTAAAGTTAACTCATAAACCATTTAAAAGTATTTAACAAATTTGGGGGACCAAAGTGTTTATTTTGAAACTTCATAGACCAAATAGACATGAAATTCAAATCTCATAGATCAAAAGTATCTTTTATCTTTAATCTAAAGTTTATATTAATGTATCGTAGATAAGCTGGAATATAGAAAGTTGTAAAATTCTACTATATTGAGTAAATATTTTGATCCTTATTTGAAAAAGTGAATCTACAACAACTAAGTTTTGGTAAATTTAAAATTAGTGTTGAAAGAAGGAAGGGAATTGGTGAAATTGAGCATAGGTGTGTGTTAGCCCAATTATTACTCTCTCATAACCTAAAAAGCCCATTTCTCTTTCAATCCATTGCCACCTACCGATGCTCATTATCCCTTCTTCCTTCTCCGCAACAACCTCCACCGGCACACACCCCCTCCACCGTCCTTCACTCGCCGACACGCACCACTACCCACCGCGTTCCCTCCTCCTCCGCCCAGGTTCCCTCTCTCTCTCTCTCTCTCTCTCTCTCAGTCTCTGGTTTCTGAGCCTTTTCTTGTCCTTTCTATTCTCTTTTCTTTCATCCATTCGACCAATTCGAAAACTGGGTACTTTTGGAATGACATAAAAGTTTAACCTTTTGAATGATTTAGACATTATTTAATCAGCTGATTAAAATTACACTTGTATAGCCCCTACTTAAGCTTTTGAATTTAGGGTAGATATTACAAAAATATGGTACTATGCGATTATGAATAGCTATTTTATCTGGTTATGTCTGGTAATTGTTATGATTCATACATGATATGGGAACTTGGATGTCAGGGTGCTGGAGTGTGGCATATGACCATAGGGTGTTTATCAAAGGATGAGCAGCATGCAGATAACTGCTACACAGAGTTCTATTTGTGCCAATAAATCAATATGCCTTGTTTCTAAATCAATATATCCATCATTCCATGTTAATCAGTCACGACGTGCTGTTGTGAATCTAAGTACCAATGCATCTTATTTCAAGCAGGGGCTACCGGTTTTGAAGTATGAACATCGGAGGGTTGGATTAAAACATCAGCATACACCAATTGTTTCCTTATTTGGTAGCAAGGGAAAGGGCAGTGATGATGGGGTGAGAGCATTTCTTAATAGTTTGTTTGTGATCATTAGATTGTCTATTCTGCCCTATTCTTCTATATGTTTCTTTCTGATATAACTATTAGTAAATTTTATTTTCTGATGCTTTGTTCTACCTATAATACTCTGCTTGGGTTTCTTCTTTCTTCTTTCTTCCTTCTTCTTCTTTTCTTTTCTTTTCTTTTCCTTTCCTTTTTTATTTTAAATTGTTATCTTGGTGTTAAAAGAAAAAAAAAAGTTCATAATATGGTTTCTAATGTTCTCTGAATGATTGAAGGATTGGTGGAACTATGCTTCTCTGAGACTTCAGATTGTGTAACATGCTTCTTGAATTTCTCGTGTGTCATTTTCTGTTCCACTAAGCAACGGTGGATGGTCATGAAGTACATTTTAATTGCTGGAATTTTTCAAACTTGAGGAATTTTGCATGGCACTGTTAGTTCTGTTTTCCCACGAGTGTTGAATATTCATCAATATGCTTACTTGGGAAAAGTCAGCAATTGTAATCTTTTTTTTCATAAAGCATTAAGGTAACTCCTTATGAAGATTGGAACATTTAACAAGAACATGTGTTTGGTATGATATCAAGTATCAACCATCTTTTTCACTCTTTATTTCATGAATGTTCCTCATGCTAGGAATTATTATTGTTCATTCACTTTTCCAGAAAGGGAGCAAGTTTGTTTTTTCATCTTTCTTGGTTCAAGTTGCTTGATATTCAATACACAATGGTAGGAGGATTTGGAGCGTTTATTCATTTAACCACTATTATGTTCATGTCCCTATTTTTGAATTTCAAATGTGCAAATGATAACCTTTGGAGTTTGATGAGTTTCTATTTGTCTAAGTGGTATCTGTTAATCTAGATATAGTAATAGTACTTTGTTTCTAGCAGGGTTCTCCATTGGAAGCTTTCGACAAAGTCGTTGAAAGTTTTAAGAAGGGACGATCAGTAGAAGATGTCTTGCGACAACAAATTGAAAAAAAAGAGTTCTATGATGGTGGAGATGGTGGCAAAAGACCTCCAAGTGGGGGTGGTGGAGGCAGCGGCGGCGGCGGTGACAGCGGTGATGGTGGCGAGGATAGCTCTAGTGGATCTGAGGATTATAGTCTCGCAGGAATTATGGATGAAATGCTGCAAGTCCTTCTGGCGACCCTCGGCTTCGTTTTCGTTGTAATACTCATTTGACATTTTCTATTGGAAATGGCATTTCAATCAGTCTTAAAAAGTTACAACTAACCAAACAGAAAGTAGAGGAATTCACTGGTAAAAAAAGTCTCGAGTTAGCTTAAGAGTACATATTTCGATGTAGTGCCTGATAACAAGGAGATTTCCTAGACTTGATATTCATAGTTAACTACTAGAGCTACTGTTCTGACTCCATAAAGCGTTTGATGAAGAAAATAACTGGCCTTTATATATTCAGGACTAGTAAAGTTAAACTCTAGATGTGAGTCAACAAAGTCGACCTTCATGAAATTTGATGGTAATGCTGTAAAAACCGCAACCTTTTCTCCATAACTCAATATCCATAACTCAGAAAGCTGTAAAGGAATAAGATTCTGTACCATGAAAACCATGTTGATTTGAATACATATCTTGACGTTGAATCTTTATGTACTAAATGAGGAAAATTTTTAAACATGGTTGTTGGTTGTGTACTTGGACAAGTTAATTAATTACAAAGCTTGGCTTATGTTTTCTTGTTTGTGGTGGGCAGTACATTTATATACTCAGTGGGGAAGAGCTATCGCGATTAGCGAGGGATTACATAAAGTATCTATTTGGAGGAAGCAAGAGTATGCGTTTGAAGCGAGCGATGTACAACTGGGGAAGGTTTTACCAAAGCCTCGTGAAAAAGAAGAAATATGATAAATATTGGCTGGAGAAAGCTATTCTTAGCACTCCAACATGGTGGGATCATCCTGATAAGTATATGCCTTCTGATAAGAAGGCCCGGAATCAGAAACAGAATGTTGCATCAGATTATTATGGTGAAACCGATTACCTAGAGTCTGATTATGATGAATTTGATTACTAAAGTCTGATTATGGTGAAACCGATTACGTAAAGTCTGATGATGAGGAATTCTGAATCCTTTTGCTTTTCTGTAAACCAACCTGATGATCTTTTTCTGCCGTCAATTTTTGTTTTCTGAGAAAATTTGATATGTTATGTTATAGGATCTTGGTGGACTGATGTACATAACATGAGATTTTGCCACTTTTTATAATGTTCTTAGTTATGTGATCTCAAAGTCTTTCTGGTGATTGGAAGGGACTTTAGTCCCAATGACCATAAATCTTAGAGGCATGGGCAAGTAGTAGAGTTTGTATAGTCAAGCATGAAATTAATTTTTTTAATTGTGGAGCTTACAAATTCCTTGGCCCAAAGAGGGGCTCTCAACTCCATTATCTTCCCTAACAACTTTGAAATCTAGCATATCAGTTTAAAGAAAAATACAAGTTGAATGGCAAAGTTGTTTTTTCTAAAAAGAAAATACTAATTATGTTATTCAAAATGATGATATAGTTTGATCACTAGAATTTGCAAATTTTCTTTTAGTTTCGCTATTTAACTTTTAAAGTAGTCCTTGAGTATCTTGATATTCTTAAAAAAGAAAAAAAAAAAAAAAAAAAAAAAAAAAAAAAAAAAAAAAAAAAAAAAAGGACAATTCAAATGATCCCTCAAATTCATTTGGTTGATGGAAAAATGGTATGTAGAAGTGACAAATTTAGAGTAATTTTGTAATTATACTATTTTATCTTTTCCTTTTTTTTTTGGTTACTTTTTTTCCTCCTTTCTTGAATCATCATCATCTTGGTGACAGAGAAACTTCAATAGACAATTTGCAAAAGTGAACAAGGTGGTTCCATACAAAAGGCATGAAAAAGAAAATAATACTGATAGAATTGCAACTTCCAGAAATGGAATTGCTCCTTCCAGAATTCCTTCCTTCATACATCACCTTCCCTCTTCCTTCATTCATATCCAAATTCCACTGCCAATTTCTTCTCTTTTGATTTCGTTTTTGTTCTTTTCGTAATCTTCCACTCATAGAAGCTTTGCAATTTGGCTTTCTAATTAATGACGTGGTTAGAACCTTTGACCTCCTGAAGTAAAATGTTTGGAGAAGAGGAAGATGAAGAGAGGGAGAAAGAAAGTTATAGAAAAAGTTTTTTTAAAAAAAAAATTAAAAAGAAGTCAAGTAATATAAAATATAATAAAAGTTATCCACTCCTTTGACCATTCAACATGCCATATAATTTTTTCTATTAGTTAACTAAACAGTTAAATTGATTGAATAGTCATTTAGAATTATTTTTAAAATTTAAGAACATATATCTTTGGAAACTTCAAAGGCCTTTAATCTTAAGAACCAAAAGTGTTAGAGATCTAATATAAAATTAATTTCATTAGACGTAAAGATTAAGCAGAAAACTAATACGTTTTTTCTTTAAAAAACACCCCTAAATTAATAAATGGTTAATCAATGAACTTGAAACTTCTATATATTTGGTACTATACTAAAAGTTTGAAAGGTTACATTAATATACTTACAGTTAAATTTTTAGTACGAGAGAAACATTGGCAGCTTGAAAAGATATAAACTGCATATACACAATGTTTATCTTATCATCTCTGTATCATCACCAATTAGTCACAGCTGAATGAAATAAAAAGTTAAAAAACCTTTAGAGAGTAAAACTAAGTTCACGTTAATCTAAAATGTGAAACCTAGTCGATTAGGTTTGTTTATTGTTCTTTTACCTTTGTTTCGTCATTGTAATGAAGTCTGGCTCGTGTATCACAAACAATATCAACTTTGTGATTGCACCTTAAAAGGACGGTCAAGTTGTTTTATAGCTTCAAGGAAGAGAGAATGTAAAACTTCCAGACAATTCCACAGTAAAATCACATGTATAATTTAAATCTTTTAAGGGAAAAAAGGCTAAACAAATGACAAGATCGAATATTTTTCAGTTCCTGAAGCTCCAAAATCCTACCTCCCCTTTCCTCTGCGTTTTGCTAGAAATATGGAGGAAGCATAACACTCATCATCAAGTTAAAGGAATGAAAAACAAGGGTAACGAAGAGAAGGAAGTTGCAATGATTTGAGCCACCTACAGAAGCAAAAAAGAGCCCTGCTTTTATACTTTCCTGGGTTTTTTCTTCAGACCCTTCTCGGCCTCTGCTGCCTTCTTCTTGTCCTTTCTCTCTCTCCTTTTAAGAGCAGTCATGTGGGCTTTAAGAATGGTTGAATACGAAGATTGAAATCTCAGATGATCTTTTGCTCCAACCTAGCCAGGTCAGCAGAAGTTGTTACAAATGTTTCAGATTCAAGAAAGTTAAAGCAGATAATAAGATCTGAAGAATGTGAAAGGGATATATGCTGATTGAAGTCGTACAAAAGGGGTTTGGTTCTTCTGTTTGCTAAAAACAATGAACTGAGTAAAAGATAATTCAAAGCTCAAGCAGAAGAAAAAACTAATTCATAAAGCAATGAGTGACGATGAAAAGGGGGTAGAATCCATATATAATACCTCACTCCTGTGTTGCATTGAGTTGTAATACAAAACTAAAGTAGAACATAAATAGAGTAAAAAGAAACGATGTATAAACACAGCATTCTTCAATTCAGTGAGACTTGCTTCAGCATGAGTAAATTAAGAATTTACTACAAAAACTTGAATGCTTATGCAAAGTCATCAATTCAGAAAATATAGAAAAGGGAGGGGGAAACAAGCTTAAAAGATGAGTCAATACTTACGGAAGTTGAAATTGTCTTCTTCCCATCTGTAGCACGGATGAGGCACCTATACTCAATAGGTTGACCAGCAGTGGTCATTTTATTTCTCTGCACCTTGGACTTCAATGACGCTACATCAATCAGAGACAATAGAGTTTGAACCTAATCAGACTCCTAAAAATTACCACAAAAATATATGAAATTAATTTTAAAAATACGCTGATATGCACATACATCGTTTTAGAGTAACCCACACTGAACCCTTCTCGGTACTACGCTCAAACATGCTGGTAAGTTCATTGAGAAAAGGGTCTAGCTGCAGTAGAACCTAAATCAAAAGAATAAGAACTTAACCAGGTCATAATCAAGCCAAAGTATTTTGTTGTTGAATGAAACATAGAATGCTAATGATGCCTACATATCAGAATTTGGATGGAAAAAGTCCACAAATCAAGTGATTTTCATTATGGTCCAAATATCAGTGAAACAAATAATGCTATTATGCACATCTCGCTATTCGGACAAATAAATTCCATAAGTAAAGACAATTCAAGTTTGGTCCAAAGATTGTCAAGACAATGACTAAACTTGATATAGCAACCATGCTTACTGTTTTTACTATTGTTCTTTAGCAGATAATATGTAGTTGTCACTTTTCCATTTAATTAATGATGGCGCTAGTCATTTTAAGCGACATGCTGCAAATCCTAAAGGCTTTTTTTTTCAGATTCAAATAGTATACATGCATACATCTTCAATAAATTTGAAATCTTCCACTAATCCTCAAAGTGACATGGAAGCACCACAATCCTCGTCTGCAAACATTACATCCAAGTAGAATCAGGACGTTGCAATAACATTCCACAATGTAGTGAACTTTTGGTAACTCTACACAATTCCAATAGTCTATCTTGGGCCAAAACTCAGATGGTAACACTGGAAATCTGACATGTTTTACCGCAGTTGACAAAAAACAGATACTTTCATCAAAGAAAAACCAATCATAAAATATCTATCCAGGAAGCAAGAGACAGTCTCTAATAATCCTATGCAATGTAATTAATTTAGCACCGTTATTTACTTAATTTTGAATTAAAAGGGGTGAAAATACATAATCTGTTCTTCATTTGAGCGTTTTCTGTTTATGATCTTTTTCGGGGGTTGCATTTGTCATGGTTCTGTTATTTCAATTTATTGTTGTTTATCTTTTCTGCCCTATAGTTTAGTTTTACTTTCTTTCTTTTTTGTCTTCTTCTTTTGAGTAAAGAATATGTGGGAGTGGGAATCCAAACCTCTGATTTTTTGTCAAGGTTATAATACCTTAACCAGTTAAAGGACAAGAATGCTACAGCAAGCTATAACATGAGTGAATTAACATAAGAAATACTATCAGGCAACACTTGTTTAGAGACACAGAGCTGCCTTTGTGAAGTCTCCTTGTAAAGAAATAACCCTATACCGTACAAGTGGACTAATTATAAAAAACTGTGTGCATCTACATACTATCTGTACGGCACTTTACGTGTGTCACGTTTTTTACTCAATAAGATCATAAAATTTACAAAAGGTCTATACTTTTCATTGAAAATTGTGTTGTTTCTTTCCTTCCAATTGTGCAATAAGTTAGCTCTAGTGGCAGGTTTCATTTAAGTCAAATGCAGCAGCAAGGTTTTGGAAGCCTGAAATGGAAACCTTTTAAATTTGGTTTGCCTAATGCGAGCAGAGAAGCTAAGTAAGCCTAGAAAATGTTGGAGTACGTAGCAGCAAAAAGACAATAACTGTATGCCTTGGTGAGCGTATATAAACAGTGGGTTCACTTCTCGTTTGAAGAAATAATTTGTATGGTTAGTGATCAACAAACCCTAAGGGTTAGTGATCAACAAACCCAATAGCTTTTCAATTCAATGAAAGATAATTTTATCAAACAAAGTTACAAAGAAAACATTGGGGAACTGTTAGATACCTAGATTTAGATAGGGCTAAGGGTAGTTAGTTATATAGGCAGGTAGATGGTTATAATAAATAGGAAGTTGGGGAGGGAAGAAAGGGGAAGAATTTGGTGAAGACAATGGGCTGCACATTCCTTGAAAGAAAGGAAGGGCAGAGGGTTAGGGTTCTATTGAAATGTTCTTGAGTTTCTTTTGATTACTTTGTATTAAAGAAAAGGGAACCTATTAGGCCATTACAATGCTGGAATAAGAAACACCCCAACACCAGGACTTTAGCTCAATACAGATTCAAATTCAACAACAGGAAAGTTAAGTCTACATACAAAGCCTCTAGTGAGAGAGATCCTAAATTCTTTCTCTTGGAGCATTGGCAGAGAAAAATACTCGGTTGCATGAGGAAGTGTCAAAAGAAAAAACTTTGTATGCCTAATGCAAAATATGCAGAACTCCAAACAAATACAGGGGAACCAAGCAATTCCCAGAGAACTATAGAGTGGTACATCTAGTCCAATTGGAACTTATAACAAAACATAGGATACAATTTGAATACCAAACGATTTACACATTTATATAGTTTAGCTACTCGAAGACTTATCAATGTACCACGCCCCATAAGAATACGAATTGGCGAAATAAACCCAAGGGCGAGTGCAATGTTCAAGGGGCCAAATGATGTGACATAGCACTTGAACCTTCTATCTTAGTTTATCCAACACCATCTGCCGTTAGATACATATTATTTGATTATTTTCCACCCTTAAGGAATAAATACATTGAAAGAAAGTTTGTTACAAACCTATCTCCCATTGAAGAATCTGGTCTTGGCAAATTCGAGAAATTCCTTTTGTCAAAATTGAATGAGATAACTGAATTTCGTTAAACAGAATTGAATTCACACCGAGACTATCAGCCAATGAAGACCCAATAACATAACCAATCAGACATTATATCATAATTAAAATCAGAAACACTTCTAGGCCCGATTGTATCCGCTTAAATAGAAAGCCCCCCATTGAAAAGTAGACGTCACCCAACCGAGTAGTGGCGGTGGAACTGAAGAAAAGGTGCAATGCAGAACATGCAATTTGGATTTGATGCGTATGCAGAACACTAAAAGATAGACCCATAATTGCAATAATCAACAAGCAAAATCCAAAAAAAGGCATGTAAACACATATCCAAACGGAAGTAAAAACAAGTTGGCTGTCTAAGAATCATCAAAACTAACACCGACCCAAAAAATCTCAGTTGATTAGGTTAAATTCTGACATGAAGATGAATAATTAAAATGCAGATTAGGAGAACGTATCGTGAAAATATGTAAGAATTCAATCAAGACATGAGTAAGACGAAGAGAACAGGAAATTACCATGGCAATGGGTGTGGAGCGGATCTTGAGAAGTACGAGGAAGTGATCCGATCAACGTCCGTTGAACGGAGAAGAAAATGCAGTAGCGACGGCGAAAGGGAAAACGATTATACTTTCTTTTTGCGAACAAAATTGGACTTCCTAGTCGCCAGGCTAGGGGTGTAAATCTGTTCGGTTCAACCGAACCGTTAATTTGGTTCTCGGTAAGTAAACCACTGAACCATCAACGATAAATCGACTTGGTTCGATAGATAAGATAGATATCGAAGTTGGTTTGTATTTTGAGGGTTGGGTCACGTTGAACATCTTATTTGGATTTTGAATTGTCAATTTGTTCAATTCGAGAATTTGGATTTATCAAACAAAAAACTTTCAAACTCGTTTCAAATGAACACATTTACACTCCTAATAAATTTATTAGTCGATGGCTTTTGAAACTTAAACACACATTCTTAAGAACTCCAAAAACCAAAATTATTTTTCTATATTTCTTTTCATTTTTAAAGATAATATTGATATTTAAAATTTGAAATTTAAATGTTAAATTTTTTTTCTTCTTGGATATTTTAATAAATATTGAGATCGAACATATTTAAAACGAAAAATTATTTTAAATTATAAAACTTCAAAAAATATTTACTAGACACATATTGTAGTCTATTATTTTTATTTATTTTGTTATATTTGAAAATATCTTTACATTTTTCTATTGTTTCTATTTCATTCACAAAATTGTTGAGAGCGATGATTTTTATTATTAGATAAATCAAAGAATTCCAAAGAGAATGGATATTAAAGATTTTCTTTCTTTAAAAGGTAACGCTCAATTTTATCATATTGAATATTTGAAAATTAAAAAATCTACGTGTGATGAAAATTTATATTTTATTATAAATAATATTAATATAAATAGATGTCTATTAGTGTGTTTAGTGGCCATAGCCACATGTCAACCCATTAGTGATCATGTAATTCACCTCCTACTTGCCAAGTTGCTATAAATAGAGGGCTTTGGTGGATTTGTAAAGACACACCTGAATTGGATGAGTTTCCAAATTAAAAGGAGATACTGGAAAAATTTGATAGATTTTCAATTTTCTAATTTCTTATTTCTTTCTTTATTTATATATTATATATTATATTTTCTCGATTTTCGTATTTTTATTGTATCCTGTTTTCACAACACGTTATCAGCACGAGTTTCAGCCACCTTCTTTCTCAAAGGTAGGTCTTAACGCAGTACCATGACAAACCTAACAAAATTAGAATTTACGACTCTTCACAATAACGGTAGCAATTATTTGTCATGGATTCTTGATGCTGAAATGCATCTAGAAGCCATGAATCTAAAAAATACAATTAAAGAAGGAAATGCAACAACCAGTTAAGAGAAAGCAAAAGTCATGATTTTCCTTCGCCATCACATTCATGAAGATGATTTAAAGTCAGAATATTTAACCGTAAAAGATTCTCATACATTGTGGAATAAATTGAAAGAAATGTATGATAATTTAAAATTAGTTCATCTTCCTCAAGCTCGTTATGATTGGATACATTTGTGGCAACAAGATTTTAAATCAGTAAGTAATTACAATTCTGAATTATTCAGAATCAGTTCAAAATTGTTGTTATGTGGAGAGAAAATTACCGATATGGATATGTTGGAAAAAACATTTTCTACTTTTCATATCTCGAATATGCTCCTTCAGCACCAGTATTGAGAGAAAGTTTTTACAAAATATTATGAACTCATCTAATGTCTTCTTGTTGCCAAACAAAATAACGAGTTGATGAAAAATCACAAATCCCAACCAACTAGAATAACATCATTCCCTAAAGCGAATGTTGTGAATTTTAATCGTCGACGAGGTCGTGGTCATGGTCATGGTCGAGGTAAAGACCGTGGAAGAGGAAGAAATAATTATTATTTCCGTGGTGGTTGTTTTTATAATCCAAATTTCACAAGAACCACATGAAACGATGATCATAAAGAAAAAGCTCCACAAAAATCAAAAAGTGATGAAGAAATATGCTACAGATGTGGAATGACTGGACATTGGTCACGTGTTTGTCGTACATCGAAACACTTAGTTGACCTATATCAAGCTTTCCTAGAGAAGAAAATTGGAGAAAATGTAGAAGTCAATTGTGCGTATCAAGATAACGATATATTCGATCCATCCAATATGACTAATTTGGATGTGACAGATTTCTTTGAAACTCCTGAAGAGAAAATTGACACAGTTGGTGAAACAACAAATGTTTCTTTTGACTTTAAAAATATCTAGAATAATATTGTTGTTTTGTTATCTTTCTTCATATTTTGTTTTTATCAATATACAAGTATATTTTACTTATTGTAATTATTTTCTTTTAAATGAAGAATAATATGAATCATTTTCATACGTTGGGTAATTCTAAAATGAGCAAATAAGATATATATGTCTGACAAATAGTGCAACCAACCACACACAATACTTACAAATAAATTTTTTTTTTTTTCAAATTGACAATGATGGAACCAAAAGTCAATACAATATCAGATTCTGCAAACTTGATTGAAGGGTTTGGAAAAGCAAATATTATTTTACCTAGAAGAACAAAATTTACAATTGATAATGCAGCCATTGTTCTCTAGTAAATCAAAGAGAAATCTATCGAGTTTTAAAGATATATGTTGCAATGGTTATCGTATTGAAACTGATAGAAAGAATGAAATAGAATATCTTTATATTATATCTCCTGTTTCAAATAAAAAATGTATATTAGAAAGATTATCTACTTTATCTTCTGGATTATATTATACTCATATAAGAGTAATTGAAGCATATGCAACAATGAACCTGAAGTTTCATGAATCCAGACATATTTGCAATTTGACATAATCGATTGGATCATCCAAGATCCATAATGATGAGAACAATTATTGAAAATTTACATGGACATTCATTGAAGAACCAGGAGATTCTTCAATCTAATGAATTATCATGTGATGCTTGCTGTCAAGGGAAATTAATAACTAGACCATCACTGGCTAAAGTGGGAATCAAATCACCTACATTTTTGGAACTAATTCATGGTGATATTTGTGGACTGATCAACCCACCAAGTGGACAATTTAAGTATTTTATGGTCTTAATAGATGCATCCAGCATATGGTCACATGTGTGCTTATTATCAAATCAAAATCTTGCATTTGCAAAATTACTTGCTTAAATAATTAAGTTAAGAGCACAATTTCCTGATTACACAATTAAGAATATTCGACTTGATAATTCTAGTGAATTTACATCCTAAACATTTGATAATTATTTTGATAATTATTGTATGTCTATTGGGATAAGTGTTGAACATCTTGTAGCTCATGTTCATACACAAAATGGTCTAGCGGAATCATTTATAAAACGTTTGTAATTACTTGCTAGATCATTGCTTATAAGAGCTAAACTCCCTACATATGTATAGGGACATGCTATTTTGCATGTTGCGTCACTTATGCATATTAGGCCAGCAGCTTACCACGTTACAATTAGCATATGACAATGAGCCAAATATTTCTCATTTGAGAATTTTTGGATGTGTAGTATATGTTCTAATTGCTGCACCACAACGTACTAAGATGGGTCCTCAAAGGAGGCTAGGAATATATGTTGGTTTTGATTCTCCATCAATTATTAAATATCTTGAACCTCTGACAAGTGATGTATTTACTGCACGATTTGCTGATTGATTATCATTTTAATGAGATAAAATTTTCAACATTGGAAAAAGAAATTACATGGAATGTATCATTATTGTCTCATTTAGATACTCGTCAAGATTAATGTGAACTTGAAGTTCAAAAAATAATTTATTTGTAAAATATAACAAATCAGTTATCAGATACATTTGTAGATGCAAAGAAAGTAACTAAATCACATATAGCAGTCGTAAATGTCCTATCAAAGATTGATATCCCAACACAACATGTTGTCATTAATGAATCTGGAACACGCCAAAAGTGTGGCAAACCAATAGATTCCAAAGATAAAAATCATCGAAAAAGAAATCTAGTTAATTACTCTGTTAAGGATGTGGATGTTCTAGAGGAAATCTAAAATTTGCATCTTATGAATGTAGTCGCAACATATTTATATGGATTTCTTGATAATAATATTTATATGAAAGTCCCAAAAGGATTTAAGATACCTGAAACATATAAATTAAGTTCCCGGGAACTATGTTCAATAAAGTTACAGAAATCATTATATGGATTGAAACAATCAAGACGAATGTTGTACAAACGCCTGAGTGAATATTTGCTGAAAGAAGGATATCAAAATAATCCAATATGTTTATGCGTTTTTATAAAGAAATCACAGTCAGGATTTGCTATTATACCTGTGTATGTTGATTTAAATATAATTGGAACTATTGAAGAGCTTTCAAAGGTAATAGAATATCTTAAGAAAAAATTCAAAATGAAAGATCTCAAAAAAACAAAATTTTGCCTTGGTTTACAAATTGTACATCTAGCGGATGGAATATTTATTCATCAATCAACTTATACATGAAAAGTTTTGAAAAGATTTTATATGGATAAAACACATCCATCGAACATCCCAATGCAAGTCCGTTCACTATATGTGAAGAAAGATATATTTCGACCTCGAGATGATAGTGAAGAACTCCTTGGTCCAGAAGTACCAATCTTAGTGCAATTGGTGCACTTATGTATCATGCTAATAATACAAGAGCAAATATTGCATTCTCAGTAAATTTACTAGCTAGAAATAGTTCCTCTCCAACAAAAAGGCATTTGAATGGAATTAAACACATACTTCGTTATCCACAGGGAACAATATATTGATAAGGGATTATTTTATTCAAATAATTCAAATTTTAACCTATTTGGTTTTGCATATTTTGGATACTTATCTAATTCACACAAAGTTAGATCTCAAGCAGGTTATCTATTCACATATGGAGGAACTGCTATATCCTGGCAATCAGTGAAACAAACCATAATAGTCACATCCTCAAATCATGCTGAAATTTTTGCAATTCATGAGGCTAGTCAAGAATGTATATGGTTAAGATCGATGACTCAACACATTCAGGAATCATGTGGTTTGTCTTCTAGTAAACTTCCTCCCACAACATTATACGAAGAAAACACAACATGTATAGCTCAAATAAAATGAGGTTATATTAAAGGTGATAGAACAAAGTACATCTCACTGAAGCTTTTCTATACTCATGATCTTGAAGAAAATGACGACATCACAACACAACAAATTTGTTCAAAGAATAACCTAGTAGACCTATTTACAAAATCATTACCTACGACAACCTTTGGAAAATTGGTACACAAAATTGGAATGCGACAACTCAGAGATCTCAAATGATGTGTCCATGAAGGGGAGTAAATTTTATTTTTCTAAGTATATATGAAATATGTACTTTTTTTACTTCACTATGATTTTTTTTCATTGGATTTTTCCATAGTAAGGTTTAGCAAGACATATTTCATATATGTAATGGACATCTAAGGGGGAGTATTATAAATAGTGATATTAAAATAAATAGATGATATTAATATGTGTCAAACATGGCCTTTTAGTGGCCATGTAATCCACCTTCTACTTGCCAAATTGCTTATAAATAGATTGTTTTTGTGGATTTGTAAAGACATACTTGAATTGAATGAGTTTCCAAATTAATGGGAGATAGGAGAGAAATTTGAGTGATTTCCAATTTTCTAATTTCTTAATTTCTAATTTCTTTCTTTCTTTATATATATTATACTATTATTTAAATATTATATTTTTTCGGTTTTCGTATTCCGGTTGTTTCCTGTTTTCATAATATATTCTTTTATTAAGTCAAGGAACCATAATGCCAAGAGTTTTTAGAATTCATGTATAATCATTTGTTTATTATTTTATATTGTTACATGATAAAACTTCTTTCTTCTATTAGTAATCTATATGCATGAAATTGGGTATGAAGGGATTTAATCTCCACCGGAAGTGTGTAATCACTTAGCTTTGGTTTTCATTTGAATTACATAATACACAAACTTATATTATTATGTGGTCCTCACTGGTTTATTTTTTTCTAACCAATCTAGCTAAGTTTAATCTTGGTGGTCTTGAAGATGCAAGTTATATATACGACCTAACTAATATAAAGTTAGATCTTAAATAGTTTTTGCCATGAAGTTTTTTAAGACACACTACAATAGACATAATACATACGTTATTTCTATTTTTTTCTTCTTTCATTATCTTTCTCTTGTGTTCTTGAAAGTGTGGGCTACATATGTGAATTAATAATTTATCACATTTGGTTATTTTATGAAATTAGGCCTATTATGTGATCTAGTTAATTAAGGTCAAAATTCCTAAATGAGTTTGAATTAAATGGATAGAAGCCTATTCCTAGATTGATTAGGATTCAATAGGGATCCTAATTGAACTAGTATACAAAGAGAGTTAGGGCTATGGTTCCCAATATACCAAAATACTCAGTCTTTCTTGTATCTCATCAAGAAAAAGATCTCATTAAGAACATTCAGGGTTTTGGTTGAGGAAGATGATAGCCATAGTCATTAGCAAGAGCCGTTTTACAGCCATCATCAATGAAATCTAGTATGTAACTTATTCTTGATAATCTAGCATGAACGAACTTGGATTAATCTACTATATATATTTAAAGTATTTATGCCAACAAGTGGTATCAGAGCATTTATTTCATGTTGAATTGTTGGAATATGTTTGTCTTGTATTGGTTTCTTGATTCAAGATTTGATTAATCATACTGTGGTTTCAAAGTTTAATGTTTCTTGATTCAAGATTTGATTAATCATATTGGGGTTTTAAAGTTTAATGGTTCTAGATTTAAGATTTGATTAATCATGTTGTGAATTCAAGTTTAATTGATCATGTTATAGATTCAAGATTTGATTAATCATGTTGTGAATTCACGTTTAATTCGATCAAGATTAATTAATCATCCTATGGATTAAATTTGCGAATGATAAATTTTTTGGGATATTCACATGATTATGTTACATTAATTTGATTACTACATTGAGAGTACGATTTAGAGTTGATGTCTCTACCTCTCTACCCAAAGGTTGGACATCAATGTTGTGCTAGTTATATTGCACAAGGGGTCCACTATATATGTGAAATTATTTTGTAATATTTTATTTTATGACACTCATTAATTGTAAGTATATCATTTATTGTTTGTTTTTTATTTAGTTAGTCTTGCTGAAATATATGGAAATCTAAATTCAATCCCTAAGTTGAATGGATTGGATTTTAAGATTTGGAAGGAAAGCCTAGAGATACTTCTCGGTGTATGGATCTGGACCTAGCATTAAGAACCAATAAACCTATTTCTACTAAGGAACAACTGAATACATCTAATATTGAGAAGTGTAAACGATCAAATCGCATGTGTCTGATGATTATTAGGCACTCCATTCCATAGTCTTTTCGGGGTTCTATCACTAAAAGTGAAATTCCAAAAAGTTCCTTGTCAAAATTGAAAAAATATTTTGCTAAAAATGAAAAAGGGTAACCAAGTAGTCTTTTGACTAATTTAACTTCCATGAGGTATAAGGGCAATGGAAACATAAGGGAGTACATTATGAAAATGTCTAATCTCACAGGTAAATTAAAGGCACTTGATATCGAGATAAATGAAAATTTACACGTATAGTGGTACTTATCTCTCTTTCTACACAATTCACTCAGCTTAAGATAAGTTATACTTAGAAGGATAAATTGAGTATTAACTAGCTTATCTCACAATGTGTGCAAGAAGAAGATAAGATTAAGAGAGAAAGGACAGAAAGTACTCATTTGGCAACTAACTTTCATGGTAAGAAGAAAAGAAAACCTATAGATGTTGTAGAAGGGACATCTCAACAGAATAAGAAACAAGCTACGGAGAATCCTTGTTTCTTCTGCAAAAAGATTGGTCATCTAAAGAAAGATTGTCCCAAGTACGCCAAATGGTGTGTAAAGAAAAGTAAACTTCTTATTTTGATTTGTTCTGAAGTTAATTTAGCTTTTGTACCTATAGATACTTGATGGGTAGGTTCTAGTGTTTCTATTCAGATAAGTATATCCATGCAGGGTTGCCTGTGGAGCCGACTGCCAAATGATGCTGAAAGATTCATCTATGTGGATGATGGCAAAGCAATTGCAATTGAAGTTATTGACAATTTTAGATTACTTTTAAAAACTGGTTGTTTTTGGATTTGAATGAGATTTTTATTGTACCATCATTTTGATGAAACTTAGTTTCTATTTCCAGTTTGGAAAATTTTGATTTTTCTTGTTCTTTTGGAAAAATAAAGTTAGTCTTTTTCAAAACTCCAAGCTTATTGGTACTGGTTCTTTAATTGATAACCTATACATGCTTGATTATTATGCTTCATCTAACAAGGTTCTGTTGTCTAAATCATGTGGTACAAAGCGTAAATTAGATGAGAGTTCTGCTATGATGTGGCACAAACATTTAGGTCACATCTCTAAACAAATATTCAGAGACTTATGTCAAATAGAATTCTTGACTTCCTTGATTTAAGTAAATATGAAGTTTGTGTGAAATGCATTAAGGAAAAACAGACAAACATAAGAAAATTAGGTGCCAACAGATGTTCAGACGTTTTAAAACTAATACATACAGACATTTGTGGCCCATTTCCTATGGCTTCTTGGAATGGACAACAATACTTTATTACGTTCATAGACGAATTCAAGATATGAGTACCTATATTTAATTAAGAGAATTCTCAATCTTTGGACGTTTTCAAGTCTTTTAAAGCTAAGGTTGAACTTCAACTAGGAAAGAAAATTAAAGCTGTCAAATCTGAACGTGGTGGTGAATATTATGGTAGATATGATAGATCAGGTGAACAACGTTCAGGACCCTTTACCAAATATCTAGAGGAATGTGGAAACGTTCCACAATACACTTTACTAGGGAAATCCAGCATGAACGGTGTGGCGAAAAGGCAAAATAGAACAGTTAAAGATATGGTAAGAAGTATGATTATGATTTAATAAGGATCCTAATTGTACTAGCATAGAGAGATCTGGTTATTGTCCTTGATATACCAAAACAATAAGCAACATTCAGGATTTTGATTGAGGAAGAAACAAAAGAAACAAATAGCCGCCATTAGATAGAGCCATTTTACAGCCATCGTCCTCAATAGAATTTGATATGTAACTTATTATTGATAATTTAATATTTCTTGTGTTAATCTATTATATAGATTTAAAGTATTTATGTCGATTGTAGCAATGGTAATTGGTGTTTTAAAAATCCGTAGAGATGGGGGATGGAGATGTGGTATCTACATAGGCTTTTAGCTCTTCTTAAATCAGTTAATTAAATTTGGTTGCTGAAAGGGAAGTAAACAATGGTTAGCTGGAATCTGACTTCCAAATTCTAGTTGGAGCCATCAAATGCAAATATCATATACTGGAGTTTTTAATTCTAAGTTGTTTTGGGAGAGATTGATGATTGGAAAAATAAACACTGATACAATCAGAGTCTAACTTCATTCCTTGTTCTACTTTATTCGTATGCTCACTTTTTGCTGGGTTGAGCTTTGTTCATTTTTTAGGCACCAACATTTTATGGTGAAGTGTCCATTATTCATCTTTAACAAAAGGAAAAGTTCAATTCCCTTTCTTTAAATCCTACTCTTTATTTCCACGGTACCGTATCATTTCCTTTGGTATTTTCCTGTTCATTAACAATAAATTTGTTATAATTAACATAAATATAATGTAAAAGAATAAGTTTGTTTATTTGAAAGTGATGCAATATCTTTTTTGTTCTTATAATTTTCTGAAAACAAAAACAAACCCATATTTTGTCAATATTTTTATGAAAATTAGGATAAAATTAAAACTACATATTCGGGGGATAATCATATTTTAAATCTTGGTAAGAACTAACAACTTTTTCCCTCTTTGTCCTTAGAATAGAGAGATTTTTATACAGATAATCAAAATCCTTATACATCAGCTAATCAAGAACTTAGCGATTTGAATTTACATTCCCAATATTATTTTTTTTCCTAATTGCTCCGTCCACGACCACTACCATGACGGGCTAACGTAAATTTAAGATCGAAACAACCCTACACAGATCTATAGTGTATTAATTCTGATGTTGAACAAATCCCAAATAATTAAACTAAAAAGAAGGGAATGCTTGGAGTAAAGACAGGAAATCCCAAATTCGAATTATTACAATGAACAATTACAGTGTTTGTCTAAAAAGCAAAAAATAAGAGAGAAAAGAGACAAGAAGAGGAAGGAAGCAAAAAATGGTCTTAGGAACAACAACAACAACATCCATATTATCATTATTATTCCTCTCTGAAGAACTATTAGAATTAGATCCTTCTTCAAAAATAGTCTCTAATCTCCGCCGATAATCCCACCCCCTCGATTTCCCCTTGGACACATAAATCGCCGGCGCAACCTCCCCTTTCATTTTCATCATCTTCACAAAATTCTTCCCCGATTTCGACCTCCTCCTGCTGCTGGTGCTGCTGCTCTTATTGGGCGTACACAAGTTTTATAATTTTTTTTTGTTGAGAGGGAAGAGGGGATTTGTGGGTTTAAATACCGGAATTTCTTAATCAAGAGGTTGGAGAAATTTTAGGAATGGAGTTGAATTTTGATTGGTCAGAGTTTTGCCACCTCACTCTTTGACTTGGTCCGTGTGTGCGTGAGGTTTTGTTTCTAGAACCTTACCAGCGTGGCGTCAACTGCTGGGATATTACTTCATCTCCTGCCGCGTGGCTTTCACAAACCGTTCGATGGCTAACATGTGGGATATAGACGGTTGATTGTTTCGTCATGGTGGGGAGTTGATTACGTGTTCAAATATAGTAACATTTTCTTTTTCTGTTTTTCCATTTTGAGAATTACTTTAGGTCAAAACATATCTTTTCTTTTAAAGATTTTATTTTAAAATAGTAATTCAATAATTCATACAAATTATCTCTTTGTCTCTTCTCTACCGTAATAATATGATCTGTGTAGGAATAATCTTTACGCCATCTCTTGTCTTTATGTATTTTTTATGAACTTTTATGTTGCCATTTGGGGTGAAAGTGTCCATTTGAAGAGTAGACTTTAAGAGTATAATTGATATTGACGAAATCCAATATGTTAGTTTAGAGGAAGTGGTTACACATCTCGAATGAGTAGAGTTACATTTTACTTCTTTCAATGTATATGCTAGATGCACGTAAAAAAAAAAAATACTACTTGTATTTATTTAATATCTAAATTTATATAAATTTTTTTTTTAATAAAAATAGTAATTAATATTATCAAACAACATATCATTTTGTGTAACTTCTAATAGATATATATCGTTAGAGAAATAAGTTTTAATTTATAACTAGTAAATTTTAACCATGGTTTTTCAAACTAAACCTAAAAAATTAAAGAGGGATATAATTAAATACATATATTTACAAAAATTTAAGAATTAAATACATATATTTACAAAAATTTAAGAATTAAATTCAAACCATTATTGATTGAGAGTTTTAATATTGAGACAGCATAAAGATTATAAAAATAAGTACTTAGAAAGAAAAAATAGGAACATAAAATATCTTTGGACATTTTAATGCTTTAACCTAGGTTGGTCATACACCATAAAACCTATAGTTGGTTTGAACTTTGAACACTGTCTCTAAGCCTTTTATCTTTTCCTTTATTAATATACCTAATTAACCATTATTCCACTAAGCTATTAGGTAGTTTCTATTTTTTTGAAAATCAAAATCTATGGTGGTTTCTGAATTCACGTGTTTTAGTAATTATATTTTGATTTAACCTTTCACATCATTCTAATTAACCATATAACATTTTTATTATTAAACATTTCTATTAAATTTAGTGAGGGGGTAAAATTATACTTACTGAATAGTAAATATGGTAGTAAAAAAGTTCTTGATATATATTTACTATATTTAATTGTAGGTTATAAATAATTGTACATGATACTATCATAGCTAGTGTCTCAATCATGGAGTGAACTACTATAACTCACTTCACGAACTTTTAGTCGATATTCTAAATAACTCCATAAAAAGAATAAATTTAGTAACTATATTAAATTTAAGTAAGTTGATTAGTGAAAAAACACAAGTAAGTTTGACTCCAATCTTGATAGACATTAAAAAATTACTCTAATATTAAACAATACCGACACTATAATTTTTAATTTGTTTCTCATATCTTATACCAACAATTTTGGTTCTTACCAAATGATCGAGGGTTGGCAAATAATTATCTCTGTCTTTATCAATGACGTAGTGGACGTGGACAAAATTAATTATATAAATATATATATATAGATTTGTATATTATCTTAAGTGTCATATTTTTCATATTGAACTATTTTTAAAAAGCAATTTTCATATTCGTTATATTTGGGATGGCCCTTGACACGTATGTCATAGGTTGATTGAAAAGCATTTAGCTGAGTTTGGACAGTTCTTATAGCATGTTGGCATCCTTTGCTTTTCCTTTCTAATATTGATTGAAGCGACATGGTCTTAATTGAAAAGCATTTATGTTGAAAGCTGAGCCACTCCGAAAGGTTCTACACAAGAAGTGAAGAGGGTTGAATCAAACCCTCAGCTGGAAGATACACATTTCTCATCTCATTAGTGAATGAATTTTCTTTCATTTGAAATAATTTAAGTTTGACCAATTCACAAGAAGATGTTAAGAAGTTAGGTTTTAGTTGTGTTGTTGGTTATTAGTCTAAAAAAATCATAGGTAATTGGCACACAAAATAATGAGTATGTTTGGCGGCACACAAAATTAGGTGGATCCTTTTTCGAAGATTAATAATCAATTTTCAATATTAATTTGAGAAACAATAATTCCTAAGGGCGAGCTACATGCCACATGGCACACTAATCCTTTTCCATCATTAATTATTTATTGAGTGAAAAAGATGGGAACTTCTTCCATTTCCATCCAATACGAAATATTAATTATAGTTAGGTCAATTTATTTTTCCTAAAATCCAAATTGTATATGATATTGTTCTTTTTAGGACAATTGGAATATCTTACGAATGTTATTGTAACACCCACTTTTGGGTTTTGAGTATAAAAAATATCAACCATGAATTTTATTATAAAATTATAATAATACTTCTTTTTTTTAAAAAAAAAAAAAAAGCAATATCAAGGTTTTAGTGTTTTTTTTCTTCTTCTTGTAATTTAAAGAAGATTGGGTTATTTTGTGTTTACTATGTTTATGAACATTAAACAATATAGGTATTTGATTTACTTGACATTTAAAGAAAAATAAAAAACATAAAGTTGGATGGTTAGAATCTTGTTTAGATACAAATTTTAATTTTATATCTAATAAATTAGATAATCATAAAAAGTGTTGAATATCACAAAATTAAGAGGTTAATTAAGGATTTAGGTGAACATTCCTTATACATTTATTGAATGCAATATTAAATTTTTTAGAATTAGAGTTTTTTTTTTTTTAATAATTTCGTCTCTCAAAACTAAACTTATTTCTTCTTTAATTTCTTAGCATTTTTTTTTAAAGTAGAATTAATCAAATTTCAAAAGTAAAAATTTTTAATTACTATTTTTTTAAGAAAAACTTGGCTTTGATTTTTAAAATTTTTGGTAACAAAAATATATAATATATTTGTGTTTATAAGATTATTTTTTAAAAAATAAAAATAAAATATCAAATAGTTACTAAAAAAAGACCTTATAATATAATTAAAGGAATAATTAACAAAAGATGTAGAAAAGTTTCCCTACTAACTAAAACATAATATTTAAACCAACTTAAACATATATATACTATCAACTTAAGAGATAAGACGTTAGAATTTTATTGGATGAGATTTAGATTTTGGAAATATTTTGGTAAACTAAACCACTTTTTCAAATATTAAAATGTCAAAGTTTGAAAACTTAGACAAGAGAAAATATTATGAAGCTCAAATGATTTCTCACTATAATAATTATCAAATTTCAAAATTAAATATATGTAAATCAAAGTCTCAATCGGTTAAAGGGAGAAAAGTATGTAAACTTGTATGAGGAAGAGTTGTACGTTATTTGACCTGATATTTTAAAACAAAGATTTATATTACTTTGCATAACTTTCTAGTAAGAATTAATTTTATCATTTTTTCCACTATTCTTTCATCTATCTTTATAAAATTCCTTCAGCAAGAACAACATTGATATACTGTATTCTGCACCACGACGACAATGATAACGTAATTAACAAGTGACAATCAATAGTAATTAACTTAACATTATTTTTTTAGAACAAACAGATCAAGTATAGAAAATAAAATAAAAAAGTGAGCAAGAACGAGAGATCAAAAGCAAACAACATAGTAGACTTTAACACAACTGCAAGAAAAAAAATTGTTTGAAAGTAAGTTTTGAAAAATATTGGTCAAATTTTTCTTTTTCTCATAAAAGTATATATACAACGTTATTAGTCATATTCTTCTATTTTGAATGAGTGTGAAAGTATATATACAACGTTATTAGTCATATTCTTCTTTTTCTCATAAAATTATCGGCGGCTTTGCAAACGGTGACCGTAGTGGCTGCTGGTACAGGGAAGAGGAAAGAAGAAGACGGGGGGGGGGGGGGGGGAGGGGGGGTGCGTTGCGCGGGGAGGGAAAAAAAAAGATTTTTTTTTAATAATAAAAAAAAATAATAATAACTATTATTATTACTTCTAATTATTAATAACCAATTTTTTTTTTCTTTTCCTTCAATCCTATAATATAACAACATCCAACCCAAAAATTTAAAACTCTAAAAGAGATAAGGCAACTTAATTAAATTAAAGTACTTTGGGATTCGGGATGTTACAGCGACCATGGAAGGTTGTTAGGCGTTTGGGGAGTATGCTACGTACATGTTTAGAGGCGAAGCTAAGAACCTCTAAGCCTATGATGCATGCAGTCAAGGGTGTGTGATAAAGCAAAGTATGTTAGGTGAGACAAGCCACTCGTCCAAAAAAGGTCTTGAGTGTTTTAAAGAGGTTCTAGGCTTTATGAGCAAGAGGTGGAAGTGAAATCCAGTGCCATGACATGCAAGTATCTAGATTTTACAAGCAGGAGATGTGGAGAGAAAATAATGCAAGTAGGAGGTGTAAAAAAATTGTCATGCAAGGTTAACAATAAATAGGTAACTTCAAGTGGTCAGAGTTTCCATTTTCCTCGTGGAAATTTACTCAAATCAGCCTCAAAAGAATCGTGAGTGAGTCTATTTGTTGAGGTAGGACTGTTGGACTAAAAAGAGTTGAGGAAGGAGTTCATCTTTGGAGCTAAAGCACCAAAAGTCATTTTTCGGGCAAGTTTGAACAGTGTTGAGTTCTTGAGGGGTACACAACGCATTACTTGGAATCTTAAATTGAAATTTTAAAGTAAGATACATACTTAAGACCATTCTAAAAAATTTTGTAGAAGGAAGTTTTCTCATTTGAAATACGAATTTTGAGTAATTGACCTCCAAAGTTGGGTTTAGGTTCTGACGGAAAAAGAAAATTTGGATAGAGTTGAAGGTTAACCGAGTGACTGAGAAAATGAGGCGAGCTAGACTTACAAGATAGGCAAAAGAGGTTAGTATGAGCTTTGGAGCATGCAAGTAATATGGTTAACGCACAACCAGGCGGCGTGAGGCACGTGCTTAGGTCATGCAACATGCTCTGCGGTGCAAGGATGCATGTAATGCATAAGGGGCTTACAACAAGCCTAGATGTGAGGTTAGCGTGTGGCCAGGCTACCTAGAGTCCTACGGACAAGTGTGCACACTGTTGTCCATGTTGTGTGCGCGAGCCATGCCAAATGGCATTTTTTAGCCTTTTTTTTTTTCAATGTTTTTGCCACTTTTAAGGTAAGGGGGTTAATTTAGTCTTAAATGAAATTATTTCAAAACAAGAAGATATTGTGCAAATTTACAAGCCAAGGACTTAGCTACCATCTGTGAGTGATAAAAATTATTTCCAAACTGATTTCTTAACTTGCTTTGGCAAGTTGTTTCTATATTTGAACAAGTTATGTTACATAATTGAGTTTCCAAGCATGAACTTAGATTTTAGAAAGAAACCAAGTTTCCAGTTGAATGATTTCTTTGAATGTTTGAGATTTCGAAGTAATGAGTTTACACGATGCATGTATTGACGAGCTATTTTCTAGCATGTGTTTATTTAAATACGAGATTTGAAAGCTATGTTTCAAGAATAGTTAGTTCTGAATTGTGCTACTGATGCAAGAGATTTGAACTACTAATTTTAAGAAATTTAAAGCATGAATAGATTTTAAAACCATGTTCATTCTATACACTGTGTCATATGTGGTCATTCCACAGAGTACCAGAGGTAGGGGGCTTTGCTAACCACATAGCCATCTACCATCGTGTTCAAGCAGAATAGTATTGATTTTACCCTGCTATCTTGACCGAGTTTATCAGGCATGGTAGGATTGAGTTGTCAAGCTAACATGTCTAACTTTACCTCAGAATATAGAAGAAATAGAGAATTATTTTATTCAGCAAGATAGCTTTATTAGAGTTTCTCTTTAAACGTTTTGTTTAGTATAGCCTTTCAAGCTGATGATTGTTTTATTAAATCTTCTAAAACATTGTTTGCTAAGCTAGATGTTTTCAAATAGCCACTCATTGGGCGTTTTTGCTCACACTTTCAAAATGTTTTCCACTTTTTAGGAAGAGATCATGAACCCCGAGAGCTTGACTCGTTGCCGATAGTTTGTTGTGCCTGTCTTGTTGTTTACATGTACATCTAGTGCTTAGTAGTTACAAACTAAGTCTGTATATCGTAAATATGTCTACAGGTGAAAATGTTGAACATGTCTTAGTGACATACTTGTCAAGTTGCTTTTGTCTTAGGATTTCATAGAGTTAGTTTAATTGTTAATAACGTTTTATTTTAGTATGTAAATGGGTGCTTAATACTAATGACATGTTAATGCTATAAAGGTGTTGTTGTGTATAATAACAACACACTAAATAAATTTTGAAGATAAGTAATGTTCATGTGAAAATTTAGTTGTTCAGTTAAGATAAGGTCAACGGATGCCATCGAGTAACTAGGGACGAGATTTGTTGGCTTTACACCACTTCCTAGGCTGACAGTAGGTAGTCGGAAGGGGGTGTAACATCATGACAACACATGAAACAAATGTAGATGACGGAAGTTTGAAAGTGAGGTAGACCATGATAAGAGTGAGAAAGTAGACTACAACATAAACAATCGGAAAAAGAAAAAAGAAAAAAATGTTAACTTTTAGAAAATACTCTTAAACTTTACCATCTCTTTTGAGAATACGCTGTACTTTCAAAAGTTGCAATATTATTCTAAAACTATCATAAAAATGAAAATATCATTTGTGGTAGATATTTGCCAGAATTTGGACACACTGATATATGAAATGGTGTGGTAGGTTTAGAATGAAAATTTAAATCCCTACATCGTTTGAGCACATGTTATCACCGCCTAATTCTAAATCCTAAAACAAGATTAGTCATAACTTTTAAAAGTGTAGGGTATTTAAAAACAAACACCAAAGTGAAACTTATTTGTTAATAAACTATAATTTAGCCAAAAAAAAAAAGAAAAAAAAACTGAAAGATTTGTTTTGAAAAGCATTGGAAATTTGACCAATAAAAGTTTCCGTACAAAAATTCTTTTATTTTGAATGGGTGCGAAGTTCTCGAACATTGATTCTTCATTGAATTTGAAAAGCCAAACTCCGAGTCCAAAAATGTGCCGCTCCTTTCGTCCGACATGCTTCACCTTCATCGATCAAAGCGCATTATTCATAGTCCCATTTTCCTCAACTTTCCCGCCACCCAATCAAGACTGCTCAACACGCTTTCCCTCCTTTTCAGTCGATGCAACTCCATTCAACACCTCCAGCAAATTCATGCCAGGTTCATCCTCCATGGCTTCCACCAAAACCCAACTCTCTCTTCCAAACTTATCGATTGCTATGCCAATCTTGGACTCCTCAATCACTCTCTCCAAGTTTTCTGCTCCGTAATCGACCCCAATTTGACTCTTTTCAACGCCATACTGAGAAATTTGACAAGATATGGAGAATACGAGCGGACCCTGTTGGTGTATCAACAAATGGTCGCCAAATCTATGCACCCAGATGAAGAAACGTACCCTTTTGTTTTGCGATCATGTTCTTCTTTTTCAAATGTTGGATTTGGGAGGACGATTCATGGGTATTTGGTTAAGCTGGGTTTTGATTTGTTTGATGTTGTAGCGACTGCTATGGCTGAGATGTATGAGGAATGCATTGAATTTGAGAATGCTCATCTACTGTTTGATAAAAGGTCTGTGAAGGATTTGGGATGGTCGAGTTCCTTGACTACGGAGGGTCCTCAAAATGATAACGGGGAGGGAATTTTTCGGGTTTTTGGGAGAATGAGAGCAGAACAATTAGTACCAGACTCATTCACATTCTTCAATCTCTTGAGGTTCATTGCAGGTTTGAACTCAATTCAACTTGCAAAGATTGTTCATTGTATTGCAATTGTGAGCAAATTGAGTGGAGATTTGTTAGTAACTACTGCTGTGTTGTCTCTTTACTCTAAGTTACGTAGCTTAGTAGATGCTAGAAAGTTATTTGACAAAATGCCAGAGAAAGATCGTGTTGTATGGAATATAATGATAGCAGCTTATGCTCGGGACGGTAAACCGACGGAATGCCTTGAGCTCTTCAAGTCCATGGCACGATCAGGGATTAGATCTGATCTATTTACTGCACTGCCTGTTATCTCTTCGATTGCACAGTTGAAATGTGTTGAATGGGGGAAACAAACCCATGCCCATATATTGAGGAATGGTTCCGACAGTCAAGTTTCAGTTCATAATTCTCTCATTGACATGTACTGCGAATGTAAAATTTTAGATTCAGCTTGTAAGATCTTCAACTGGATGACAGACAAGTCTGTAATTTCATGGAGTGCTATGATCAAGGGGTATGTCAAAAATGGTCAGTCGCTCACTGCATTGTCTCTCTTCTCCAAGATGAAATCTGATGGGATTCAAGCTGATTTTGTTACAATGATCAATATCTTGCCTGCATTTGTTCACATTGGAGCACTTGAAAATGTCAAATATTTACATGGGTACTCAATGAAGCTAGGCCTGACTTCCCTTCCATCACTTAACACAGCCCTTCTGATAACCTATGCAAAATGTGGGTCTATAGAGATGGCTCAAAGGCTATTTGAGGAAGAGAAAATTGATGATAAAGATTTGATAATGTGGAACTCCATGATCAGTGCCCATGCCAATCATGGAGACTGGTCCCAGTGTTTTAAGCTATACAATCGAATGAAGTGCTCAAATTCAAAGCCAGACCAAGTAACATTCTTGGGACTACTAACAGCTTGTGTCAATTCTGGTCTTGTCGAAAAGGGGAAAGAATTTTTCAAGGAGATGACTGAAAGTTATGGGTGCCAACCAAGCCAAGAGCATTATGCTTGTATGGTTAACCTCTTGGGGAGAGCTGGGCTTATCAGTGAAGCTGGAGAACTTGTAAAAAACATGCCTATCAAACCCGATGCTCGAGTTTGGGGTCCATTGTTGAGTGCTTGTAAGATGCATCCTGGGTCCAAGCTTGCAGAGTTCGCGGCTGAGAAGCTCATTGATATGGAGCCTAGAAATGCAGGGAATTACATACTGCTTTCGAACATATATGCTGCTGCAGGTAAATGGGATGGAGTGGCAAAAATGAGAAGTTTCTTAAGGAATAAAGGGCTGAAGAAAACCCCTGGTTGTAGTTGGCTGGAGATAAATGGCCATGTAACTGAGTTTCGTGTTGCTGATCAAACTCATCCTAGAGCAGGAGATATATATACCATCCTAGGAAACCTTGAACTTGAAATCAAAGAGGTTAGAGAAAAAAGTCCAGATACATTGGTAAATCCTCTTCTATAACACTTGCATCCATTTTCTTAATGATATATCTCCTAATGTGACAGGTTTTACTCATTCATTTATTTACATATTCTTCGCACATTACATTGTTTAGTTACATGCCTTATTCTAATCTAACGAAGTATATTAATGTAAATGATCTTATTCTTCTAATCTAACGAAATATATTAAATGATCTCATTTCATCAGTATTGATATTGTTATTTAGTTTCGGGTAGTTGCGTAGTTGTTGAGTATTGATTCAAATTACAATTATATAGAAGATTCGTTGTTATGTCACTATTTATTTTCTCTTAAACTATATTATTACAACGGTACATAGTAAATGTTTTCATTTCTTATTTTTCTTACAAAGTTACACTTCTATTAATCTTCTCAATCCGCATTTATTATGATACATTAATTTATCTAACATGTTCGTTTAAGGTAATTGAATATATCATTAATAATATGAGCAATATATAATAGAAGCATCTCTAGGATATCAGGTATGATTGCTTCAAGTTAAATACACTTAATTTTGAAGTTTCTATGACTGATCTATAAAAAAAATGAAAATATACTTTGTTGGTATAGGTAGTAGCTATTAGTTCTTTTAAGCATTTCTTAACCATGCTTTTATATTCTCTTAGACATTTTTGTATCCTCCTAAACTTGGACGCTACATTTCAATTGTAGTGTTGGAATGTCTTGAATTCGTTATGTGATGTTGTGAACAAAAGTATGAGGGTCTTGCTAACCTAGTGGTGTTGTTTCTTTTAAGAAAAAAATTCTATCTTATAATATTATCTCTCTGCCTCATGGAAGTAGCTAACGCACTGTTAGTGAACCACGTGCATCTAGGTGTTTATCTCTATACGTTTTTGTATTTCTCAATTGCTGATTACAAACATCTAAAGTTAAGCGTATTTAGCTTGAAGCAATTTTATGTTGAGTGATCTTTTGAGAATTTTCTTAAAAAGTATGATCGAGAACAAAACATGTTGAAAGAATTTTTGTTAGTTAACGAGGGTAGTTGTCAACTTTAGAAGCAATTCAAGACAAGCAAGCATGACTTGTCATGTTGAGGAGAGGCAAGGGAATGTCGAGGCCATAAGGAGCATAATCTAGATTTCGATTCCTAGTATTTGGGCTTTATGAATGGTATTAAAGCAAAACCTCTTTCAGTAAGACGTGATTTGGGGACGAACCAAGGTGAAAGTTATTGGTTGAGCATGTAATGCTCGAGATCATATTCAAATGAGAGGGATAAAAAAGATATGAAAGCATGATTAAGTTTAAAAGAATTTCATAACTACTACTATACCAATACAATGGACGTTCCTTTTTAGTGGCTCAACCGTAGACGTAAGAGGTATTGATCATAAAACGTGTTAGAGGTTTGGTTATGGATGGTTTAATTATCTCTTTTAATCATCCATCCACGGTTGACAATTTGAGCAATGAGATTCCATGCAGATCTGTTTGCTCCGATAAATTTGTGGTGCTCTCATTGTGGATTACATGTGGTTGTTGGACGAGAAGTTCAAACTTTGTTTTAAGTATTTTCAAAATGGATTGAATTAAGAAAAAAAAATGTATTTCAACAAACTCATTTTTGTTTAAACATTTTTTTTTAAAATTGTTTAAAATACACTTAAAAACCTATTTTGATTGCATTTCAAACACTTTAATTTTTTTCAAAATAACTTATTTTCTAAGTATAACACACCATCACGAGAATGATTAACTTTTTTTAGATTTGCATAATTTGGTTTGGTTGAACATGACAATTGAGGCTACACATTGAGCTTTAGGTTGCAATTTGACATTTTTCCTCGTATCTTAATCTCCACTTTCATCTATTCGTAGTCGGATGTCCCATCAATCCTTGAGACTATAATCGCAATATCCTTATCCCAATTGTCTTGGTGAGATCATTTGCAAACACAATTTGTTCTTGCCTATAAAAAAATTTATCAATATCACCTAGCTTTTGATTCGATCTTTACATTCCTTTTCAAGTGAGTTCTAGTTTTGAACCCATACAATTTTCACCTAATTGATTTGTACTAAAAATGAATAAATATGAATTCAACATCCAGTGAATTTTAAATTTTAAATCTAAAATGATTTATACGTATTCAGTTATAAGGTAGATAGATAATAAATATTAATTTTAAAAATTACATTTAAGAGAGAAAATTGTGGGATTTAAACAACTAATTACTTAAAACGAAGGGGTTTTTTCAAAAATAGAAGAAAGTAGCGAGAGCTTACAAGAAGAATGGCAAAATAGAATGTTCGCTTTGAATAATAAATGGCAAAAAATATTTTAATTGACAAAATAGCAAAACAGGAAAATTTGAAAAAAAAATAGTTGGAATATTGTCTTAAATGCCCCTACCTAACTAAAACTCTTGAATCATAAATATGGTAATGGAATAAACTCCAAATACAATGTAATTATAAAAAATTTAAATAAAAAAAAAAACTCTCGTAGCCAATTAAACCATATGAAAATTCTAATTTTTACCAAAAAAAAATCATCACCATCAAATCTCTACCCGATGGCTACAACAATTTCACATCACATTCAAGCGGTGCAGGCATTGAAGGCATCAAATCTCCCCTTTGAAATCTTAACAATTTTTTAATTTATGTTCGTTACTTCACCGAAAAGCATTCTTTCGAAAAGCATCCCTATCATCCCTCCACAAAAAAGCATTCTTCTACTCCACATTTATTCCATTCGTCCACTCTAAAATCTCCAATCAATTGAAGAAAGCATTCGGCGAAGGGTTGAAGAAGGTTTCAATCGGTTGAAAAGCAAGTTCCTCTTTGTTTAAATGCTCTGTCTTATTCCTATTCCTTATTTTCTTCTTCTTCAGGATAATATGTTCCTCTGCAAATGAAACCTAAAAGAAAATACTCAAATAATTGCAAAAATATCATTGAGGCATAATTACAATTCTAAAATTTAAATTTAAATTTAAATTCAAATTAAAAATATATATTATGTATTATTTAATCAATTATTTAAAATATGAAAATGTTTAAAATGTTGTATTTATATTTAGCATTATTTTAGGAAAAAGATCTAAAATTTAAATTCAAATTGCTATTAAAAATATATATTATCTATTATTTAATAAATTGTTTAAAATATAACAAAACTGAAAATCTTGTATATATATTTGTCATTATTATAAGGGTTGTTGCAATCTTGTCCAGTAACAAAATAGCATATTTAGTTAAGATTTACCAAATTTGAATGTTATTTGCAAAAAACACTGTTTTCGTGCTATTTCTAATATCCTGTCTCATTTTTTTGACCTATTCAAATACACTGTATTTGGAGTATATAGATTATCTTATGCCCAGACAAATGATAGTATATCTTGATGACCAAATTTTTTTACCTTTCTGTGTATGTCTCAAATCTGTCATCATTCATACTTGACTTATACTATGTTTGGAAAATCTTAATTCTATTAGTTATTATAAAGTTTGGTTAGTTAAACAAACGTGATTATGATTCAATGACGCTATTTAGGACACGTTCTTATTATTGGTTTTGTAACAAATCCATCTTAATGTTAAGTTTTTTGGATTGAAAAAGTATATGATTATATGAGCAAATAAATATTAATATTTGAATATGTGATCATGATATAGAACGAATAATTTATCACATTATTTAAAAGCATAATTACAATGTAATTGTGTCAGCAACATATGCTATACATTTTGTCAAATATTGTGGACCTAATCTGAAAAGAACAATATTGACATGTAGTATGTACAAATACATTGTAACTCTATAGAAAATCAACACAATCAAACGTGACCAATTTAACCAATAAATCAATTTTGTTAAATTAAGAAAAAAAATATAAGATAAAACAAATGGAACATATTAAATATATTCAAACAAATGGAAGGTAATCTTGAAATTTTTAAATATGTGGAGTTGAAGATGAATAGAAAGTTTGAACATATTAAATAATGTTTAGAATATATTCAAGATATTCAACCTATTCATAATTTGTTTAGAATACATCTTAGTAACTAACATGTGTACATAATTGTAATAGAGCACAAGGGATACTGAGGAAGAAATCAACATGCTGATAAGGTCAATCGACGAGAAAGTTTTATATGATGAAATGAGGAAAAAAAGAAGATCATATGAAAATGTTATAGTACTGTATGTTTGTCATATGTTTGTTATAATGAATGACTATTAAATTTTAAGAATTGTGAATCCCAATTACAGGGTATGTGTAACTATGACTACGTGAAATAGATTAATGATGATGTCGTCAATGAGATGTATATATTTTTGTTGTGAACAAATTGGATCTATTTGTTAACATCAGTGACTTATAAGTTCTAAGAACTGTGTATTTGAATTGTAGAGAACTTATGGTTTGAGTATTTTATTAATGAGATAAGTAATGTGTATGTAAATTATATTGTATCTGACGTACTAAACGTACTTAAATGAATTTCAATTACGAATTTTTTTTAATTCAAATTGTTATTAACAATACGTATTTTGGAAGTATTTAAATTCAAATTTTCTATAAATATTTTAGAATATAAATAGTCTGAAAATGTTGAATTTATGTTTGTTATTCTTTTAGGGATATCAACCAAATAGCACGATTTTAGAGGAATGATAAAATTTTTAATTAATTTTGTTATTAACAATACATATTTTGGAGGTATTTAAATTTAAATTTTTTATAAATATTTTGAAATATAAATAGTCCAAAAATATTGAATTTAAAATTTACCATTATTTTAGGGATGTGATTGTTTAAAAGAATTCAAATTGACAATTTTAGTGAATGTTATAAAATCTAACGTCAAATTGTTATTAAAAATAGGAAAAATATGTATTATGTTTTATATAATAAATTGTTAAGGGAGTATATTATGAATTATAGAAATAAAAAAATTGTTAATACACATATAATAAACCGAAACAGTTGAAATTATCTTAGCCATTATTTTAGAGGTGAAAAGAATTGGAATTCAAATTGTTATTAACATATATATATATATATTATGAATTCTAAAAATAAATGGTTAATTAATTGTTTTAAATCCTCATCATATGAAAATTTGGTATAAATTACAGACATATATTTAGGAAATGTTGGTGCAATCTTATCCAACTTGAAAATATCATATTTAGTTAAGATTTTCCAAAACTGAAGATTATTTGCAAATACACGGTATCCGTGAACTTGTGCTATTCTGCTTCGTTCTTTGAACTATACAAATATATTGTATCGGTATAATCGGTTAACAAAAAGTCAAAAAAATTCTCTAGCTGGCAGTTTTGCTATAAATCTTAATATTTTGGAGATTTGCTATTTTTTTAGTTTGTTATTTAACATTTTTCCATTTTGACGGTTATCTGAAATATTTACACCATATAGAACAATTTTGAAAACAAAAAAAGTCCATAAGCCCACAATGGTAAATTTAAAAAATGTCTCGTGATTAATTAACATCCAGCGCGCGTAATATATTTGAGAAATGATCGTTTACATTTGACTATTCTTCTCTATACGATTGTTTAAATTTGATTGTTAAACGATTTTTCTCAAGATTTTTTTGGGACGTGATCGTTTAGATTTGGCACACCATCGTTTAAATTTTGGTAGCCAAATCTAAACGATTTTTTTAAATATTTTTTGGAACGTGATCGTTTAGATTTAGCACACGATCGTTTACATTTGACACACGATCGTTTACGTTTTATTGTTTAAATTAGGGTAGCTAAATCTCAACGATTTTTTTTAAAGATTTTTTTGTACAAAATCATTTAGATTTGGTACATGATCGTTTATATTTGAAACACCATTGTTTAGATTTGACTATTTTTGTACACGATCGTTTACATTTGACAATCCAATATCCCAACAATTTTTTCACGATCTTTTATATTTGGAAAGACAAATGGAATTATGTAAAAAAAATTGCAGAAGAAGAGAAAAAAATGATGAAAATAAAAAAACATAGCAGAAGAGGAAAAGAAAAAAAAAATCTCATAAGAGAAGAAAAAAACAATGACAAGGAAGAGAAAACCTGAATTTTTTTAAAAAAAATAGTAAATTCCATCGACGTTTTCAATTTGTAACACGGGTTGTAAATATTTTGCCCATTTGTGCTATTTATGAAAGTTAACCTAAAAAGAAAACCTCACTTCTATAATTGAGAGATTTTTTCTTTAAACTAATAGGCATTATCGGATTAAAAAAATAATGGGCCGATTGGGGATATAACATTTGAGTCTAACTTAATTAAGAATATAACAAATGTTTAAAAGAAATGAAAATATGGCAAATTTTAATTACATTCCAAGGTAAAAGACGAAAATGCCCCTACAACAAGCCAGATACACTTTACGCTTCGTAATCCGATTTCAAACACAAATTTCTCTTCGTTTCACATTTTCCTTTCATCTTTCACTTTCTTCTCTTTTCTTTGTATTCCAATTTGGTTTTGCAGTGTCGATGCCTTCGTTTTCGGCTTCGCTTCACATTCTCCACTTCATCGTCTTCCACTTTCTTCATTTCAAGCTTTCCACTTCGGTTCACGTTCTCCGCTTCGCTTCAAGCTTTCCGCTTCGGTTCACATTCTCCGCTTATTTTCGTTCTTCCGGTATTTTTGTTTTCCGTTTGGTTGTAATATGTTTGAAATAGGTTTTCTTCTTTTTCTATTTATTTGAAATCAATTTCTTCATTTTTTGTCCGATTGTGTTGTGTTGTTACTTTAGGGTTAAGGTCTATCTGTGATATGTTATATATCACTGATAGACTTGAGGGATGTTTAGTTTGTTTGCATTCAGGTGTTAGTATATAATTTAGTTTTATGTACATTTTTACGTGTTTTTGTTTAAAGTTCTATCACGGATATGTTTCTAACAACTTGAAGGATGTTTAACTTGTTTGTGTTGGATTGTTATTAGATGTTTTAGCTTAATGTGCATATTTTATATGTTGTTGCTTATGATCTATATGTGATATGTTTCAATTTCTGGTAGACTTGGAATATGTTTAGCTTGTTTGACTTGGGAAGTTAATTAGTAGAAGCTCTAGTTTAAAGTGCATTTTTTGTGTGATGTTTCTTAGAACCTATCAGTGATATGTTTCTATCATTGATTGATAGATTTGGAGGATGTTTAACTTGTTTGTGTTGGGATGGTGTTGGGATGTTTAACTTGTTCTTAGCTTTTTCATGTTGATATGTGTAGTTTGTGTGTTAAGGGTTAGGGTCTATCAATTATATGTTTGTATCACTAACTTGAGGGATGTTTAGTTTGTGTACATTGGGATGTTAATAGATAACTTAGTTTAGTGTATATATTTTTATGTGTTGTTGTTTAGGTTCTATCAGTGATATATTTTTATCAACTTCAAGGATGTCTAACTTGTTTGTGTTGGATTATTATTAGATGTTTTAGTTTAATGCGCATCTTTTATTTGTTATTGCTTAGGGTCTATCGGTGATATGTTTCAATCCCTAATACACTTGGGAGATGTTTAGCTTGTTTGACTTGGGAAGTTAGTAGAAGCACTAGTTTAATGTGCATTTTTTGTGATGTTGCTTAGGTCTATCAGTCATATGTTTCTATCATTGATTAATAGGTTTGGAGAATGTTTATCTTGTTTGTGTTCGGATGTTTAACTTGTTTTTTCGGCATGCTGATCTGTTGTAGGTTTGTGTGTTATTGCTTAGAGTTAGGGTCTATCGGGGATATGTTTGTATCACTGATAGACTTGAGAGATGTCTAGTTTGTTTGCATTGGGATGTTAGTAGATGCTTTAGTTCATTGTGCATTTTTCTATATGTTGTAGCTTAGGATCTATCAGTGATATATTTTTGTTATTGATAGACTTTGAGGATGTTTAGTTTGTTTGCGCTAAGGTGTGTTAGTAGATGTTTTAGTTTATGTGCATTTATTTATGTGATATTTCTTAAAAATCTTTCAGTTATTGATTTCTATCACTAATAGATTTGGAAGATGTTTAGATTGCTTGCATTATAATAAATATTTATAAACTCTAATTAAATATTATCATTTCAGGTTGTTCAAGAAAAGAACAAAATGAAAACTATGGAAATAGTGAAGAATCTTAAAAATGCTAAGCGGAAGAGACAACTTAACCAATCAAAGAAAATATTGGAGAATGCAAAAGACTAGAAAATTGCAAAAGACCGATTGATTTGCCCTTAGTTTTGATTTGCAACTCTCTTATTGAGTAAATGGATATTGTAGTATTTTAGTTTTGTGGATATTTCATGATGTAAAAGATCAATGATAGACTTCACATTTTATTTGATTTTGTTCTATTGATATAGAAATTGTTGGACCCCAAGTTGAATGTTATAAATTATGCCCCTTTATATTCTTAAATAGTCTGAACTCTTTAATAGATCTTGAAGTCTATTATGAAGGGATAAAAGCCTTATGGTAGCGGAACATTTTATAGAACAATTACTCAATTTAATTTGGAAGTCCCAAAATACCAGTACTGTTGGGATTTATGTCCTAAAACTCGTAGATTGTAAATATAATCCATTGACCGTTATTAATAAAGTGTTATTATTGTAATTATTATTGATTAAATTATTAGTTTTGTCTTAATAATCCAAATCCAATAAACTAACATCCTAAGCTGTTTAATGAGTCTTGAACAGTATGTAGAGACATACAGGGATCAATGTTCAAGATCAGCTTAAAGGGTCTATAGTATATGGATAAGGTTGGGTACCTTATCCTGGTAACACTATTGATACGGCTCACTTTGTATTTGATACAAACGCAATGATCCAACACGTTCGTGTAGTTGACATGCGAGTGAGGGTATCCTATGCAATGAGTTTGCATAAGACCGGACCGCAAAATAGTAACCACTAGATGTAACTCCGTTAACTAGTTAGGTTTCTATTTCACTAGGATGACCTAGGTAACTTAGTCTTAATCTTGAGTGTGTTATGAACTCCTATTCACGAGGGATTGTCCTTTGATTTGTACGGGTGAGAGTGGCCAGATCGCCAACTCAATAAGCTTATCATTTTGGGGACAAGACCGAGTGGGGAGTTGGGAACATAATTACACAAGATGGAATTCACTTCTTCCCTACTTTAGGGTAAGTAGATGAGTGTTCCCTTAAATGGTGTCTCCAGGTCTTGAACAAATGGTCATAAACAGGTTGGGGACATACCCTCTCCATGGCACGAGAGGTGTTTCTGTTTATTGGTAGGACCATAAACAGGTTGTTCATTGGAGGAGCACTAGTATTTAAGGATTAGAGGTAACCCAGGGGTAAAACGGTAATTTGACCCACCTGGTATTACGAACACTCGTGAAAGACTAACTTACTGTTATTGGTCTATATCCGTGGACACAGAAATATATCTGCAGTGAGAAGAGTTCAGCTGTGAGTCTTTAGTGGAGTGTACACACAGTTAACGAATATTGATTAATGTGGTTAAAGGGTTTAGCTAATTAATCTCAGATCGTTGTATCTTATGATCTGTAGGTCCATTAGGTCCCCTTCCTAGCTCGTAAAGGACAATAAGATTTATTTATATTGGTTGTAATTTGAAATGTTCAAATTTACTTTGGAAATTAATTTAATGTATAGTGATACATTATAATATAAAGTTTGTGAAACTTTATTATATAAATTTAATTTTGGATATGATTCAAAATTAATTTATGAGAGATAAAATATTTGAATGAGTTCAAATATTAATTTAATGTGAATTGGATTCATATTAAAATTATTAATTATGATAGAAGCTTATATTTGAATATGATTCAAATTTAATTTAAGTTAAATATTAACTTAGCTATTAATTCATTGAAGAATTAATTAATAATTTAGTTTTATTTAGTTTTATTTAATTAAATTTGATTTAATTAAATGTATAAAATAATATTGCATAGATATTCATTCAAATAAGATTTGAATAAAATATTAATTAAATATGATTTAATTAATTATATAAACCTATAAGATATTGGAGAGATATTTATTCAAATAGAATCTCGTGATTCTCTCCTACTCCTTTTCCTGTTCCAAGAAGGAAAGAGTGTTATAAATATCTAGAAGAAAACAGTTTTCTTGAAGCCAAGTTGATTAAGAAAAAAAAAACCAAGGCTTTTTCTCTCTGCAAAAGAGTTTCTCTCTGCAAAAGAGTTTCCCTCAAATATCTCTAAATCTTTTCCCATCCTAATTGGTTCCCACAAACCAATCTCATCCCAGAGGATAGGAAGGTCTCCGACGGGTGGTGTCCCCAATTCGGTGATTTGTAGATTCAGAGACGTCATCGAAAATAAGTTCTCGTATCTTATCTTTGAAAGCATGCTTAGAATTTATTTAGAATTTTGATTCTAAAATTTTGCCCATGTACCGGTATTTTAATATTCCCAAATTAATTTGAGTAATGGTTCTTTAAATTATTTCGTTGCCATAGGGCTTTTATCCCTTCAGTACATTGTCAAAAATTTAGAATCAAAATTCTAAATAAAAATTAAGCATGTTTTTTATTTAAAAGATACAGAGAACTTACTTATGTTGACGTCTCTGAATCTGTAAACCACCAAATTGGGACGCCACCCGTCGGAGATCTTCTTATCCTCTAGGATGAGATTGGTTTGTGGGAAGCAATTAAGATGGAAAAAAAAAATTAGAGGTATTTGAGAGAAACTCTTTTCTTTTTGCGGAGAACAAAAACTTTGGTTTTTTTTTTCTTGATAAATTCGATAAAGAAAATTGTTTTCTTCTAAATATTTATAACTCGCTTTCCTTCTTGGAATATGAAGAATTATGAGATTCTATTATCAAATCGACTAATTAATTAATAATTAATCAATTAGTTAATAATTAATTAAATTATATTTAATTAATATTTCATTCAAATCTTATTTAAATAAATATCTCTCCAATATCTTATAGATTTATATTAATATAATTAATTAAATCATATTTAATTAATATTTCATTCAAATCTTATTTGAATGAACATCTGTGTAATATCTTATATATTTAATTAAATAAAACTAAACTATTAATTACTTCTCCAACTAATTAATAGCTAAATTAAATATCTTATATTTAACTTAAATTAAATTTGAATTATATTCAAATATAAGTTTCTCTCATAACCAATAATTTTGATATGAATTCAATTCACATTAAATTAATATTTGAACTCATTCAAATATTTTATCTCTCATCAATTAATTTTGAATCATATATAAAATTATTTATATAATAAAGTTTGATAAACTTTATATTATAATTTATCACTATACATTAAACTAATTTCCATAGTAAATTTGAACATTTCAAATTACAACCAATATGAATAAATCTCATTACCCTTTACGAGCTAGGAAGGGGACCTAATGGACCTACAGATCAGAAGCTACAACGATCTGAGATTAATTGGCTAAACTCATTAACCACATTAACCAATATTCGTTAACTGTGTGTACATTTCCCTAAAGACTCATAACTGAACTCTTCTCACTGCAGATATATTTTTGTGTCCACGGATATAGACCAATAACAGTAAGTTGAGGACGTGGTAGAGTCGGTAATACCAGATCGACTGATGAGGTTAGAGGCGAATTTATCTTGAGATAAGTAGTAGCCATCAAACTAGGATGAGATCTCAAGACCAAGGAAATAGCTGAGGGTTCCTAAATCTTTCATCTCAAAATGATTACCCAGATAACATTGCAAATCAGATATCGCTTGAGGGGCATCACCTGTGATAATCATATCATCAACATATAAAAGAAGAAGCACAATACCATGAGATGTCTGGCGAGTGAATAAGGCTGAATCATGAGGGCTAGATGTGAACCCGAGTTGAGTAATAGTGGAACTGAACGTCGCAAACCAAGCTCGAGGAGCCTGTTTGAGACCGTAGAGAGTATGATGAAGAAGGCACACTTTCTGAGGTGGCGGAGTAGTACTAGGTGGTGGTTTCATATAGACTTCTTCAGATAAGGTTCCATTGAGGAATGCATTTTTAACATCCATTTGAAGAAGAGGCCATTGTTTTGCAGCTGCAATGGCTAAAAGACTACGAACAGACGTCATTCGAGCTACTAGAGCAAATGTTTCTTCATAATGAATGTCATATTCCTGAGAATAACCTTTGGCCACAAGTCGTGCTTTGTATTGTTCAATAGAGCCATCAGAGTGCGTTTTGATTTTTAAAATCCACTTACAGCCGAAAGGTTGCTTTCTAGGAGGTAAGTCAACATAGTCCCAAGTATGAGTCTTTTCTAGAGCTTCAAGTTTTTCATTCATTGCTTGCTGCCACAAGGGGTTAGTAATGGCTTCCTTGTACGAGGAAGGTTCAACTAAAGACATGATAGTGGAAAAACAATGGTAATCTTTAAGATGAGGAGGAGTTTCTCTTACCCGAGTAGATCGTCTGACTAGTGCAGATTCAGGTTCCTCACACAAAGGGCAGATGAAAGATCTGGGAGCGCAAGGATAGGATCAGATTGAGTGAGCTTAGATATGGGTAGGGGACAAGGTGTAGTATCGGGTGGTGAGACAGAAGTGGGGAATAGATCAGTAGAAGGATCAGTAAAGAATGGGTGAGGACTAGAGAGAGAAGCATGGAATGAAGAAAGACTAGAAAACCTACGATGTTCCCAAAAAGTGACATGACAAGATATACGTAATTTGCGAGACATGGGATCCCAACAACGAAATCATTTATGTTCAGTACCATAACCCAATAAACAACATAGACGAGCACGTGGTTCCAGTTTGGTATGTTCATGAGGATGTAATAACACAAAACATGCACAACGAAAAACCTTAAGATTAGAGTAAGCGGGGGAAGTACCGTATAGTCGTTCAAATAGAGAAACATTGTAAGTGACTTGAGAAGGAAGGTGGTTGATGACATAGACAGAGGTGAGGGTAGCCTCTCCCCAAAATTTTTCAGGACAGGCAGCAAACAGAAGTTGAGCGCGAACAAAGTCTAGAATGTGACGATGTTTGCATTCAACTCTTCCATTTTGCTGGGAGGTGTGAGGACATGAGCGTTGGATTAGAGTGCCTTGATGGGCAAGGAAGGAAATAAGACGAGAGTCCTTATATTCCATCGCATTATCAGTGCGAAGAATTTTAATTGTGCTAGAGAATTGTGTGTGAACCATATTTGCAAAATCAACATAGATTTGATATAAGGAAGAACGATGTTTAAGAAAATAAATCCAAGTAAAACGAGATTAGTCATCAATAAATAAGACAAAATATCGATAACCATTAACAGTAGTACATGGAGCAGGACCCCAAATGTCAGAGTGAATAAGGCCAAAAGGTTTATTACATAATGAAGCAGAATTAGAAAATGATAAGGTAGGTTGTTTCGCAAGTTTACAGTTTAAACAATCAAAAGGACTAAATTTTGAGACATTATTCAAAGTGTTAGTAGAAACTAAATTACGAAGTTTATCAGAGGATGCATGACCTAGACGAAGATGCCACTGATATATAGTGTTATCAGTGACTGGTGCAGAGATAGGTGGAAACACATGAGAGTGCTGGAGAGATGTGAGCTCAAATAATCGTCCCACCTTCCGTCCCGTACCAATCACTTTTCCCGTCTAAGAATCCTGAACCTGACACCCATGAGAAGAAAAAACAATTGTTAGTCCGAGATCACATAATTGGCCAACAGAGGCTAGGTTGAATGTGAGATTTGGAACATGATAGGTGTTTGATAGGTTTATGGTGGGTGTATTAACAGTGCCAATGTGAGAGATTGACATGTGATTACCATCACCAGAGTGAATTGGGGGAAGAGATTGAGTAGGAATAGGTGAGGATAAAAATAAAATGTCTGAAGTCATATGGTTACAACAAGCAGAATCAAGGAGCCAAGAAGTACCTGGAGTGACTGCAAGAGCAGTAGAGTTGGAAGAGATCACCTATTTCAGTAGGTCATGAAGATCATTTAATTGAAAATTATGAGGTGCAGTGATGTCCGATGGGGTGGCAGCAGCAACAATAGGTTGAGAACCAGTTTTTGGAGAAGACTTGGGTTTATGTGAGTAACCAGAAGGACGAGGTGGGCGAGTGGGACAATTGTCCAAGATGTGACCTCGCTTGTGACAATACCTACACTCAATAGTAGGACAATTAGCAAGCTTCTGACCATGAAGCTTACAATATTTGCAGAAAATGGACTCATTAGCAGGTCGTGGATGTGTGGTTGCAAGAGCGACGTCAGAGGGTAGAGCGGGGATAATGCCAAGTCGTTTTTCTTCAAATAAAATTTCCTGGATGGCGGCGTCGAGAGATGGCAGAGGGTTGCGGTGTAATAATGCAGCCCGAACCGATTCATACTCTGGACGAAGACCCATAAGAACTTTGATGAGGCGAATATGATCAGAACTAATTTTTGCCTGATCTAACTGAGTCCAAATAGGCTTAAGAGTGGAAAGATACTCATTCACAGATTGTCCTCCCTTCTGGTTTAGGCTAATAAGACGGGAATTTAATTGATAATAATGGGCAAGCCCAACAGACTGAAACCGTGTTGACAAAAAATCCCAAAGTTCTTTTGCTGTATTAAAAGCATCAAATTGAGTATGAATAGCTGGAATTGAAGTATTACCCAACCAAGTGATGATTTGATCATTTTTGCTATCCCAATTCTCAAGTTTGTCAATGTACTTGCCGTCTTCTGCAGTGGCATCAAATGTGTCGGTATCATTCTTTTCAGTGGTGTCCTTAATATTTTTCACTAGAGGAGTAGGTTTGACTGGCTTGGTGACATCGCCAGTAACGATACGCCATAAATTTCTACTGATCAAGAAACTCCTCATTTGGTAAGCCCAAGTAATGTAATTCGTCCCATCAAGGATGGTACTAATAGGACTAGGAACATCATTTTTCTCCATCTAAAAAGGTTAAGCAATGCAGCCAACAAATAAATCCCCAATCAAAAGAATGTTAGAAATAGAAACAATAACACACTACTTAGTGCCAAATAGAGTGCACAGAGCAAAAGAGCTAGTGGACAAAGAACTGAGATGCGGATGCGTGATGAACAGAGACAAATCTAGACAGTAAACTCAAGGGATGTATTCGGAGATGGCTGAAGATGTAATATGAGACTGAACAAAGAGGTTGATGCGCTAATTGGACATTTGAACAAATGAATCGGCCGAATCTGAAGATGCGCGAACTGTGATGTACAAACTGAGCATGTAAATTGAACAAATGATGCGTGAACTGATACGTGAACTGATGCGCAAATGTAGAGATACAATCGATCTGAAAAAGAACGTGAAAACAAACAAAGATGGGCGGAAGAGTTCAGATCTTGAACGGTCGAATTACTGAAGAATGATACGCGAATGGAACGGAAGCTTTGGAGGAGCCGATCTGCACGAGAAACAGAGACAGATCTGGTACAAATCAAAGAAAGGATTCAGGTAGCAAAGAGGTTGTTCTGGACGAAGACAGATTGATTCGCGAATCGAACTGATGCGCGAAGGTGTTGGCTGGACGAAGACAAACTGAATAGGGAGATCTCGTCTTCTCCGACGAGTTTCACGACAGGAGGAGTGACGGCGGTGGCTACACAGGACCTAGGTTAGAAAGCTCTGATACCATGTCGTTTATTATTGAATAAAAAGATTTATTTCTTAATTAACTTCCAATAATACAATTATAGTTATACACAAAATAATGCAACATAAGGAAAGAATAAAAACAATAATTATTTTCCAAATATATAACCAAATCACTGTAATTACGGTAATAAAAGTAATAGTTCTTTGAAAAGCAAACATCCAATCGTGTGGTTAAGAAAAAAATTATGCAATTTTGAAGCTCATTTTGGTTGATGAAAAGGTTTGTTTTAGCTTTAAAGTTTATTTCTTCTTCAATTATAATATTTTAATTTCAATCATTGTTTTCATCATTGCAGGAAACAAAAGTACAAGCCGTAATGTTTAATGACGTAATTGAAAAGTTGGAAAGAATATGAAAAAAAAATCATATTTCATATAAAATAGAAATTTGAAGTAAGCTAATACAAAATTTCCAAGTGTTAATCTGAACATTGAAATTAGTTTGTCTCCTTCATGAGAGATCGAAGAACTAGAAGAGTCAAGCAATTTTAATATGTTGACATTTGATTTTGTTGAATTTCAAGCAATTTCATTACTAGTTGACAAAAAAGCATTAATAGGCATGTAAATTGATTATTTAATTTGTTAGTTTATGTTGTTTTTCTCATTTACTTATTTGTTTAGTTTAATTCTATTTCATGAATAGATTTTGTAGGAATTTTTTGTTCTGTCTGATCCATTACAGAAATCAAAATGAAAAACTCAAACAACATAAGTTTGACAAAAAGAGATATTTATCTTATAGATAAGAGGTACTGTAAATAGATAGTTTATTTATTTTGATTTAAGTTATTGTTATTCACATTTAGCTACTTTTTCCATATATATTCAAACAATTTTCCATTTTGAAGTTGTTCTACGATGAAGTTAACATTATGGAGTGATTTGGCGGAAAACGAAGGTTCAGAAATGGAAGAATATGCTAACAATAATCTTACAATTGTGGCAACCAATGTTAAAGTTGAGATCAACGAAGGTATATATCAAGATTAAATATAAAATTATAATATCTCTATATGTGGAAATCATATAATATGTTAATAAATTAAATGTATATTCTTAATGTTTTTTTAAAAAAAAATTAGGGGAAGTGAGTTTGTCAACAGCTATGTCGAGTATTATTCTTATTGATTTGAAACTTTCCGATACAAAAGAGCTAGGTGCTAGGTATTTTAACTAAATTTATATAACTCTGTTTCTATTTGAACTTATTTATGTCACAAACAAATAATACGTCCAAACATATTATGCAAGAGAGAAAATTTACTTGATTATTAAAAGTTGTCTATTATGAATCTTTCAAGAAGAATGCAAGAACCTAAAGTAGTTAGCATAAAAAATATAATTGAAGGAATGAGTGAGGGTATATATTGTTCTTTCATGGCATCAATTATTACTATATCTAATAAAAAAAAACCATGGTTTGAAAAATGTAACTCATGCTCTGAGAGACTGTATCCAAATGATAACGATGCAACAACTTTTTGTAGCAATTGCAATAAAGATTGAACCTTTATTAGAAAATATATGCTAAAAATATTAGTTTCTGATGGAGAAATGAATGCACACATAACTACTTTTGAGGCATCGAAAATATTAGTAGGATGTGACGTCTCTAGATATGCTAGAGAAATGCTTCAGGTAAATATCTATACAATCTACAATTATATTTTTTTATTTTATGAATGCGTATTTTTTAGATAATTCTAATACTGTCTAAAAAAATACAGATGAATAATGTACAATCAAATACTTACATAAAGTTGACTCTAACTAAAGCAAAAAAAAAAATACAAATTTCTCATTCGATTGAACAAAATAAATGAAATGGATAGAGCAAGAAGACATTTTATTGCCCACGAGATCAATACAACTGAAAAAGAAGAAGATTGCAATGTATAAGAAGTTATGCACATTGGAAAGAAAATCAAAATGGAGAAATAGTTTTTATTAATATGGAAAACATGCATTTTTTTTATAATTTTTATTAGTTGCAACTATTTTTAACTCAATATTTTTATTATCTTTAATTAATATCATTTATTATTTTCAATTATTGTCATTAAAATTTGTACGTAAATGAAAATGCAAACAAAAAATAAATTGTATATAAAAGTTAAGAAAAATTCTTTTACAAGTCAGTAAAAACTCGCAGTTTAAATATTATTTAATAGGAATAAATCGTTTAAAAGAAAAATAAAACAAACTATAAATTTTATTATCTCACTCTATCAAAATTAATTTTGTTCTTTAGATTTTGAATATGACATGATATCATCCATTAATATAAAACATTTGAATATTCTATTTTCACACATAGTTAAAGAAATAATAATAATAACAAACTATAATGTCGGGTAATATTTATAAAATCAAATTTAATTTACATTTATATACTTATATATTTAGAGTTATTGCTATTGCTAAATCTAAGTAATAATGTTTACCTCTTTCTTTATTTGTTAATTTTTTTAACTTTATTTATTGGTAAGACATAATAACTACTCTACTAAATTTTTTACTGTTTTTTATTTAATTTTTCAGCCTAAATATATAATACTATCCATCCGTTACACTTTTCATATTTACTCAATTCAATAATATTAAGATTAATAAAAACAATTGATTTTCATATTTACTCAATTCATTGAAAATCAAGAAGACAAACATTCCCCCACAACACAAAACAAAATTTCATAAAAACATTTTTTTTAAGTTGTAAGTTTCAAAACATTTATTATTTTTATGAATTGGAAAATTTATTTATTGTTTAAATTTATTGCTTTACTTGAATGAATTTTATAGAAATAATGTTTTTCTTTCCGGATCAATATACATCATGACTTTTTAAAACCAACTTTTCATTTAGTGTTTTTTAATAAAATATTCATAACTTTTAGTTATTTTTCATTTATTACCAATTAATAACTAATTATCATGAATATTAAATCACTTCATACTCTAAAAACACATGATGTATCATTCAATGATGAAAAAAATAATAAAAACAACTAATTTGCACAAAAAAATTAAGAATACAAAAAACACAACATAATAATAATAATTGAAGCCACATATTTTTATCATACACATATATTTTTTTAAAAAATAATATTATTAGTAATAATGACTAAACTTATTTGTTTGTTTGTTTGTTTTTAAAAAGGTAAAAAAAATTAGTAATAACATAATATCTTATAATGATTCATTTTTATCATTTTAGGAAATAAAAATAAATCAATTTATTTTTTAAAAATCTTTTAATATCACATTTATCTTATTTGTACTATTTTAGGAAAAAGAAATGAATTTGTTTTAAATAAAATCTTATAATATCACTTTTGACTTAATCATATCATTTTAGAAAAAATAAGAAAATCAATTTTAAATAAAAAAAATCTTTTAATATCTTTTTAATTTATTAATTTATTTTCATAAAATCTCAAAATATCTCATTTAATTTATTTAATTTATTTTAGGAAAATGAAAATTTATTTTATTAACATAATATCCAATTTTGATTTTATTCTTATTAATTTTTTCTAATTTGTGGTACACCCCGGGTCTATATATAGGGATATTTTGTCATTTGAAAAAGGGGAAGAAAATTGCTTAGAGAAAAATTCGTTAGAGTGAACCTCTAGAAGAAAAATTTTAGATTGAATCTCTACGAAATTTGGGTTTTTCTTATTCTTTTCATTATCTTATTGTCTTTACTCTTTTTTTTTTTACTTTATCTTAAACAAATCAAATCTTATTTTGAAATAAACTTAGTTGGAGGTTGCATTTGGTAGGGATTTAATCCCAAGGATCCGCACCTCATACAACAAGTAATTTCTTTGGGATTCGAATCCTTGTTTTTCTTTTCTTCTCCTTTTAAAAGATAGAGATAAAGAAAAGAAAATATAGGAAAATTTTAATATTTTTTTACTACTTTTTTTCTTTCTCTTATCATCATTAAAAAAAAATCCTTTAGTCTTTTTTTTCTCTCTAAAAAAATAGGGAGAAAGAAAACGACATAAGAAAAATGTTAGTTTTTTTTTTATTTATCGGTATTTTATGACTTTTTTCTTAAATCTCAACTCTTGACCTTTATTTTTCTTTTCTCTAAAATATAGAGGGAAAGAATGAGGATAGAGAAAATTTTATTATTATTATTATTATCATTGTTATATTGTTGTTGTTGTTGTTGTTGTTGTTGTTGTTGTTGTTGTTGTTGTTGT